>CM055116.1:1232962344-1233537344 GCA_029206835.1 Rana muscosa | reverse complement strand
GGGAACCATACATCACAGTTTCCCCACCAGATTCAAAAATAGAAAGCATATACCCGCTACATATCCATGACCTCACCTAATCAGCAAATATTAAAAAACAGCAGATAGATATAATTCATTATTTTATATTCCTTATTATAATCCACTTTTTTTCATTACCTCAATAGTGACTTTTTACTCTCCAAGCCTAGAACAAATTAAAATTCTAAAGCCCATTATCTAGAAGGGTCCATACACATTTACACAGTAACATTAGTCTCTGTGTGGAGACGGCCATCTTGGTAGAGGCAGGGCTTTGCTTTCTTATGTCGGAGACTCCAGCAAGGAGAACATTGAGCAGCACAATACTGATATCATAAAATCTCACACCAGATCTCCTGAGGCTGGCAGTTAGAGACAGCATTGACTTAGATCTCAAGCTGCAGATATACAGCTATGAGGCTGTAGGCACAGGAGTGCCTAGACACCCTTAGATACCAGGAAATTGCTAGAAATGTGAAGAAATTGTAGACAAAATGTAAAATCAGGAAGAAGCGAGAAGGAGAAAGATATACTAGCTTTACAAAACCTAGTAGATACTAAGCTTATGTAAACCTTAACAATTAGCCTTTTTTATTTGCTTTGTTGAGTATAGTCCAAATAACCCCCCTCTTTTAATAACAAACAATAGTAGCAGTGTACAATTAGAGAGGCATGAAAAGGGGCAACACAATAGACATTGGGCTACAATACTAACAACATGCAACCAGCAAACAATATTAACCACTTAAGCCCCGGACCATTTCGGGCCATTAGGACCAAGCCTGTTTTTGGGATTCGGCACTGCGCTGCTTTAACTGTAAATTGTGCGGACATGCAATGTTGTACCCAAATGAAATTTGCGTCCTTTTCTTCCCACAAATAGAGCTTTCTTTTAATGGTATTTGATTGCCTCTGCGATTTTTATTTTTTGCGATATAAACAGAAAAAGACCGAAAATTTTGAAAAAAAATGATATTTTCTACTTTTTGTTATAAGAAAAATCGAATAAACTCAATTTTAGTCATACATTTAGGCCAAAATGTATTCAGCCACATGTCTTTAGTAAAAAAAATGTCAATAAGCGTATATTTATTGGTTTGCGCAAAAGTTATAGCGTCTACAAACTAGGGTACATTTTCTGGAATTTACACAGCTTTAAATTTATGACTGCCTATCTCATTTCTTGAGGTGCTAAAATGGCAGGGCAGTACAAAACCCCCCCAAATGACCCCATTTTGGAAAGTAGACACCCCAAGGAAATTGCTGAGAGGCATGTTGAGCCCATTGAATATTTTTTTTTTCGTCCCAAGTGATTGAATAATGACAAAAAAAAAAAAAAAAAAAAAATTACAAAAAGTTGTCACTAAATGATATATTGCTCACACATGCCATGGTTATATGTGGAATTACACCCCAAAATACATTTTGCTGCTTCTCCTGAGTACGGGGATACCACATGTGTGGGACTTTTTAGGAGCCTAGCCACGTACGGGACCCCGGAAACCAAGCACCGCCTTCAGGATTTCTAAGGGCGCAAATTTTTGATTTCACTCCTCACTACCTATCACAGTTTCGAAGGCCATAAAATGCCAAAATAGCACAAACCCCCCCCCCCCCAAATGACCCCATTTTGGAAAGTAGACACCCCAAGCTATTTACTGAGAGGCATGTTCAGTCCATGGAATATTTTATATTTTGCCACAAGTTGCGGGAATATGACAAACTTTTTTTTTTTTTCACAAAGTTGTCACTAAATGATATATTGCTCACACATGCCATGGGCATATGTGAAATTACACCCCAAAATACATTCTGCTGCTTCTCCTGAGTACGGGGATACCACATGTGTGGGACTTTTTGGGAGCCTAGCCGCGTACGGGACCAAAACCACCGTTTGAACTATTATAAATATAAAGATGGACCACAGAGCTATAACATTTCCAAACCAATTATTCTATGTCAGACACAGTTGTGGAGAAATGTCAATGCATTGTGTCAGTAAAATGTTATTAGTAAACCTCTATTCATTATATAGCTGTCAGCTGCCATCACTGCCTGTATGTGGCTTTAGCAGTGAATAAGAGCCCTTTACATTTTATTTTTTACAGAAGAAATGAATAGGACAAGCATTGGAAAAGAATACTAAAATTAGAATTGTTCAAAAAAAATTCTCTTACTATTGCCACATGTGATTTTGACCCGTGTTTGAAAATGCTACTGAAGGTCCATGTGTGGGACTTTTTGGGAGCCTAGCCGCGTACAGGGCCCCAAAAACCAAGCACCGCCTTCAGGATTTCTAAGGGCGTAAATTTTTGATTTCACTCCTCACTACCTATCACAGTTTTGAAGGCCATAAAATGCCAAAATAGCACAAAACCCCCCCAAATTACCCCATTTTGGAAAGTAGACACCCCAAGCTATTTGCTGAGAGGCATGTTGAGTCCATGGAATATTTTATATTTTGCCACAGGTTGCGGGAATATGACAAACTGTTTTTTTTTTGCACAAAGTTGTCACTAAATGATATATTGCTCACACATGCCATGGGCATATGTGAAATTACACCCCAAAATACATTCTGCTGCTTCTCCTGAGTACGGGGATACCACATGTGTGGGACTTTTTGGGAGCCTAGCCGCGTACGGGACCCCAAAAACCAAGCACCGCCTTCAAGGTTTCTAAGGGCATAAATTTTTGATTTCGCTCCTCACTACCTATCACAGTTTTGAAGGCCATAAAATGCCAAGATGGCACAAACCCCCCCAAATGACCCCATTTTGGAAAGTAGACACCCCAAGCTATTTGCTGAGAGGCATGTTGAGCCCATTGAATATTTTTTTTTTTTTGTCCCAAATGATTGAATAATGACAAAAAGAAAAAAACGTTCATTGTCGTTGAAGTGCATGAACCGCAAAATCTGCTCGTATCGTGCCCTGGACATGGAGGCAGAGAACACGGGCATGTGGTCAATTGGGTGCGTGGACCAATAAGCACGCAATGACGGAAATTTATGTGTGCCCATGTTGAGGGAAAGGCCCAGAAAGGTCTTAAATTCGGAAACCGTAATTGGTTTCCAATTTCTGGCAATTTTAGGCAACTGGGGGTTAGCGGCGATAAATTGACCAGCATATAAATTACTCTGGTCCACAATAGATCTATAGAGATCTTCCGTGAAAAACAGCGAATAAAAATCGATTGGCATAAAATCAGCTGTTTCCACCTGAATACCGGGTTGGGCAGTGAATGGGGGAAGTACGGGTTCTGCAGAAGTGGTGGGGACCCAATCAGGATAGGCGAATTCTGCAGGAAGGGCAGTATGGGCACGACGGGCCTGCCTTTGTCTTCTTGGTGGCAGCGGGACACTACTTGTGCTTGCCACCTCGCCAGCTTGAACTGCACTTATGGGACTCGCCACGTCACCAAGTGTTACTGCAGTGCTGGATGTACGTCCAGGCTGTACTAGGCCGCTGGTGCTTGCCAGTTCACCAGAAGGAATAGCGGCGCTAGTACTACTCTGCTCCATGATACGAGAGACCTGCGGTTCTTGCTCCTCAACAACCTCAGAAGATCGGGATCGGGTACGCCTGACCTTAGCAGGGACCTCAACTTCGTCGTCAGAGCTATCTGACGTGGGGCCGCTGACGTCACTGTCTTCTACGGGAAGATATTCTGAGCCTGAATCTGACAGATACGTGACCTCCTCTTCACTATCTGTCATGCTCAGAATCTCGTAGGCCTCTTTACTAGTGTACCTTCGACTTGCCATTTTGGGCTCTAAATTTAGGGGTACACTAGTAAGATTCACAGGAAAAAAAGCACCTGACTGTCGTCAGCAAATATATCAAACGCTACAAAAAAACTGTTAGCGATCGCAGGGATCAGGCCTGTCTCTGCGAACGCTGCAGTTATGTGTGTTGTGTTTGGTAAGTGACAGTGATCGATCGATACTGCACTTGGGTGGGCTGGGCTGGGCTGGGCGGAGGGGCTAAACGCAGGTACTAGCAGGTATCTGGGCTGATCCCGCTAACACTGCGTTTTTGGGAACCCTAAACCGCTGGGGATGCTAGTATAGATCTGATCAGATACTATACCACTAAGGGGGGTGTATGCTTTGCGCGTGGGTGTTAGCGTTACTGGCACTAACCTAACACTGCCTGGGGCGACGCAGACCCTCTCTGGCGCTAAAACCTAATTGATCTCACCCGCCGGGCGATCAGGGGGGTTAAACCTTTATTGGGTTATATACGGCGGGTGCCCTGATGCTATAAAAAGCAAACTAATCAACCAGCGTCACCCGTAACCTTTATATGGTGATCACTGGTGAAAGGGTTAACTAGGGGCAATCAGGGGGTTAAAACCTTTATTAGGTTAAATATGGGGGTACCTGACACCAATAAAAACCTGCGGCGAACCTAAAAAAAAAATAACTGCCTATCTAAAACACCAGCGACACGAATACAGCGATCGGAAAAACAATCGCTTAGTGACGCTGAAGTTAGGGGGTGAAAGGGTTACCTGGGGGGTGATCAAGGGGTTAAACCTTTATTAGGGGGGGTTAGGGGGCTACCCTGGACCTAAAGGGGCCTAATCCTAACTGCCTTGCAACTTTTTACAATCACAGATGACACTAAATGCAGTGATCAGTAAAATAAATGATCCACTAAGGGGGGTGTATGCTTTGCGCGTGGGTGTTAGCGTTACTGGCACTAACCTAACACTGCCTGGGGCGACGCAGACCCTCTCTGGCGCTAAAACCTAATTGATCTCACCCGCCGGGCGATCAGGGGGGTTAAACCTTTATTGGGTTATATACGGCGGGTGCCCTGATGCTATAAAAAGCAAACTAATCAACCAGCGTCACCCGTAACCTTTATATGGTGATCACTGGTGAAAGGGTTAACTAGGGGCAATCATGGGGTTAAAACCTTTATTAGGTTAAATATGGGGGTACCTGACACCAATAAAAACCTGCGGCGAACCTAAAAAAAAAATAACTGCCTATCTAAAACACCAGCGACACGAATACAGCGATCGGAAAAACAATCGCTTAGTGACGCTGAAGTTAGGGGGTGAAAGGGTTACCTGGGGGGTGATCAAGGGGTTAAACCTTTATTAGGGGGGGTTAGGGGGCTACCCTGGACCTAAAGGGGCCTAATCCTAACTGCCTTGCAACTTTTTACAATCACAGATGACACTAAATGCAGTGATCAGTAAAATAAATGATCCACTAAGGGGGGTGTATGCTTTGCGCGTGGGTGTTAGCGTTACTGGCACTAACCTAACACTGCCTGGGGCGACGCAGACCCTCTCTGGCGCTAAAACCTAATTGATCTCACCCGCCGGGCGATCAGGGGGGTTAAACCTTTATTGGGTTATATACGGCGGGTGCCCTGATGCTATAAAAAGCAAACTAATCAACCAGCGTCACCCGTAACCTTTATATGGTGATCACTGGTGAAAGGGTTAACTAGGGGCAATCAGGGGGTTAAAACCTTTATTAGGTTAAATATGGGGGTACCTGACACCAATAAAAACCTGCGGCGAACCTAAAAAAAAAATAACTGCCTATCTAAAACACCAGCGACACGAATACAGCGATCGGAAAAACAATCGCTTAGTGACGCTGAAGTTAGGGGGTGAAAGGGTTACCTGGGGGGTGATCAAGGGGTTAAACCTTTATTAGGGGGGGTTAGGGGGCTACCCTGGACCTAAAGGGGCCTAATCCTAACTGCCTTGCAACTTTTTACAATCACAGATGACACTAAATGCAGTGATCAGTAAAATAAATGATCACTGCAATCAGTGACACTGTGATTGGGGGCTTTGGGGTGACCTGGGGGGTGATCTGGGGGTGACTGGGGGGTGATTTGTGTGCCTATGTGTACCTACGTGTCAGTGGACTGTTGGAGCACTAACCTCTGTCTTCACTCCTCGGCGCCGGGAACGAAAAGACCGCGGCGAGGGAGATGACATCACTTCCTCCAGCCTGTGTTTACATCACATGGCGGAGGAAGCAATTTCATTGGCCGGGAGCGATCGCGAGGGGGGGGGCGGAATCGAGCGGCCGCCCCCTCATGCCTGATCGCTCCCGAACACTTAACGGCCGCTCACTGCAGTGAAGGGGGGTCCGGATGGACCCCCCAACTGCACAAAGGCGATCACGTAGATCTACGTGATTCTGCCTGTCCGTGCCATTCTGCCGACGTAAATCGGCGGTGGGCGGTCGTTAAGTGGTTAAAGGTATACCTAAAAAAAGATACCAATGTATGCTCAGTTAACAGAATATTAAAGCACAACTAAACCTGAAACCAAAAATAAATATAGCAAGTTACATGTTCTTTGATGTGGTGGCAGAATTACTTTCCTGTGAGTTGAAAGTGGTTTTTCTGATATAGTGCAAAAGACTTAAAGGGGTTGTAAAGGTACATGTTTTTTCACCTTAATGCATCCTATGCATTAAGGTGAAAAAACATCCGACAATACCGCCCCCCCCCCCCCCCCGAGCCCCCGTTTTACTTACCTGGCCCCTCGAAAGTCCTGCGCTCGTCCCCGTCATCCTCTTCGGTTCTCAGCCTGGCCGCCGATTGGCTACACTGGATGGATTGAAAGCAGCGCAGCCATTGGCTGGCGCTGCTGTCAATCACATCCAATGACGCGGGGCCAAGTGATACAGTCGGCGGCTATGGCCGCCGCTGTATCACGGGAGCGCGCCCGCAATAACTCCACACCATGCTCGCTCGCTCGCATGAAGGTATGGAGTCCTTGCGGGGAGGAGCCGAGACAGCCGCCGAGGGACCCCAGAAGACCAGGATCGGGGCCACTGTGTGCAAAACGAGTTGCACAGTGGAGGTAAGTATAAAATGTTTGTTATTTTTTTGCAAAAAAAAGGGAAGCTTTAGTGTCCCTTTAAGTGTGACAGCAGAAAAAAGACCAAGTGGTCCATCAAGTTTGCCCTGTTTGTATTTACTGATCAATGTGTAGCCATCTTTTTGGAGGGAGTTATGAGAAATGCACCCCCCTCTTCCCCAGACAGGATGTTGTTCTAAACCTATGGGTGAATAAAACAATGAGAACCTTCGCTAAGTGGAGAGCCTCGTACACACGGCCGAGAATCCCGTCGTAAAAAAAAAACAACTTTGGTTTTCTCGACGAGATTCTTGTCAAGCTTGACGGGATTCTTGTCAAGCTTTCCTTGCATACACACTGTCATTTAAAAATCTTGTCGTTGTACAACACGTACGACAGCAGTATAAAGGGGAAGTTCGATTCCAATGGCGCCACCCCTTGGGCTGCTTTTGCTGATCTCGTGTTACCGTGTGTTAGTAAAAGTTTGTGGAGAGGCGATTCACGCTTTTCAGTCTTCGTGCTTTCAGTTCGTTACAGCGTGACGAATGTGCTATCTCCATTACGAATGCTAGTTTTACCAGAAGGAGCGCTCCCGTCTCATACTTGTGTAGCGGCCTCACCCCCGCCCCCTTTATTAATAAAACGGCTGGCTTGGCGCACCATCTCTGCCACCGACCGTAAGGTTGGCCGCTGCCACCGACCGGGTGAACTGTTGAGGCCCCTGCCACAGGCCTTCGAGCAGGTCTCTGCCACCGACCTGAGTTGATTAGGTGGACCGCTGCCACCCGCTGTAGAACATGAATTTACCTTCCTTGATGGATTGGCCCTTGTTGGGGAAAGACATCCATCCGGACGGTCTCCAGAGGCCCACCCGGCAATGGCAATATGCTGCACCAGCTCTACGGGAGGGTCACCTCTCCGGTCCCTTACGCCCTGAATTCAGGCACCCGACACCAGGGGTGCCTTAGGACAATCCCTCCCTCGTGGGACCCAGTGGAAGGTACTGGGCCCCAGGCCTTCGGTTAAGTACCTCACCCCAGACTGAAGGTGTCTGGGATGGAACACGAACTCCACGTGTACAGGCCAAGGGCGCCTTGACACCGATCACGGACAGCAGCCCTCAGGATGAAGGTGCCTGGGACTCGAACCTCGTGGTGAAGATGTCCGCCCCCTTATACCCTCTCCCAGCAAGCCCAGCGGGTTCCCGGCCCCGCCGTACAGCTGCTGCGAGAGGTCACAAAGGGTACGGCACTGCAGCGGTGGTTTAACCCCCTGGCCCAAAGCGACAGCGCCACCTACTGGGCCGCAGGGAACTGAACACCACTGATGTCCTCACACGAATGAAAACACAGCCCTACTCTACCAAGTAGTGCATCTGGGTCATACTACCATCCAGATGCTGCCCCTAAATAGTACATACCCGCTACACTCTCCCCCCAGTAATTTGACACTGGTCCCCAGTGTCTGGAACAAGCCATGCCCCAAAGGGAGCCAACATAACCCGATCCAGAGACTAGCTGAGGGAAATTCAAAAGCAAACAAAAATTTTGAAAGAGAAAAAAAACTTGACCCAGTGCCTGAACCTGACATGGAAGGGAAAGGAAAACAGACACATAACAAATTGTCAGCACATCAACATTATTGACATTTTCCCCCTCCCACATCACTAACTAAGACCCGCCCCATTCTCAGCGGCCTTGACAGACGTTCTCCTGCAGAGGGGAAACACAAAAAAAATTAAGCACACAAATCCCTGACACATATATTCGTGTGGGAACGAAAAAACTCCTTCTAAGAGAAATTCTTTCCTTCCAGAAGTGTATGTGTAAAAAGTGAATGTCGGTGCGCAACACTGCCACCTGGTGACAGTGCTGCGGTAAGAGCACTTGTCGAATCCTGAGACGAAACTTCTCTGTGTCTTGGCCCTAACTACCCCAAAGTCCATGATTACTTTGCGGGAGGGAAGAAAGGAGAACAAACAACTGAAACAGTCTCCATTCCTCCGAAGAGCACAAACACCCCTTCACCTAGGGCACAGTCACTGATTTTCCGGGAAGAAGAAAAAAAACACAAACCCCGGAAAGTTCGTCAACTTGGGTAACAGAGATATGGAGATGGAAAAATCCAGAAAAAAGAATGTATTCCTGCTATTCTGCATCCTATAAAACAGTGTCTAGGATAGACTTGGCATTTGCGGATTCTGCAATGTTAATGGATATTCTAGACGCTGAGTATCTACCGAGTGGCCTGTCAGATCATGCTCCCCTACGGGTGTCAATACACATCCCAACTCTCAGAGACACAGCATTGTGGAGGTTATCTCCATAATGGGTGATATACCCAGAAATATCAGAAAAGATGACAACTGTAATAAATGAATACTGGGAAAATAACAAGGGATCGTCCTCAGTAGATATAGTTTGGGATGCGTTCGAGGCATATGTACGAGGACTATATATTTCAAATATTGCAGCAGTAAAGAAAAAACAGAAGGGTAAGGCACAAGAGTTTACAAATACAGGTAGAACACAGTAAGGAAAATTATAGTCAAGACTCAAGTAATCCCAATTTTGATTTAATGATGGCCGCACAAAGAGAACTTCAATTACATATAGAGGAAATAACAAGGTTAGAATTACATAAAAAGAAACAAAATATCTTTGAACTAGGGGATAAAAGTGGGAGGTTCTTGGCGATATTGGCACAACAAGAATACCAAGCCACAACTATAGCAGAAATGGAAACATCAGAAGGAACGAGAGTAAAAGAACCAGATGAGATTCTGAAGGCCTTTAGTGATTACTATGATGGGTTATATGCCTCCTTTCTCCCCTCTGGCTTCCGCCCGGGGGCCATGTCGGACCTATTGGACCGGGTGGCCCTCGGGTGGCTGTCGGACAGGGAGAGGGAGGCATTGGTGGAACCAATTACAAGTGAGGAAATAATTGGGGTCATAAGTGCACTTTCGGGAGAAAAAACGCCAGGTCCAGTTGGAATCCCTGTCGAATTCTATAAAAAATATAAAGATCTAATGGCTCCAAAATATTATTATTTATTTATTTACAGAGGGATTACTGAAGGGGATACTACCAGACTCAATGAGACAGGCACAAATAACCCTAATATATAAAGAAGGGAAGGATCCAAAACTATGCCCTTCATATAGGCCGATAGCATTACTGAATATAGATTTTAAAATATTAACTAAAATATTAACATCTAGATTACAACCCTTATTAAAATCTATTATAGACTCAGATCAGATGGGATTTATGCCACAGAGAATGAGAGATGTTAATCTACGTAGATTATTTACGAATATACATGCACATCACAACGGTGAAGGATCTAGGACGGTGGCCTCTCTAGCCTATTGAAAAGGCTTTTGATACTATAGAATGGCCCTTTCTATGGGAAGTACTCAGAAGGATGGGGTTCCCTTTAAAGTTTATCAACTGGGTTCAAACAATATATAGAAAACCAATGTCGGCGGTTAAACTAGCGGGAAAATTGTCACCTTTTTTTGAGTTATATAGAGGTACAAGACAGGGCTGCCCTCTCTCTCCAGCACTCTTTGCGGTAGCAATAGAACCGGTGGCAGAGGCTTTGAGGACTTCACAAGAGATTCGGGGACTCCAAATAGGAGGGCTGGAGGAGAGGGTAGTCCTGTACGCAGACGACATCTTGTTATTTTTGAGGGATGCAGGACAGTCATTGAACGGAGCACTAGAGTTATTGAATACCTTCTCATTATTTACAGGACATAAAGTAAATTGAGGAAAATCATTATTATTTGCTATTGATCAAGGAGCACAGGATACAGCGAACCCAAATCTGCCATTAAAATGGGTAACAGAATTCAAATATCTGGGCATAATAATATCGGGACCGGTTGAGAAATTTAAAGTACTGAATTTAGATCCAGTGCTGCAGGAATATAAGAAAAAATGAGAGGTGTGGGAGACGCTCCCCCTCTCTTTGCTAGGGCGTATAAATCTAACAAAAATTAAGATTCTCCCTCAGCTGTTATACCTGTTTAGAAATTCACCACAATGGCTACCAAAAAGTTTCTTCACACAGCTACATGGTATGTTAAACTCATTTATATGGAAAAACAAATTGGCTAGAATAAAATTAAAAACACTTATGCGCCCGGTGTCACAGGGGGGGTAAGCCTTCCCAGACCTGCATAGGTATTACCTAGCAGCACAGTTGGTGACAGTGGGGAGGTGGCTGGACCCTGACAGATACGATCCCGCTACAATGGTGGAGGCTGCAGTAGTCCAGTCTCTGGAGGCGCTGCAGGCACTACCATTCCGCAGGTTAAAAAATAGTCAAGACTTAACTCCATCAATGGTAACGACAATAAAAGCATGGAAAGCTGGCATGATAAGAGAGGGTAATCTAAAAACAGATTTATCTCCAAATACTCCATTATGGAGAAATCCTGAGCTTATACATCTAGACTCTATTCCGGATGCTAGAGCATGGACAAAATTTGGAGTCAAAAAAATATCACAAATAATACATAAGGAAAAAATATCTTCATTTGCAGATATGAGAAAAAACTGGAATGTGCCTGAGAGCTATTTTTTTAGATATATCCAGTTGGTACATGCTTTGTCAGCCCAGTTCCCAGAGGGTACACCTCAATTAATAGAAACAGGCCTAGAAAAAATGATGAGAAAGAGAAGAGAAAGGGGGATGATTTCAATCATATATAATCACCTATTAACCACTTAAGCCCCGGACCAATACGGGCCATTATGACCAGGCCCCTTTTTGCGATTCGGCACTGCGTCGCTTTAACTGACAATTGCGCGGTCGTGCGACGTGGCTCCCAAACAAAATTGGCGTCCTTTTTTTCCTACAAATAGAGCTTTCTTTTGGTGGTATTTGATCACCTCTGCGGTTTTTATTTTTTGCGCTATAAACAAAAATTGAGCGAAAATTTTGAAAAAAATGACATATTTTTTACTTTTTTCTATAATAAATATCCCCAAAAAATATATAAAAAAACTTTTTTTTTCCTCAGTTTAGGCCGATACGTATTCTTCTACATATTTTTGGTAAAAAAAATCGCAATCGCCGTTTATTGATTGGTTTGCGCAAAAATTATAGCGTTTACAAAATAGGGTATAGTTTTAAGGCATTTTTATAAAAAAATATTTTTTACTAGTAATGGCGGCGATCAGCGATTTTTTTCGTGACTGCGACATTATGGCAGACACATCAGACACTTTTGACACATTTTTGGTACCATTGTCATTTTCACAGCGATCAGTGCAATAAAAATGCACTGGTTACTGTGAAAATGACACTGGCAGTGAAGGGGTTAACCACTAGGGGTGCTGAAGGGGTTAAGTGTGCCTAGGGGCATGTTACTAACTGAGGGGGGGCGTGGCTACGACTGACACGTCACCGATCTCCGCTCTGATTACACAGAGCGGAGATCGCTGACAGTGTCAGTAGAGGAGCGGGGAGATGCTGTGTTTACACACACATCTCCCCGCTCTGAGCCTCCGTGAGACGATCGCGGGGATCCCCGCGGCGATCGAGTCCATGGGACCCGCGGTCCCACTCACGGGGAAGGCAGGGGGGTCGCGAGCGCGCTGCCGGCGGCGCGCGCGCGACCCCGACGTCGGCAGTTAAAGGGCCACGTACAGTACAGGTACGTGATTGTGCCTGTACGAGATTTTCTGCCGACGTATATATGCCATGAGCGGTTGGCAAGTGGTTAAAGACAGAATCATCAGATATTAATAAATTATGTGAGTGCTGGGTAAGAGATGTTCCAAAATTATCAGCAGAAAACTGGGGAAAGATATATAAATTTCCATTTTAGATTTTAGTTTCACTTAGAGACAAATTAATTCAATTTAAAATAACACACAGAAGTTATTTTACACCATATAAATTGTCCAAAATATCACTATCCAACCCTCAAAACTGCTGGAGATGTGCAGGCATCCTGGGAAATTTTATCCATATTTTTTGGACCTTCCCAAAGATAATGGTATTTTGGAGAGAGATCTTGAGAATAATCGACAAAGTAACGTCAGTTCAGCTAGACCCAGAGGCAGAGATCTGTTTACTGGGACTAGTGAAGGAAAATACGGCTTTTATAGAAAGAAGAACACAGGTTGGCCTGTTGTTGTTCTATGCAAGAAAGGCAATAATGCTAAACTGGAAGAAGGCTGAAGCACCCTCACTGACACAGTGGAAAAATCTGGTAAACAGTAATCTGTCACTGTATAAGGAGACATATTGTAACAGAGGAAAGGAAGAGAAATATAGAAAAATCTGGGCAAGTTGGATAGAGAATGTTATGACAGCTTCGGGGGAGGGAGGTGTGGAAGTAAGATAGAATTACACCAATGGAAGAAAGGGTCAAGGAGCATACAAATCTATACTTGAATGTGAGGAAATGGGCTATACCGATGGGGGAAATTTTTTTTTTTTTTTTTTGGTGGGTGGATAACTGTAATGCCCCATACACACAATCGTTTTTCATGCCGTTAAAAATGCCATTTTAAAAAATGGCCATTAAAAATGATCGTGTGTAGGCTCCAGAGCATTTTTAACGACGTGAAAAACGGCCATTAAAAATTCCGGACATGCTCTCTTTTTTCACGTCGTTTTTCATGTCGTTTTTTTTAACGACGTGAAAAACGATAGTGTGTATGCTTTCACGACGTGAAAAAAAGCGCGCATGCTCAGAATCAAGTATGAGACGGGAGCGCTCGTTCTGGTAAAACTAGCGTTCGTAATGGAGATAGCACATTCATTACACAGTAACGGACTGAAAAGCGCGAATCGTCGCTCAACAAACTTTACTAACATGAAGGGTGGCGCCATTCGAACGGAACTTCCCCTTTATAGTGCTGTCATACGTGTTGAACGCCACTGCGCTTTGCTTGATCGTTTTTTTTAATGATGGTGTGTACGCAAGGCAGGCTTGAGAGGAAACATGAAAAAAAACGAGGAGAAAAACGTCGGTTTAAAAAATGACAGTAAAAACGATCGTGTGTACGGGGCATAAGATGTGAAATGTATGATGTAAAATGTATATGAGAGGATAGGATGTTAGATGCAAAATGTGTGATGCAAAATGTATAATTTAATATGAGAAACAGGAAGTAAGATGTGAAATGTATGATGTAAGATGTAAAATGTATAATTTAATATGAGAGGAAAAGAAAATTTAATAAAGAGAAAAAAATTATAATTAAGGCAACAGTGACATTGCCTTGATGAAGGGGTTCCATATGTGTCAAATCCATACTGGAGAAGCAAAAGGAAGATCTTTTCCTACAAATAATTTTTACATGAGTAAAAACACACACACTACCAGCCAATATTATATTTATTTTATGGGGTGTACAGCATATTAGGTCACAGTCTGGCATATTGAAGTTAATGTTCTAAATGATTTCGGGCTTTTCCAGCAATTGTGCTCCCAATGCACAATCTTACTTAAGGGTAGGCCAATTATTTTTAAAAATGCATTCCAATTGTTTATATTGAAAATCTGTTGCAAATAGGTAATCTATTCTAGATACACAAAGATTCACTGGGTAAGTTTTCATTTCTCATTAGACCACCTCTATCTAAATTAGCAACCCGAGCCCCTCCATTGCTTAACTGACAAGTCAATAAGACTTAATCAGTACTAAAAGTGAAAAAACAAAAAAAGGGAAAAAATGTGTTAACCTATTTCAGTTTCTTCCGGTCCGCTTCAGAACAGACCCCACAACCATATTAGACATACCTCCCAACTAGGGATGGGCTTTATGTTCGGGTCGAACATGAGTTTGACTCGAATATTGGCTGTTCGCCCGTTCGCCGAATAGCAAACAATTTGGGGTGTTCGTGGAAAATTCGAAAGCCGCGGACCACTCTTTAAAAGTCTATGGGAGAAATCAAAAATGCTAATTTTAAAGGTTAATATGCAAGTTATTGTCATAAAAAATGTTTGGGGACCCGGGTCCTGCCCCAGGGGACATGTATCAATGCAAAAAAAAGTTTTAAAAACGTCTGTTTTTTCGGGAGCAGTGATTTTAATAATGCTTAAAGTGAAACAATAAAAGTGAAATATTCCTTTAAATTTCGTACCTGGGGGGTGTCTATAGTATACCTGTAAAGTATTGCATGTTTCCCGTGTTTAGAACTGTCCCTGCACAAAATGTAATTTCTGAAGGAAAAAAAGTAATTTAAAACTACTCGCGGCTATTAATGAATTGTCGAGTCCCGGCAATACAGATAAAAGTCATTAAAAAATGGCATGGGTTCCCCCCAGTCCATTACCAGGCCATTTGGGTCTGGTATGAATATTAAGGGGAGCCCCGAACCAAAATGTAAAAAAAAAATGCGTGGGGGTCCCCCAAATTCCATTACCAGGCCCTTCAGGTCTGGCATGGATATTAAGGTAAACCTTGCACCAATTTTTTTTTTTTAAATGGCGTAGGGGTCCCCCTAAAAATCCATACCAGACCCTTTAGGTCTGGCATGGATATTAAGGTAAACCTTGCACCAATTATTTTTTTTAAATGGCGTAGGGTTCCCCCCAAAAATCGATACCAGACCCTTATCCGAGCACGCAACCTAGCAGGCCGCAGGAAAGGAGGGGGGATGAGAGAGCACCCTCCCCCCTACTGAACTGTACCAGCCCACATGCCCTCAACATGGGGAGGATGTCCCCATGTTGATGGGGACAAGGGCCTCATCCCCACAACCCTTGCCCCATGGTTGTGGGGGTCTGCGGGCGGGGGGCTTATTGGAATCTGGAAGCCCCCTTTAACAAAGGGGACCCCCACATTCCGCCCCCCCTATGTGAATTAGTAACGGGGTACATGTTCCCCCTACCATTTCACAAAAAAAGTGTCAAAAATGTTAAAAACCACACAGACACAGTTAGGACAAATCCTTTATTAAAAAGAAAAAAAAAAAAAGAAAGAAAAAATTCCAATGATGTAATCCTCTCTCGAGCGATACGAAAAAAAAAAAAGCCGACTCGATCCTCTCTGCATGGGAGGTACCCACGGAATGACGCTCTCCCTCCGTGACAGTTCTTTTATAGATGAGGGCGGGGCCACCAGTCACTTGCGCGGGTGACCACGCCCCCTCTGACACACATCACTGGGTAACCCTGGCATTTCCCCGTTGTGTCAGTTCAGGAGGGGGGGGGCGCTCTCTCGGCCCCCCCCCCCTCTTTTCCTGCGGCCTACCAGGTTGCGTGCTTGGATAAGGGTCTGGTATAGATTTTTGGTGGGAAACCCACACCATTTTTATTTTTTTTGCGGGGTTCCCCTTAATATCCGTACCAGACCCAAAGGGCCTGGTAATGGACTGGGGGGGAAACCCATGCCGTTTTGTTTAATGACTTTTATCTGTATTGCCGGGACCCGACAATTCATCAATAGCCGCAAGTAGTTTTTAAATTACTTTTTTTCCTTCAGAAATGACATTTTGTGCAGGGACAGTTCTAAACACGTGAAACGTGCACTACTTTACAGGCATACTATAGACACCCCCCAGGTACGAAAATTAAAGGAATATTTCACTTTTATTGTTTCACTTTATTTTATTTTTTATTTTTTATTTTTTTTATTCTGAAGCAAAACACAGAGGCGTACATTCAGTAAATATCATACATAACATATCATACATAACATAACATATCATCCATCTCTGAATATTAATTGCTAAACCATTATATCATTCTATTCTCTGTGTTATATCTTTACCATCATTATTCCCCCTGCCGCCTTCCTCATGGCGTCCAGGGGGAAGCTTCCCAAAAAAGCTTCCCAAAAAAAGAAAAGAAAGGGAAACCCCCCCCCCAGGTCTTGTCCCCCTCCCTTTCTGAATAGCATTTACTCAGTTCACATCTATAAGGGATCTGCCCTCTTCTGTATATCTAAAATGATTCCACATGGACCATGTTTCTAAATAAATCCACCGTTTTTGCCGGTTTGTCCACATCAGGTCTTCCATAATATTAATTTGTTCTACTCGTTTGAGCCACATTCCGACTGAAGGTGGTTGTGTCTGTTTCCATTTACCTGGGATGCATGCTCTTGCTGCGTTCAGGAGGTGGCACAGAACCGATTTCTTATATTGTTTAACCAACATTTCGGTATTTTGCAATAAAAAAAAGGTCGGATCCTCCGGGATCTCCCTGTCGCTGAATTTTAGTGCAATCCTCCGAACCTCTTTCCAAAAACTTTTTATTCTAGGGCAGGACCAGAAGATATGACCCATCGTCCCTCCTCTCCCCCCACATCGCCAACAGTTATCTGGTATACCAGGATAACTTTTATGTAACATAGCCGGGGTACGGTACCATTGTGCAAGGATCTTAAAATTCGTCTCTTGCATTCTTATGCAAGCTGCGGATTCAAACGTGTTTTGTAGTATTTTGCTCTGTTTTTCCTCCGTAAATGCCTGTTCTATCTCTGCCTCCTATCTCCTAAAAAATGGCAACTGGAAATCCTCGGCCGCTGCCGCCACCAATGCTATCACTTTAGCTAGAGTTTGGTTCATCATCCCACTCCCAGTACAGTATTCTTCAAATCTTGTTAACTTCCTCTCATAGCTACTTAATGGAGTCAAGCTCTCCAGGAAATGTCTCAACTGCACTGCCCTCCAGAAATCCAGTCGGTAAGGTGTAACACCTGCTATCATTTCCTGTATTGTAGGCCAGGTTCCTGATCTCATAAAGTGAGCGGCTTGAAAGAGCCCCTGGTCTATCAACTTTCCAAACGGTCCCTTCCTTAGTCCTGGACTAAACTGCGGGTTTCCTAAGATGGGGAATAAGGGTGAGTCTATTGTTGATAAAATACCTTTAGAAAAAAAAACATATCCTATTCGAAGGGTGGGGCCTATCAAAGGGTGTGTCTTTATGCTGTTCTTTAGATCCCTGAAACACCAAGCAGCTCGTTGTAAGAGCACACTGCTCTGAGCCTGTTCTAAACCGGGCCAAATTTTCCACTCCTTATGTCTGCTCCAATCAACCAAGCGGCTCAGCAAAGCCGCTTGGTAATATTTATATACATCTGGGACCCCCAGTCCCCCATATCATTTAGGTAGGGACACCACCGATCTCTTGATTCTTGGGTGTTTATTTGCCCAAATGAACCTAATGATGAGAGAGTGTACTTGTTTGAAAAATTATCTGGGTATGTTAATTGGCAATGTTTGGAAGAGGTATAAAAACTTTGGTAGAATATTCATTTTAATAATGTTGCACCTCCCAAACCAAGAATGAAACCCCCTCTGCCATCCCTCTATCATAACTCGCACTCTAGATAATAGTGGGGGGAAATTCAGTCTATATGTCTGTGCCAAATCTGCTGGAATAAGAGTTCCTAGATATTTCAAAGCCTGGTCTGTCCATTTAAATTTATAATTGGACTTCAGTGTTCCCAATACTTCTTTAGATATTGCTACCCCCATCGCCTCTGATTTTGAAAAGTTAATCTTAGAATTTGATAGCGAGCCATATTTCTCCATTTCCTGAATAAGATTGGGGAGAGATACTAACAATCAATGTGTACAACATATCATCTGCATAAGCAGAAATTTTATATTCTATTCCTCCTATTTTCAGACCTCCTATATCTGTGTTCGCTCGGATCTTACATAGTAACGGCTCAACCGACAGAGCAAAAAGGATTGGGGATAAAGGACATCCCTGTCTAGTCCCATTAGCTACTCTAAAAATGGGGGACACAATTACATTCACCTTGACTTGCCGTAGTCGGTTGAGTGTAAATGCTTGAGATCCACTGAATCATATTCTTTACCAACCCTAAATGTCGTAGGACCGTGAACATAAATTGCCAATTAATATGGTCAAACGCCTTTTCCGCATCTGTCCCCAGAAATACGCAGGGCGTTCGAGATATATTAGCTACATGGATCAAATTTAGAGTCTTGATTGTATTATCCTGTGCTTCCCGCATCTTCACAAACCCTACCTGGTCCTGATGGACCAGAGAGTGTATCTGCTGTTGTAGCCGTATCGCTATGATTTTAGAAAAGAGCTTCAGGTCCGCATTTAAAAGAGATATTGGTCTATAACTCCCGCACTGTGATGGGTCCTTCCCCTCCTTAGGTAAGATCGTAATTAAGGCTTTCAGTGATTCCACATGGAAGGAGCTTGTATCTCCTAATCCATTAAACATTTTTACAAGATACAGACCTAAGATTGGGAAAAAAAGCTTATAATATTGAATAGAGAAACCATCCGGGCCCGGCGTCTTTCCTCTTTTTGTCTCCTTTACTGCCTCCTGAATTTCTTCTAGTGTAATCGGTCTTTCCATTTCCTGTCTTGTAATTGGTGACAAACTAGGCATTCCGGAGTCTACTAAATATTCCTCTATAACAGTCTGATTCTGGGGTTTTGGCTGTAGATTATACAGGGATGAATAATAATCTCCAAACCTTTGTGCTATCTCCCTGGGTAGTGTGATTTTCCCACCTTCCGCTCCCATAATCATTGGGACATACGTCTTGGCTTGGTACTCCCTCAAGGAGTTCGCAAGTTGTTTCCCACATTTGTTACCATATTCATAATTCTGTTTCCTTTCTGTCTGAATCTGTTTGTGTAATATTTCCAACCTAGAAATGGCTGCCATTACTAATGTTAGTTTTGCTTCTCTTTCCCTTTTAATCCTTGCCCCATGTTTTATTAATACTCCCCGTATCACCGCCTTATGAGCCTCCCAAATCACACCCGAGTCGCAGTCCAGAGTATCATTGGTCTGAAAGTACCATGTTATTTCCCTCCGGACATCTTCCAAGACTGTATCGTCTTGTAGAAGACTTTCATTGAGTTTCCAGCTCGTTGCGCTGGGGAGTTGAATGTCCGAGAGCTTATATTTCAGGGATACTGGAGCGTGATCTGACCACGTAATCTTTCCAATTCCCATTTCCTTTACCGCATGTAATTGATTATGTGGTATAAAGAAATAATCAATACGTGAGTATGTCTTATGCGGAACGGAGTAGAAGGAGTAATCTCTTTCTCCTGAGTGAAACAGTCGCCATACATCTACTAGCCTCACTCCCTGCAAAAACTGCAAAATCCGCCTCCGTGTACCTAGTGGTGCCGCCGAGACTCCAGAGGAAGTATCTTCACTCGGAGCCAATGGGATATTCAGATCCCCCCCATAATCAGTTGACCTTCTTGGAATCTCGAAAGTTTATCCAAGAATCTTTGAAAAAATATATCTTGTTGGGCATTAGGAGCATAAAAAGCGGCTAGGGTCACTTCTGATCCTCCAATGTTGCCCTTCAAGAGCAGGTGTTGTCCTCCAGAATCCGCCAGGGAGTCTGTACATGTCCATGGAATCCTGTTAGATATCAATATAGACACTCCCCCCTTTTTAGCCACCGGATTGGGGGCATGATATCCAGTCGGGAAGAATCTATTTCTAAGAAAAGGGATACTACGTTCCCTAAAATGCATTTCCTGATTAAATGCTATATCATTTCCCGCGCGTTTCAGGTCCTGAAGGAGTATACGTATTTTTTCAGGAGTATTTAACCCCTTGACATTAATTGATACTATTGACAACGTATCCATTTCTGATCGTAAAATAGCAATATTATTCCCAGAAAATCCGGAGTGGGGACAAAACCCCCAAAAAAATGAAAAAAAAAGAAACAAACCTCCCTCAAACCCCCCCCCCCCTCCCCCCAACCTCTAATACCTCGGTATACCGAAGTATGCAAAGCTATTTAGCTTTAAGCACTCCAGTCCCCCCGCCCTTTATGAGTGTTAGCCTACTAGGGGGAAGTGGCTGCGCATGATCCGGGGATGTGATTCCCGGCTCTACCCCCCGCTCCATTTTTCACATCTTGGTGCATATATATAATCAAATCAAATCAAATCTTACATAGTCCAGACCCAGCGTTGCCTTATCTCTTACCCGTCCCTGGTTGCAAATCCTATCTTCCTTACTCATGTATATAGAGAGAGAAAAAAAAAATAGGAAGGAAGAACAAAAAACAACAAAAAAAAAAGAAGAACCCCCCCAGCAGTGGGTCCCTCTCTTCAAAGTGAGGGGCTTAGTATACCGTATGTTATACTACCATGTTCCTTGTATCACATTCCTGTATTCCTCTATCTTCATCTATGTCCAAATATCCTTAATTATGTCTATCTACACACCCACACATATATATTTATGTCCATTATCATATTACAGTATATCCTTTAGCAAGTACAAGAAAAAATACAAACAGATATGGGAAGGGTGGAGAATTCTCCTCGGATCCACCCACCAGGTTCCAAAAAAAAAAGAACCCCCCCCTCCTTATTTCTACCTCCCCCGCTTAGTAAGCTAATAAAAATAATAATAATATCAATAATAACAAATTCTAGCCATCTCTTAACTTTATCATCACCATTTTTTCTTTTTCTTTTTTCTCCTAACCCTCCTCCCCTCCCTTACAGGATCCCCACCATTCCTTTCCGTGTACAGTGTAAAGTGTTTATATATATCCCTGTGTGCGTGTATGTGAGTATATTTAATAATTAGTAATTAATGTATTGTATAATTATATATAAGGAAAAAAAAAAAAGCCATCTTTTATTGTGTTCTTTTATTTACTATATGCTATTGTAAGTTTGTGATTATTCCCCATAGTTGTTCTCCTTGATGTGACCCTCTAAAAGAGGGGAAGAGGGGGGGAGGGACAAGGTACAATCCCAATCCTGATCTCAACCCCCTTCTCTTACCTGTGTCTACCTGTGTCCCCACTACCTACTATCTACTAGTCTTGTGTAAGTCTTATAAGCCTTATAGGTCTTATAAGAAAACCAAAATCCCCCCAAAAAAAACCCCACCCCCAAATCACCCATTCCCTCCCAATCCCCCCCTCCCCCTCCCCCCTTTGCGCCAGATCTCTTTCTCAAACACTAACAAAAAAAAAAAAAAAAACCCACCTCAAAACAGAAACTCTCCTACCCCTTTATCTATATCTAAGGTTTAGTCCAAAAAAAAAGAAACCCCCTGGGGTGCAAAAAGAGAAAAACAATATTTCTAACTACCCCCACCCCTCTCATTCTCCTGTCCTCCAGTCTCTATTGTTTCACTTTAAGCATTATTAAAATCACTGCTCCCGAAAAAACTTTAGTTTTTAAAACTTTTTTTTGCATTGATACATGTCCCCTGGGGCAGGACCCGGGTCCCCAAACACTTTTTATGACCATAACTTGCATATCAACCTTTAAAATTAGCACTTTTGATTTTTCATGTTCATGTCCCATAGAAGCAGAGAAAGGGAGCCGCTCAGGTGTAGATATCCTCCAAACGACCTCCTCCCAGCAACCAAGGGTGCAAGCAATGCAAGAATGAGCAAAACAGGAAAAGGATTTTTCTGGATAGCAGCACTCCAAGATAAAAAGCCTTTATTTCAAAAGTCCAGGAATCCAAAGCATACACTGCACATCACGACACACTGATCAAAGATTTTCATGTTCGTGTCCCATAGTCTTTAACGGTATTAAAAAGTTAATTAAATCCACAAGGGCTTTCTTTTACCACTACTATTCCTTTATACTGGCTCTTAAAATTTTAAAATGCAATCATTTAGAATTTGGATGAAAGGTTTAGCACTGGGAAACACTTTTTGTAAGATAAAAAGTGCATTTTATATACAACTTTATAGATCAGACCAAAATGAGAGACAAATGAGGAGGAAAGAGGGACAAAGTGACATTGTTCCAAATCAGGGACAGTTGGGAGCTATGATATTAGATAACAAACGTTTTAACTGTATTTATTTAACAGATTGGGGTAGGATCAACATCAAGCAAACGAGACCTTTAAATAAGGGAAATATTTTTTTTGATAAAGAAATGTAAAAAGCAAATTATTTGTAATGTGTGTGTATGTATGTATGTGTACTCCTCACCTGGTTGCCGCCACACACATTTGACACCATCTGAACCAAATAAGTTTATCTTGGTCTCATCAGACCACAGGATATCGTTCCAGTAATCCATGTCCTTAATCTGCTTGTCTTAGGCAAACTGTTTGCGGGCTTTCTTGTGCATCATCTTTAGAAGAGGCTTCCTTCTGGGACAACAGCCATGCAGACCAATCTGATGCAGTGTGCGGCGTATGGTCTGAGCACTGACAGGCTGACCCCCACCCCTTCAACCTCTGCAGCAATGCTGGCAGCACTCATACATCTATTTCCCAAAGACAACCTCTGGATATGACGCTGAGCATGTGCACCCAACTTCTTTGGTCGACCCATGGCGAGGCCTGTTCTGAGTGGAACCTGTCCTGTTAAACCACTGTATGGTCTTGGTCACCATGCTGCAGCTCAGTTTCAGGGTCTTGGCAATCTTCTTATAGCCTAGGACATCTTTATGTAGAGCAACAATTCTTTTTTTTCAGATCTTCAGAGAGTTCTTTGCCATGAGGTGCCATGTTGAAATTCCAGTGACCAGTATGGGAGAGTGAGAGTGATAACACCAAATTTAACACACCTGCTCCCCATTCACACCTGAGACCTTGTAACACTAGCAAAACACATGACACCGGTGAGGGAAAATGTCTAATTGGGCCCAATTTTGACATTTTTACTTAGAGGTGTACTCACTGGAAGATGTCACTTGGTAAAAATGGTCAGTTTTGCCAGACTATTGTATCCATTACAAACTATCCCTTTGCACCTTCACCACAAAGATGTTAAACTCATTAATACGGGCATCTCAAAATTAATTTGGCAAGGCAAAAGACCACGTATTGCTTTAAAGAAACTACCGTATATACTCGAGTATAAGCCGACCCGAATATAAGCCGAAGCACCTAATTTTACCACAAAAACTGGGAAAACGTATTGACTCAAGTATAAGCCTAGGGTGTGCCTCACTTTGCCTCACTGTGCCCATGCCTCGCTGTGTCCATGACTAGACTATAGTTTAACATGGGAGTCTATGGAAGGGGTGCCTGGCTTTGAAAAATCGGTGCTCCCCGGCCGTAGGTCCCCTGAACAAGAAACTTTGCAAACTTG
This sequence comes from Rana muscosa, assembly GCA_029206835.1. Classification (NCBI taxonomy): domain Eukaryota; kingdom Metazoa; phylum Chordata; class Amphibia; order Anura; family Ranidae; genus Rana; species Rana muscosa. Next base: position 1,233,513,440 of record CM055116.1, on the reverse strand, counting down.
TAAAGAAAGAGTGGGGCTACATGTGTGCCAAGATTGGAGTCCAGAGGACCTATGGCCAGCCAGTACAGGGTCCCCAAAGTCACCAGAGAACTTACCGTTTAACATGGGAGTCTATGGAAGGGGTGCCCGGTTTTGAAAAATCGGTGCCCCCCAGCCGTAGGTCCCCCGGACAAGAAACTTTGCACACTTGTAGAGGAAGAGTGGGGCTACATGTGCGCCATGTTTGGGGTCCAGGGGACCTACGGCTGGCCGGTACCAGCTCCCCAAATTCCGGGAGATCAGGCGCAAAAAGGTGACTCGAGTATAAGCCGAGGAGGGCATTTTCAGCACAAAAAATTGTGCTTAAAAACTCGGCTTATACTCGAGTATATACGGTATATCTTCCCAGACGCAAAGGGGGTGTTAGCCTCCCGAATATCAGAACCTACAACCTAGCATGTTTTTTAAGAACTAGTCTAGATTGGATTTCACAGTCCTCGAGGTATTCAAATGACTCCATGGAGTCCGCAATGGCACATCCCTTCTCTTTAGTGGCTCTTCTTCACTGCAAGTGGAAATCAGTCCCACCGTTGTACCAACACAACTTACTGCTGAGAGATACGGCCATCGCCTGGAGAGAAACCAGGAAGAGCCTCAAGCTCTCCCCATTCATGTCAAGCCATCTGCCAATACAAGGAAACCCAAATTTTCCACCTGGCCTGGAACATAAACCTTTCAAGATATGGCAAGAAAATGGTCTCACCAAATTTGCATCTTTATGCAACACTAAAACGGGTCGTCCTTTATCTTTCTCAACCGTTGCTGAAATCCATTCACTCCCACGATCCCATGCTTTTCACTTTTGGCAATGCACCAGCTACTTAAAAACTGCATGCAAAGAGGACTGTAAGCGATTCACACCAGATTTCACAGACCTGCTACTCCTGGAAAGATCTTATACAATATCGGACATATACAAACATTTACTTCAAAAGACCACCCCCCCGCTAGCATCCTCATCTGCAGCCAATTGGGGAAAAGACTTCCCGGATGATGACCTGGTAGACAAAATTCTACTTGGATACAACAAAGTGCAACGACTAACCCCCAATTAAATTTGGAAAGAATCTCAACTGAAAATAGTCCACCGTGCTTATATACCCTTCATTTACTCCGATACGGATCAAAACTGTGCTAAATTCCCCCTCTGCCACCATATGAGACCTTCCCTAACCCCCCGCTTTTGGGCGTGCTCATTCATCTCTTCTTTTTGGGATCAGGTTCTAGCCTACATTTTCGAAATAACACTACTAACGCTCCAGAAGGATCCGCTCCTCCTCATCTTTGGATACTGGGACCCCCAACTACTGCCTTGGTCCCACGTGATGAATTCAACTAACACTGGTCACCCAAACCTTGGTCACACCTACAAAGATTGGTCTTTGATCTGTCTCCTGGTCGCACGGAGAACCATACTAAAGCAATGGACTTCATCTCACTGCCCTACTACCACTCAAATCAAACGGGACCTCCTTCTTCTCCTATTTAAAGAAAGAGCTTATGCAGACTTCACACGTGCAGCCTCTAAAAGCCGTTTCTACTCCGTGTGGGAACCCTTCATGCGTTCAGCATTATCTCCAGAGGATATAGCCAGCTTTGATCAGTACTCTTTCTCATACCTCAAATCTCCCCCCCCCCTTCCTCATGTCCAGGAGAGGCAATCTCCCCTGACGGACATTCCATCACCAACGATCTCTAATTGTTACCCGAACTAAGCATACTTATAATTTACTTCTCTGGACTTCTCTGGACTTGGCTATTACCCCCTCCCCCCCCCCCAGCCTTCCTCCTCCCTCCCTACACCCCTGTGTTATTCTTCGCCATTTTGGTTGGTTATTCTTCTTGTAATACTTGTAACTCTAGGTAGATACTCTACTATAAGATCCATCCAGTTATCCTCTAGTTGACAACAGATAAAGTTCATAGGTCGTTTGATCTCTATTTTTCTATATATTTCACTGATATACCACTCTGATTTGTCCTATAAGATTCCTAGATTACAATGCTTATATTTTACGATTATTCTTACCTTTATTTACCTCCCTTTGTTTTTCTCCAATTGAAAATTGAAAATTGCTTTGTAACATGTATTTCAACTGCTGTTATTTTCATATATCCTAATAAAAAAAAAAAGAAAAATAAAAAGATAAAATTTCTTCAGTGTTGTCACATGAAAAGATATAATAAAATATTTACAAAAGTGTGAGGGGTGTACTCACTTTTGGGAGATACTGTATTTATATATTATTTTTACTTTGAGTTAACAAGTCTCACTTTGATGTTAACAAATTTACACTTTGATGTTAATCAAAAATTTACACAAACGCTTTAATTAAAAATATTTCACACTTTGATGTTAATTTTTCACTTTAAACTTAAAAACCTATAAGCAAACTATTAACTAATTAATTACTTAATATTTATTTAAAGTGTAAAAAGTTATCCTCCAGATTTTTTCAATTGCAAAGTCTTTGATCAAGTCCTCAAAACTAATCTGGCATAGCGAATCTGCCCCTCTACTTACCAGAGACAAGGCATAAAACCTGTTATGTTGCATAGTTGTTTTGTTTTTATGCTTGGGTTGAGAAAATTAACTATATCTTTAAGGGCATTATAGCTAGGGGAAAAAAAATATCTGTAGTGCCCCCTTAATTTGGCGCTCTATACACATGCTTCCTTTGCTTAATAGTTAATCCAGATCCAGCAACAACTTTTATGGAGAATATTAAAGCTTTAATCTGGCTTCTTAAAAAAAGGCGTGGGTCATTATTTTGCCAAATGTACATAAATTGGTAAATCAAAAAAAAAAAAAAAATGAAATAATATTTATAAATAATTAAGTATTTTTATTTAAAGTAAATGTTTTATTAAATAAGTAGACAGGGAGTGTGTTTAAATCTATTGTAAATCTTTAAGGTGAACTTTTAAAAATTGGATTTTAGGGAGGTCTTTACAACTGGAAGTAGGTGCCAAACTGGGAACAACCTACTCTAAATATTACTGGCCCTTTTCTCCTTCTATCTCTCTCTAGTAAAAATCTATTGACACTAAAAATGCGAGCAAGCTCTCCTTTGTTTTCCAATACCATAAACAAAAGTGGTGGCCTCCTATTCATCTTTCAAAAATTAGAAGGCAATTTCTTTCAAAAACCGTCCAAAATTCTTTGACAACACGTTGCATGAAATAGGGGTGTGATGTGGTGTTAACAAAGTAGGTCTTAAAGTAACTAACCCTTATAGGACCAGTCTGACTTTTAATTAGCATATTCATGGCTGAAGACCAATTACAATGGCCCAGTGTTGGTATATAGAAGTGGAGCTTCTATCCATCCAGACACAGGAGAGTAGAGGATGATGAACGGCAGTTATTGGAGCCCTTCACGATCAATGGCGGTAGTTACATGCACATAGCCAGGGCCTTATTTAGATAATGTTGTATGTCTTGTTTGTTCAAATGTGTGGGTTTTTTTTTTTTGCTTTGGAATATGTAATAGCATGTTACACATGCTAAGTATACCTAAATAAGTAAGAATTTTGAAATCTTTCATAAGTAAGCTAATTAAAAACTCAGTATTTAAACTTCTGGCCAACACCAATCATAACTGGTTCTCTTTACCCGGCATATGGTAGGTCTATTGGTAATGTATTGTTGTACCTAAACAAATTCAGAGCCTCTATTTTCTGTTTATTTGTAGTGCTACACTAAAGTAGAAACCATGGAGAGCCAAATTCCTATCAACATGGCAGAGAAGGAAGGGATGAAGCCGGTAGAGAGTCCCAATCACTGTTCCAGCAGCCTTGGTTTATTTTGCACCACCATACATTACATTTCAGGGGAAATGAAAGAATTTGGAAACTGGCTAAAAGGTAAAATATGATATTTATTAATATTAACTACAATAGAAATAAAAAGAGTATGGATTACGACAGAATTATGGGCTTCATGAAAGCAAGCATGGGCTTTGCCCATTTAGACCTGCCTAAACCAAATTTGTCTGTATTACCTTCATCTTTCCTGACTCTACATTGAGCTGCACTGTGCATGGCAGTCAGGTTAGGATGATTCCACCGACCATATTGGAGATTTATGGAAACAGCATTGGCTGGCAAGTGAACAGTTAACCACTTCAGCCCGGACCATTTTGGCTGGTTAAAGACCAAGCCACTTTTTGCGATTTGGCACTGCGTCGCTTTAACTGAAAATTGCACGTGCGACGTGGCTCCCAAACAAAATTGACAACCTTTTTTTCCCACAAATAGAGCTTTCTTTTGGTGGTATTTTATCACCTCTGTGGGTTTTTTTTTTTTTGCGCTATAAACAAAAATAAAGCAACAATTTTAAAAAAATGCAATATTTTTTACTTTTTGCTATAATAAATATCCCCAAAAAATATATAAAAAAACATTTTTTTCCTCAGTTTGGGCGTATTCTTCTACATATTTTTGGTAAAAAAAAATTGCAATAAGCGTTTATTGATTGGTTTGCGCAAAAGTTATAGCGTTTACAAAATAGGGGATAGTTTTATGGCATTTTTATTATTAATATTTTTTTACTAGTAATGGCGGTGATCAGTGATTTTTTAATGACTGCGACATTATGGCGGACACATCGGACACTTTTGACACTTTTTTGGGACCATTGTAATTTTCACAGCGATCAGTGCTATAAAATTGCACTGTTTACTGTGAAAATGACACTGGCAGTGAAGGGGTTATCCACTAGGTGGCGCTGTAGGGGTTAAGTGTTCCCTGCATTGTGTTTCTTACTGTAGGGGGGATGGGCTGTGTGTCACATGACACTGATCTTCGCTCTGAGTACACGGAGCATCTCCCTGCTCTATACCTCCGTGAGACGATCGCGGGGATCCCCGCAGGGATCGAGTCCGCGGGACCTGCGGTCCGACTGACGGGAAAGGCAGCAGGGTCGCGAGCGCGCGACCACACGTCAGGCATTTAAAGGGCAACGTACAGGTACGTGATTGTGCCTGTCCATGCCATTCTGCGAAGTATAAGTACAGGAGGCGGTCGGCAAGTGCATCTAAACTCAAAAACAAAAATGTAATATACTGAAGCTTAGCAACCCTTATGCCTCGTACACATGACCATTTTTTCAGATGGGAAAACTGCGGAGGACACAATGTATTTATTTGAATTTATGCACGTAGATTGGAAGTGGCTACAAAGTCATTTAGTTATGCTTTACAGCTACTCTTCTGGTCCCCAGTTTGAATCCCAGTCAGGACACTGTCAGCATGGAGTTTGCATGTTCTCCTTGGGGTTGCATTGGTTTCCTCGGGGTGCTCTGACTTCCTACTACACTCCAAAGATATGCTGGAAGGTTAATTGGCTCCTGTCTAAATTGGCCCTAGTATGTGTATGTATGCATATGAAATGGGGACCTTGGAGTGTAAGCTCCTTGAGCGCAGGGACTGAATAAATTGTTGACGCTATATAAATATCTATAATAAATAAATAATATTGTATTGCTCTGTTTTAGATAAACCCATCATCTTCCAGTTCATTGATTGGGTGCTGCGTGGAGCATCTCAGGTCATGTTTGTCAGCAATCCTCTGAGTGGGCTCATAATTATCGTGGCACTCTTCCTCCAAAACCCATGGTGGGCGATCGCAGGATGCCTGGGAACCGTCGTGTCCACGCTCACCGCCCTCCTTCTCAGTCAGGACAGGTAATCTGCAAAAAAAAAATTGTCATCACAATAAACATAAGTAATTATAAGAAAGAACAGAAAAGTTCCCAAAAATAACTTGCAATGAGGGAAACTTGTAGGTGACCTTGAGATTTTCTTAATAAGCTAGTTGCGATTGTGATTCTGGCTTCAATCATTTTCACAGGATTAGCTTGGGTCAGCAATGGATCAGCATGATGGTGAAGGCTCTACCTAATACATCTGCATGATGACCAGAAAACTGTGTATTTCTCCAAGGGAGGGTTTTCTTTAAATTGGAAAATACCAAATTTGAAAATCAGCCGTGCAACACCGAAATAGCCTTAAAATCAATTGTTATTTCTTTCTGTAGCGCACCAACCCCAGACTTTACCTGCTTTTCTTCTTCTTGGCTCCTCCGCAGGAAAAGAATGAGGCACACCGCACCACAAGCCCGTACCCCCCTGAATAGGGAGGTTGAGCGGTGTTAGTTTCTCGGGCCTGCTTGCGACTGTTGTAAAAAAGCCTCCAGTGCTGACCTCGTTTCTGCAGTAATCAACTGTCCACACCAACTGAAAGGTCCAACACTTGTTTATTCCTTCTTGCACAAAAAAACTGTCTCTTTTAGAGCAGATGGGTTGAGACAAACACGGGTCAGATAAGGTGGGAGGAGGTCCAGGCACAAACTTAAATTTGGGTTTCTCCTGTTCTGAATAGCACTAACAGGCTTGGCGCACGGTCGCTGCCACCGACCATGAGAGGTCTCTGCCACAGACTAGGTGAATAGGGCCTCTGCCACAGGCCCGGTTGTTGGGTCTCTGCCACCGACCATATTCACGATGAATTAACTTCTACAAGTAATGACCCCTGTCAGGGAAAAGGACATCCATCCGGAGAGTTACCAGAGGCCCCACCGTCGCCCGCGACACAGCGCCGGGTCCTCGGGAAGGGTCACCTCCCTGGCCTCCTCGTCCTAGATATGGGCACCCGCTTCAGGGGGGCACCCTAGGATCCCTCGATCCCTCGTGGGACCCAGTCGAAGGTACTGGGCCCCGGGCCTCTCTCTCTAAGTACCTCACCCCAGACTGAAGGTGTCTGAGATGGAACAGCAGCTCCGTCTCCGGGCCTAGAGCACCCAGAGACCACCCGACAGGCCTCCGGGCCTAGGGCACCCGGAGGCGACACACCCGCACCCAGGCTTAAGGTGCCTGAGCGCGGAACGACGACCCCTCTGGAAGATGGCCGCCCCCTTTTATATCCTCTCCCGACAGGCACAGCAGGTTCCCCGCCCCGCCGTACTGCTGCCGAGAGGGGACAAAAAGGACACAACCTAGTACTGCAGTTCAACCCGGACCCACGGCAACAGCGCCACCTATAGGCCCCAGTGAACTTAACCACCAGTACTATCTCCCAGGGATAGAAATGGTCCTTGAGACCTAACAATTGGTACATCTGAGCCTGACTACCACTCAGATGCTTCCCCCTAAATGTAACCACCCGCTACATTTATTTTTTATTTTTTGCCCTGTGCACAGAGAATGAATATACATGAGTACATGTACATTCACTGGGTGAATTGCTATGCAATTTTAATTTGATTTTTTATAAATGCATCCTTAAGTGCTATTTAAGTGTATGAAAACCCTAAATTTATTTTTGGTATGTTTGGCATCATACCTCATCGTATACAATTACAGTAGCTTAAAGTGTTTTATAGCCAAAATAAATACAACGTATTGCTCTAATCAATTAATTCACACAAATACAGAAATATTAAAAACATAAAAACTTCCAGCCTTCGGCCACATGTAAAAACAAGAGCATGCACTCTATATAGTGTAAAATCTTCAAACACCTTTTATTTAAAAAATATATTGTACTTACAGATGGCATAGAGTAATTGCACACTAAAAAAAACAACTCCAGCCAGCAAACCAACAACATCCGGGTCACTTTCAGTTGCGCAATGACATCAGCATTTACCTCCGCCCTATGTGTTTTGTCACATGTGACATCTTCCAGGGCATTTATAGCCAAACCTTTTTTTTTTAAGACAGAGTAGGGTTTGGAATCAGGTTTTTGATTGCTGTCTGTGTCCCTTCTGGGAAGATTCACTTACTCTATTCGTCCTGATGACCACTGCCCCAGAGGCAGAAAGTGATAGGAAATCCAAAACAGGAGGTGAGGGGAATCTTTCAGTGGGGACACAAGTTTAGGTGACAACATTACAAGAAGAGAATCCCCTGTCCTTTTGTTTCCTGTTGTGTTTACAGGACAGAAGATGAAGGAAAAGATTTTAACCCTTCCCTATGCTAGCCAAAAAAAAAGGTTTTGCCAATACATGCGCTTTAAGTAAATTGTTCTTTGTGAATCTATTTTAACATTTCTTACCCGAAGATCCTGCCAGTAATAGCATTTTCTGTTGCAGACTGACAATGTTATGCCACTGCCTTTAAATTAGCAGCAACAGTGTCATTATGTCATGTGTGCTTCTGCATTTGGCTATTGGGCTGCCTATCTAAAAGACCTGATAGTCCAATAGTGGTCATAATGCCCCCCCCCCCTCTTAGGATAGCTAAAAAGATGACTGGTATCATGCTGCTGTCTCTGCCAAGTGCTGTTGGCCCCTGAACTATGCAGGCAACATCAGATAGGAGGTCATTCAGGCATGTAGCTCAAAGAATCCCTAGCGCAGGGGTCTTCAAACTACGGCCCTCCAGGTGTTCGGGAACTACAATTCCCATCATGCCTAGTCATGTCTGTGAATGTCAGAGTTTTGCAATGCCTCATGGGATTTGTAGTTCCGCAACAGCTGGAGGGCCGTAGTTTGAGGATCCCTGCCCTAGCGGGTCGTAGGGTGACCACGTGTCCCGGATTGCCTGGGACAGTCCCGCATTTTGCAGGTCTGTCCTGGGCACCTTCATTCCAGGACAATACAGTGTCCCGGAATGAAACTGACACAGCCACCCCCCGGGCCAATCTGATGCCCACAAAAAAGGCCGCCACATCACCGCTTTACTCACTGACAGTACTTGTCCTGGCCAGAATGCCTGGAGGAGCACAATCCCCGCCCCCCTGCTTGTGATTGGAGAAATCATAAATCCCGCCTCTTGTGTCCAATCACTGTGCTGTTATTCGTTACAAGCCTGATTTTTGGGAAGGGAGGGTGTCCCTGAATGGTAGTTTGGAAATGTGGTCACCCTAGCAGGTCGACACAACTAATGGGGAGGCCATGCCTTTAGTGCTTTAAGCCTGCAAAAGGAAAAATTATGTGCTTAAAGTGGTTGTAAACCCACTTTATAAACAATGACCTACAGGTAAGCCTAGATTAAGGCTTACCTGTAGGTGCATGAAATATCTCCTTAACCTACACGGTTAAGGAGATATTTGCATTTAAAAGCGGCGACGCTGACGTCACAGGCATGCGCATGGGGTTAACCCCATTCACAAATTCGGCTAGGTCGCAACATTCGACTACGTAGCCGAATTCGACGGCTCACGCGCGCATGCGCGGAGTCACGTCTTCGCCGCTCCGGCCAATCACAGCGCCAGAGCGGCGCTGTGATTGGCTGCAGCGGCGATACCCGGAAGTAACATTCCGGCTATCGCCGCAGCAATGGATGCGGCTAGAGGAGGGACACGGATGACTTCGGGGGCCCCGATCTAAGGTAAGTGGTACATAATGAGCTAGTATGCTAGTCATACTAGCTCACTATAGCTTTGTCTTGCAGGTTAGTTAAAAAAAAAAAAAATTCTCAACAGGGTTTACAACCACTTTAAGAACGCACTGCTGTGAGACAAGACACCCAGCATTTTGCAAGATACTAAACTTTTCACACTTAAATAATAATAATAATTAGGGCTGGGAAAAAAATCGATTTTAATCTTGAATCGAGTTTTGAGTTCAAATCGATTCAGATTTGAAGAAAATCGATTTTTTTTTATTTTTTTTTTATTTAAAAAAATATATTTTTTTTTTCCTTCAAAGTTTCCGTAGCAGGGCTGCAGGGGGCGTATCCGGAATGGCACTGGGCGGCGTTACCCCAATTACATCTACTCGCCGCAGCTGCCGCGAGTAGATGTAATGTAACACTAACTAACCGCAAGCCGCCGTCTGCCTACCTGATCAGCGTGTCATGCAGACAGACGGCGGCCATTGCAGTGTTCAAAAGCCGCGCCTCCCGAGTCCTCGTCGTCTGTGATAGGCGGAACACTCAATTTCACAGCAGGCAGTGTTCAGCCTATCACGGGCATCCTCTCATCCTCGTCTGTGTTATGAGGATGAGCGGATGTCCGTGATAGGCGGAACACTGAATGCTGGGAAATTGAGTGTTCCGCCTATCACAGACGAGGAGGAGGCGCGGCTTTTGAATACTGGAATGGCCGCTGATGTAGCAGTAAAATCCGTATCCCATGAAAATCTGCATCAGGTACGGGCACAGTAATTGAAGCATGGGCACAGTGAGGCATTGGGCACAGTGAGGCACGGGCACAGTGAAGCATGGGCACAGTGAGGCACGGGCACAGTGAGGCACGGGCACAGGCACAGTTCAATTCAACTAAGAGTAACCTCAAGATTTTTTGTTGTTTTATTAGCTAAATCCAAATACAGTATTAATAATTTGGATGTTTAACAATCTTTGTTGCACACTGACTTTGCAGTTAGAGAAAGGGTTTGTCTTTTCAATTTTGTTTGTTGATGCACTTTAATTAATATAATAAAAAAAAAAATCGAATCGAATCGTAAATCGAGTTTTTTATAAAAAAATCGCAGACTTTTTTGGGGGGGAAAATCGCCCAGCCCTAATAATAATACTATGTGTATATATAGATTTTTTTATTATTTATTTTGGGCCGACGCCACTGACACCAATGATCTTCATTAACCACTTCAGCACCGGAAGATTTGGCTGCTCAATGACCAGGCCATTTTTTGCAATTCGCCACTGCGTCACTTTAACTGACAATTGCGTGGTCGTGTGATGCTGTACCCAAACAAAATTGACGTCCTTTTTTTTCATACAAATAGAGATTTCTTTTGGGGGTATTTGATCATCTTTGCGGTTTTAATTTTTTGCGCTATAAACAAAAAAAGAGCGACAATTTTGAAAAAAACACAATATTTTGTACTTTTTGCTATAATAAATATCCCCAATTTTTTTTAAAAAAAAGCTAATTTTCTCCTCAGTTTAGACCAATATGTATTCTTCTACATATTTTTGGTAATAAAAATCGCAATAAGCATATATTGATTGGTTTGCGCAAAAGTTATAGCATCTACAAAATATGGGGTAGATTTATGGCATTTTTATTATTATTATTTTTTTTACTAGTAATTGCGGCGATCTACGATTTTCTATCGGGACTACGACATTATGGTAGACAGATCGGACACTTTTGACATATTTTTGGGACCATTGGCATTTATACAGCGATCAGTGCTATAAAAACGCTTAATTTACAATCTGAGGTCTGCAGGCTTGGACCATTGGGTTTGTGCTTGGGTAAAAAACTGGTTACAGGGACGGGTCCAAAGGGTTGTGATTAGGGATGAGCCGAACACCCCCCAGTTCGGTTCGCACCAGAACTTGCGAACAGGCAATAAATTTGTTCGAACATCCGAACACCGTTAAAGTCTATGGGACTCGAACATGAAAAATCTAAAGTGCTAATTTTAAAGGCTAATATGCAAGTTATTGTCATAAAAAGTGTTTGGGGACCTGGGTCCTGCCCCAGGGGACATGTATCAATGCAAAAATAAGTTTGAAAAACTGCAGTTTTTTCGGGAGCAGTGATTTTAATAATGCTTTAAGTGAAACAATAAAAGTGAAATATTCCTTTAAATTTTGCACCTGGGGGTTGTCTAGAGTATGCCTGTAAAGCAGCGCTTGTTTCCCGTGCTTACAACTGTCCCTGCAAAAAGTGTAATTTCTGAAGGAAAAAAAGTAATTTCAAAGCACTTGCGGCTATAATGAATCCTTCAGGTCTGGTATGGATTTTAAGGGGAACTCCACGCCAAATTTTAAAAAAAAGTTCCCCCCAAAAATCCATACCAGACCCTTTATCCGAGCACGCAACATGGCAGGCCGCAGGAAAAGAGGGGGGGACGAGAGAGCGCCCCCCCCTCCTGAACCGTACCAGGCCACATGACCTCAACATGGGGATGATGCTTTGGTGGTCAACGGAATCCTGCGTTACATCAGAGGGGGGCGGGGTCACCCGCATGTCACTGGGGAAGCCCGGGTTTCCCCTTGCGTCAGAGGGGGACGGGGTCACGTGATGGGTGGCCCCACCCTCGGCTACTTAAGAGCTGTCACTGGCTGAAGCCGCGTCATTCCCGGGGTGTCTCCGCTCCGGTGAAGAGTGCTGTTCCTCGCTGCGCTGGACATCATCGTTGGAGCCTGGACCCCGGAGAGGAGAGATCATCCATCGCTGGACCCCGGAGAGGAGATCACCCATCGCAGGATACCGAGAGTGGATTACCGCCGCTGGAATTTTTATTTTTATTCTTATTTTTAATAAAGGACTTTTCCCAACGGTGTCTGTGTGTTTTTTTTGTTTTTTTTTTACACTTTCTTTGTGAAATGGTAGGGGTACAATGTACCCCTTACCAATTCACATGGGGGGGGCAGGATCTGGGGGTCCCCTTTGTTAAAGGGGTCTTCCAGATTCCGATAAACCCCCCGCCCGCAGACCCCCACAACCACCGGGCAAGGGTTGTGGGGATGAGGCCCTTGTCCCCATCTACATGGTTACATGGTGCTTTGAGGGGTCACAGACCCCCAAAGCATCCTCCCCATGTTGAGGGCATGTGGCCTGGTACGGTTCAGGAGGGGGTGGCGCTCTCTCGTCTCCCCCCCCTCTTTTCCTGTGGCCTGCCAGGTTGCCTGCTCGGATAAAGGGTCTGGATTTTTGGGGGGAACCCTGAAGGGCCTGGTAATTGAATTTGGGGGGACCCCCACTCATTTTTATTTATCAATGACTTTTCTCTGTATTGCCAGGAGCTGACAATTCATTATAGCCGCGAGTGCTTTTAAATGACTTTTTTTCCTTCAGAAATTACATTTTGTGCAGGGACCGTTCTAAGCACGGGAAACAAGCACTGCTTTACAGGCATACTATACACACCCCCCCCCCCCCCCAGGTACGAAATGTAAAGGAATATTTCACTTTTATTGTTTCACTTTAAGCATTATTACAATTACTGTTCCCGAAAAAACAGCCGTTTTTAAAACTTTTTTTTGCATTGATACATGTCCCCTGGGGCAGGACCTGGGTCCCCAAACACTTTTTATGACAATAACTTGCATATAAGCCTTTAAAATTATCACTTTAGATTTCTCCCATAGACTTTTACAGGGTGTTCCGCGGCTTTTTCGAATTTGCCGCGAACACCCCAAGTTGTTCGCTGTTCGGCGAACAGGCAAACAGGCAATGTTCGAGTCGAACATGAGTTCAACTCGAACTCGAAGCTCATCCCTAGTTGTGATAAATAACCTGTACTCAGACTGGTCTGGAGTGGTGAGTGGGGTACCCCAAGGCTCTGTCCTGGGACCAATTCTATTCAAGATATTAATAAATGATATAGACAGGGCAGGACTTAGGGTGGTGGGGGCCCCTGGGCTTGAGTCACTTTCGGGCCCTACCTTCTATACATTACAAAAAATGGGCTTGGTTCACGCAAAATAGTGGCCGTGGCTCAATGGGACGTGGTTCGGAAGGGGTGTGGTTAGTGAAAGGTTCTGGTTCTGTTTGGTTCTGTTGGACCTTCTTGGCTCGAGCTGGACTCAGGATCTGTGGAAGTCTCTCTGACCGGTCGGATATTCAAGACACCAATAAACAGTGAATGGGTATACTAGAATATGTGGTTTAATGGTTACATGTCCTTTATTATACACAGCGAGAAAAGTTGCCTCCCTCCTATGGACCTATCAGCAATAAGCAAAAACCTCATGAGTTAGACAAAAATAAATTCTAACAGGTTTTTTGACTTCTGCAAAAGCGGTCAGTTAACATACGTCAATTGTGGTCAAACTAGACATGTTCTGACATTTGAAACAGGAAGATAAGAAACGCCAGATGTCAGTGTGGTCAATCTGTCAGTTAAAAAGCAGAAGTGAGATAAACTTTTTCCCGGAAAAGGCCTAACCACAAAGTCACATTTCAACCTAAATATACATGCCTGTTACACAGAAGAAAGATTAGCCTGACTACAAAAGTCACATCTTGTTCATACTCATGTCAGAGAAACATTTTCTGTAAAATATATTTTTATTTGAGGAGAACTCTAACCATGAATATTGGTTCATGATCTTTTTATACCTTACAACCCCTCCTTATGATCATGGCTTCAAGAATTGAAGCCCATCGATCATTGGATTATTAAGGACGACAGGTGGTGTGCCGTTTAGGAGAGGGGTGAAGTTTAGAGGTACTGCCATTAGGGGGATCCTAGCAGTGCTAGGATGGAGTTTACTACATATCCAACAATTTTCATATCCTGATTTTTGAGCATAAGCATACTTAAATTTAAGCAGCAGCATTTTACCACTAAAATTGTCTTCCATACTTCTTTTTGGTCTGTTAGAATTATCTGACCAACAGTGTCCTATGATTATGAGCATTAAAATAAACAATGTAATCATTAAGGAAAAAAGAAAAAGTTTTGCCGAAGTGACCCCTCCTTTTTGACCATTAGTGTCTATGGGTATGGAACTCTGAGTTTCTTGTTTTTTATGGTCCACTAGGGAGTATTTTCCGGATCCTTTTCTGGAATACTCTCCAGAACAGAGGTCTTTGTCTTCTCCTTCACCTTCTTCCAGTTTCCCTTCGGAAATGTCTTTAGTCTGGATGCATGGATCCATTGTGGTCCTTGATCTGTAAGAACAGCTGTTCTGGCAACCTTCAGAATTTCAAATGGTCCTTGGAAGATAGGGCCTGGTTGTTTCCGGACAGCAAGTTGTTTTATCAATACTTTGTCTCCTGGGATATACGGATGTGTAGGCTCTGTGGAGAGAGGAGGGAAAGTGACAGAAACCTTGTCCTCTGTTTCACTAAGGCTACTTACCAGATGTTTCACGTACTCTTCCTGTAAAGAATAAAGATTAACCTCCTCTCCCTCATCAGGTTTCCTCTGTGCTGGCCTACCCATAAGTATCTCAAAAGGAGATATTCCTGTTCTGTGGGGGGGTAGTCCTGATTTGATATAAGACTGCTGGCAAGTAATCTAACCAGTTTTTCATTGTGCCACCTGTTGCTTTTTTCAATTTGTCTTTTATGGTTCTGTTCATTCTTTCCTCTACTCCTGAACTCTTTCACTAAGGCCGAGGTAAATGCTGGACCTTGATCTGACCATATAGTGGCCGGAAGGCCAAACCTACAGATCCACTGATTTATTAGTACTCTAGCTGTCTCTCCTGTGGTAGGGATTGCTTCTACCCATCCTGTAAATCTGTCAACTATAACCAAAAGATATTCTAAATTGCCCTTCTGTGTGGGGACTTGTGTGTAATCTAGGGATTCTATCATGTGGTGCACCCCTTTTATTCCCTAGCACCCCTTTTATTCCCTATTATTCCCTCCTTGGTTGACCAAAGTCCAGTAGGATCTTTTGTCAACCCATGTACCCATATCTGCTGTCAGTGTAAATGTTTACATCTTTTCCTTCAAAAATCTGACAAACCATAGTTATAGCAATGAGTTCTGCCATCTGGACTGAACTAGCATTCAGAGATTTGGCTTCAATCATTACATCTGGCAATTGAACAATGGCATAACCAGTTTGATAAGTTTTGTCATCAGGTCGGGAGCAGCTGCCATCTACATAAACATTTTCCGCATTTTGATACGGAACATCTGTGAGGTCTGGTCTAGGGAGGGTAGTTTCTGCCAGTACCTCAGTGCAATCGTGTTCCTGAATGTAAAAACCTAATGGGCTTTGAGGTTTCTGAACATGATTTTATGGTTAGATTATGTGTTTTTAGCAAGATAATCTCATAGCCGCTGCACCTTTGCATTGTCATGTGTTGTATGTTCATGTTTGTCATGAGGTGTGTAGTATACAGTGTGAGGTCATGTCCCAGAACCACCTTTGAAGCCTCTTGTACTGCCATTGCACAGGCTGCTACGGTCTGTAAGCAATGTGGCATACCTTGAACTTGATCTGGAAGTTTCTTTGAGATGTATGATACAGGTCTCAGAGAATTCCCATGTGATTGTGCTAGGACCGCTGCAACCGTAGGTCCAGATACCACACAGTACAATGAAAAAGGCCCTGCGCACTCTATAAGTCCCAATGCAGGGGCTTGCCTTAGAGAGCTGATTAATGCTGTGAAAGCCTTAACCCTCTCTGTTGTCCAATCAATAAACTTTGGGGCATCCTGCAGGGTAGCAGACCTTAGGATAGAATCATAATAAGAGCAATCAGGTATCCACTGCCGGCAGTATATTATGGACCCTAGGAAAGAGAGAAGCGCTGACTTGTCTCTTGGTGGACTCCAGGAGGACAGTGCCTTGACTCAAGCTGGTGACACCAAACGTTCGGTTCGGATTATACACCCCAAGTACTCAACCTGCGACCTGCACCACTGGATCTCTTTGCGAGACACCAAGTGACCTTTTGAGGCGAGGTGAGTTAGTAGGTGCTCTGAGTCCTCCGCACAGCTGACCTCATTTTCATTACACAGCAATAGGACATCCACATACTGAAGCAACACTGAGCCTTCTTTTGGTACCCAATCGCTCAAAGATCGATTCAAGACCATGGAGCACGCTGCAGGACTGTTCGCAAAGCCTTGCGGGAGTTTAAAGTAATTTTGGGCTTCCTCTGCAACAGGTATGGAAGAGAACGCGATACTTAAATCAATGACTATGTAGATCTTGGACGTTGCCGGTATCTCACAAAATATTGTAGCAATATCCGCAACAAAAGGTGGAAGGGGGACAATAGCTTTGTTCAGGGCCCTTTGGTCCTGTGCAAAGCGCCATTCACCACTGGCTTTGACTGGGTGAATGGGGGTGTTCCAGGGACTGATTGTATGTTTCAGTATTCCTTCTGCTAAATATTGCTTTATTTGTGGTGCTATGCCTGCAATTTTTCCTTCTGACAGGGGATATTGTTTTTGGTAATGTACTACTGCTCCTTCCCCAATGATGGGCTTGTATGGTGTACAATGTATGCAGTGCCCATATAGGGTGTGCTTCAAGGTGTGCCGGTAGTAACATAAAGTACCCTCTAAAATCCTGTTTTTTTTTTTTGTTTTTTTTTGGTTAGACAAATCACAGATTTCTGATGTAGCTAGCAGGCCCCCATCTTTTGTAAATTTGATGTGAATGTTTAAACTTGACATTAAGTCTCTTCCCAGAGGAAGTGGTCAGTCAGAATGGCAAAACTCATTTAAAAAGATGTTGGTCATGAACTGTACCAACGGGCAATCTGCCTCTTCCCATATTACCCCTGCGGTTAGCTGCCCTACTTGTTCCTCTCCTAAGGGGGCATTCTGACTTCCAATGTCCCATGTCCCTGAATGTGAAACAACCCTGCTGGTTATCCTGGGGATATGCTTGGTATTGTACTTGTTGGGATTGTTGGGGAACTGGTTTTGTATAAGGGACAACCATTTGTGCAGCAGCTAACTGCGGGCTTTCTATCTGTTCGGGGTTAAATGAGGGAAATACCCCTCCTTTTGTAGTGAATAAGCCAGAGGATGCACGCTTTTTTAATGTCTTCGAGAATGGCATCAGGTTTTAATGTTGACCAATTGGGGGTAATTAATTTAAGTAACTGTGTTGTTTTGGGATCTCCCCCGGACATGACTGTGCTCACATACAGTTCAGGGTTCTCCATTCCTGTATCTTTGTATAACTGGTGTACCCGTTTACAAAATGAATAAAAGTTTTCTCCCGGTCCCTGCTTTGCAGTGCACATTATCTGCAAAGCGCTCTCTCCTTTGTAACTTTACTGCCAAACAGCTGCCACAGCTGCCCAAAATGATTCCCATCCCTTTGCCTTTTTAAAGGGGTCATTATCAGCAAATAATGTCTTAACTTCTACATCGCAGATAGGATCTGGATCCACTGTCTGTATTATTATTTCACAGTCATCGGCATTCATGCCAGTGCCTGCGCAATGTCTCTGTAAGAACAGAGCTGCCTCTCTGGGGTGTTTGCGTGGCTTTGGGCAAAGATCTTTAATATCTCTTAACGTCCCGAGGGGGAGTGGGATATGGACTGGGGTTTCTCCCATGTGAATAACTGGGAATTTGAGGGCTTCTATCCCCGAGGTCAAGCCACCCACTGCCTCATCATCCTTATCCTCCTCAGCTTTCCTTCTATCACTTTTTCTTCACCTTCCACTTTTTTTAATACACTGTTCTTCCTCCTTTACTAATTGACTTAAACGTTCCTTTATCTGTCTTCTATCTTCCCCCTCTCGTAACCAATTAGTTCCCTTTTGTTTAGCTATGGTTAATACTCCTGCTATAACATTTGGATCTAACGATGGGTAGTGATGAGCCGAACACCCCCGGGTTCGGTTCGCACCAGAACCCGCGAACGGACCGAAAGTTCGAACGAACATTAGAACCCTATTAAATACAATGGATGCGAACGTTCGAATTCTAAAGTGCTAATTATAACAACTATTATGCATGTTATTGTCATAAATAGGGTTTGGGAACCCGGGTTCTGCACCAGGGGACATGTATCAATGCAAAAAGAAGTTTTAAAAACGGTCGTTTTTCGGGAGCAGTCATTTTAATGATGCATAAAGTGAAAAAAAAAAAGTCAAATATTCCTTTAAATATCGTACCTGGGGGGTGTCTCCTTTACTAATTGACTTAAACGTTCCTTTATCTGTCTTCTATCTTCCCCCTCTCGTAACCAATTAGTTCCCTTTTGTTTAGCTATGGTTAATACTCCTGCTATAACATTTGGATCTAACGATGGGTAGTGATGAGCCGAACACCCCCGGGTTCGGTTCGCACCAGAACCCGCGAACGGACCGAAAGTTCGAACGAACATTAGAACCCTATTAAATACAATGGATGCGAACGTTCGAATTCTAAAGTGCTAATTATAACAACTATTATGCATGTTATTGTCATAAATAGGGTTTGGGAACCCGGGTTCTGCACCAGGGGACATGTATCAATGCAAAAAGAAGTTTTAAAAACGGTCGTTTTTCGGGAGCAGTCATTTTAATGATGCATAAAGTGAAAAAAAAAAAGTCAAATATTCCTTTAAATATCGTACCTGGGGGGTGTCTAAAGTATGCCTGTGAAGTGCCACGTGTTTCCCGTGTTTAGAACTGTCCCTGCACAAAATGACACTTCTAAAGGAAAAAAAAGCCATTTAAAACTGCTTGCGGCTTTAATGTAATGTCTGGTCCCGGTAATATGGATGAAATTCTTTAAGAAAAATGGCATAGCTACCCCATGACCCCCCCCCCCTACCCCAGCCCATTACCAGCCCCTTTGGGTCTTGTATGGATATTAAGGGGAACCCCGCACATAAAATAAAAAAGGCCCTATATACTCTGAACAGCCGTATACAGGCGGTGCATACAAGACAGGGACTGTAGGTTTGTTCTTATGTAGAATCTGTTTGTAATTTTGAACAGGTACATTGTTGAAGTGTAGCTCCAGCCCAAAAATCTATTTTTAAACTTTTTGGGAAACATAGGTAAGGGTTATCACCCCTGTAACATTTGTTTTGCTGTCTGTGCCCCTGTTCAGAACATTTCACCTCACTTTCCGTCCCAATGACAACTGTTTTTGAAATGTGGTGTTTTTCTTGAAACAAGGATTGCTGATAAAGCATCAGTACAGATGAGACCCCTTTCTCCCATATTTATTCTTACAGGAGAGAATTTTCCTTTCTAGGGGTAGATTTCCTCTCACTTCCTGTTGTCTTCTTTCGTTTGCAAGTAGGAGTCGTTTGTAAGTTGGATGTTTGAAAGTAGGGACCTGCCGTATATACTCTGCAGAAATAGGCCCCTTAGTTGTTGGTGTTGGCACAACACTGTAAGCACTCAGTTACTCTTGGTTGGTGCTGGAACGCCCTGCTGTCAACTATTATATCAGGAATTTTAATTACATATAATTGTTGAACAGTGGTAGTAAAAATTGGGGCTTTGATGGTGGTGCTGGTGCCACAACACTGTAAGCCCTGACAGTTACTCTTGGTGGGTGCAGCAATGGGCCCTGCTGTGAATTATTACATCAAGAATTGTAATTACATGCCCCTTTTGAACAGGGGCTGAAAAATTGGGCCTTTCGTGGTGGTGGTGGTGGTGGCGTTGCCACAAGACTGTAAGCCCTCAGAGTTACTCTTGGTGGGTGCAGCAATGGACCCTGCTGTGAATTATTAGATCAAGAATTGTAATTGCATGCCCCTGTTGAACAGGGGCTGAAAAATTGGGCCTTAGGCACTGGTGGCACAACACTACAACCCCTCACAGATACTGTACTTGGAGCACAGCAATGAGCCCTGTTGCAAAGTATTGCTTCAAAAATTGTAATGACACGCCCCTGTTAAACAGGGGCTGAAAAATTGGGCCTTAGGCACTGGTGCCACAACACTCCAACCCCTCACAGATACTGTACTTGGAGCACAGCAATGAGCCCTATGGCAAATTATTGCTAAAAAAATTGTAATTACACGCCCCTGTAAAACAGGGGCTGAAAAATTGGGCCTTAGCCACTGGTGGCGGCACCCATAAACAAAAATGATCTTCCAAGCTATCATCATCAATCGTATCATTGAGGACTCGGAGGAGGAGGATAGCCAGTCAACATAACAGCACAGGCACTCAGCATCAGCATCAGTCTTGAAGGGATGTGACATGTTAAAATCAATTAGTCTGTTATATCAGCATCAGGTGTGTGGTAGCTGGTGGTGATCCAAGACTGGTTCATCTTGATGAAAGTCAGTCGATCAACCGAGTCGGTGGACAGGCGCACCCTGTGATCCGTGACAAATCCTCCAGCAGCACTGAATGTGCGTTCCGAAAGAACGCTGGATGCAGGACAGGCCAGTAGCTCAATTGCATACTGTGCAAGCTCTGGCCAGTGATCCATCCTCAAGACCCAGTAAGCCAGAGGATTTTCGGTGGGGAAGGTGTCCAAGTCTGACCTTGCCCCTAGATATTCCTGCACCATGTTTATCAGACGCTGGCGATGGTTGCTGGAACCGATCATACTTTGGGGCTGCGGACTAAAGAATTGTCTGAACGCATCGGTCAGACAGCCACCTTCCCCACCGCTCCTTCTTTGACTGGCCGAAGCCTCAGCAACTCGTTGTCCAGGACCAGGAGTTTGTAACCTCCCAGTCTCTGGGAACGCGTTGCACAGACCTTTCTGCAAGGCCTCCCGGAGTTGTCTCATCCTCTGCTCCCTCTGCGACGGTAACATAAGGTCCGCAACCTTACCCTTGTACCGTGGATCAAGGAGAGTGGCCAGCCAGTAATGGTCCCTCTCCTTGATCCGAAGAATACGAGGATCCTTCCGCAGACTTTGCAGGATCAGGGAGGCCATGCAGCGTAGGTTTGCTGAGGCATTCGCTCCGGAGTCCTCTGGGTCACTAAGGACGACATGATCCGCAGCCACCTCCTCCCAGCCACGTACAAGTCCACTGGTTTCTTGGGACTGTAAATCATCCCTAAAAGACTGCTGCTGATGATGCTGAGTGCCAGCCTCCACCTCCATGCTGACACAATCCTCCTCCTCCTCCTCCTCCTCCTCCTCCTCTTCCTGTGCGATGGGTGGGACAGAAGGAACACTGTCTGGGTAAAGGGGGCCTTGAGAGGCAAGGAAGTCCTCCTCTTCCTGCCTCTGTTCTGCCTCAAGTGCCCTGTCCATTATTCCACGCAGCGTGTGCTCCAACAGGTGGACAAGAGGTACAGTGTCACTGATGCATGCACTGTCACTGCTCACCATCCTCGTGGCCTCCTCAAATGGTGCCAGGACAGTGCATGCATCCCTGATCATGCCCCACTGGCGTGGAGAAAAAAAACCAAGCTCCCCTGACCCTGTCCTGGTGCCGTAGTCGCACAGGTACTCATTGATGGCCCTCTGCTGCGTGTGCAGCCGCTGCAGCATGGCCAACGTTGAGTTCCACCTGGTGGGCATGTCACATATAAGGCGGTTCTTGGGCAGGTTCAACTCCTTTTGCAGCTCAGCCAGGCGAGCACTGGCATTATAAGATCTGCGGAAATGCACACAGACTTTCCTGGCCTGCCTCAGGACATCCTGTAAGCCCGGGTACCTGCCCAAGAACCGCTGCACCACCAGGTTAAGGACGTGAGCCACACAGGGCACATGGGTCAGTTGTCCCTGTCGGAGGGCGGAGAGGAGGTTGGTGCCATTGTCGCAAACCACCATTCCTGGCTTAAGCTGGCGTGGCGTCAACCACCTCTCGGCCTGGCCCTGCAGAGCAGACAGGACCTCTGCCCCAGTGTGGCTTCTGTCCCCCAAACACACCAGCGCAAGCACGGCATGGCATCTTTTTGCCTGCGTACTTGCGTAGCCCCGTGAACGGCTACGGAGCACCGCTGGTTCATAGGACAAACCACAGGAAGAGGCCATGGAGGAAGAAGAAGAGGAGGGGGTGGAGGAGAGAGGTGTGTCACAACCAGTAGTAGCATTTTGGAGGCGTGGCGGTGGGACAACCTCCAACACTACTGCACCTTGTCCTGCATCCTTCCCAGCTGCCAAAAGAGTGACCCAATGGGCCGTGAAAGAAAGGTAACGTCCCTGTCCATGCCTGCTGGACCATGAGTCAGCGGTAATATGCACCTTACCGCTGACCGCCCTGTCCAGCGAGGCCAAGACATTGCCTTCCACATGCCGGTAGAGAGCCGGAATAGCCTTCCGTGAGAAAAAGTGGCGTTTGGGAACCTGCCACTGAGGAACCGCACATTGCACAAACTCACGGAAGGGGGCCGAGTCTACCAACTGAAAAGGCAGCAGTTGAAGCGCTAGCAATTTAGCCAAGCTAGCATTCAACCGCTGGGCATGTGGATGGCTGGGAGTGAACTTCTTTCGACGGTCCAGCAGCTGGGGCAGGGAAATTTGCCTGCTAGAATCGGACGTCGGTGTACTGCTAGCAGAGTGGCCGCAAGTACTTGGCTGTGACACACCTAATTCTACACCTTCATTCCTCTCAGTGCATGTTTCAGAGAGGACTGAAGTTATAGTGGGGTTGGAGATCCCAGCTGATGCGGTGCAAGGAGAGGTCCGCTTTGTTCTTTGGTGTGGGTCTTTCAGGTAGGCTTGCCAACGAGCTGCATGGCAGGTCAACATATGTCTGGTCAGGCATGTGGTACCCAAGCGGCTGATGTTTTGGCCATGCGATATACGCTTGAGACATATGTTGCAAACAGCAGCTGTGCGATCTGATGCACTAGCCTCAAAAAAGGCCCACACCAAAGAACTTTTTGAATGACGGGCAGAGGCAGCGCCCTGCACAGGCGGAGCTCTGCGGTGTGATTCCGTCGGTGTACTGCCCTTACGCTGGCCACCAAAGGGCATCCTGCCTCGTTGGAGATGTGCCTCCTCCTCATCCTCCTCCTCCTCCTCTCTCCTATTAGGCACCCACGTGGAGTCAGTGACCTCATCATCACCTCCCTCCTCATCACTGGAGCCAATCTGGCAGTATGCTGCAGCTGCTGGAACATGACTGCCAGATTGGTGTCCTTCTTGAGCATCCCCTCTGTCTGCTCTCACGCTACTGCCTTCCTCTAGCTGGGTTTCATCATCAGACCCTTCGAAACGCTGGGCATCCTCCTGGAGCATGTACCCAACACTGTGCTGAAACAGTTCGGGGGACTCCTCAGGAGGAGGACATGGTGGGTCTAGGGAAGGAGTGACTGATGATGAGTCTGACATTGATACCAGGGAAGAGGACGCTTTGGCAGCTGCTTTTCCAGTACCCTGAGCCTGGGTGAGAGAGGATGAGGAGGAGGAGGAGGGCTTGGTCATCCACTCTACCAAGTCTTCGGCATGATGTGGCTCAACATGTCCAGCTGCCGAAAAGAAGGACAAGCGTGTCCCATGGCCATGTGCTGATGACAATGCACCGCGTCCACGACCAGCACTGTTGCCCCCAGACACAGAGCCTGCTTGCCCTCTTTTATTGCCTCCTGACTGTCTGCCTCTCCTTGTTTGCCTTCCAGACATTCTAATAGATGGCCTGCAGGGAGATGGGAAAAAAGCAATAAGGGCTACCTTCAGGTGTCCTTCTCTGTCCCTTGAAACAAGGACTTTGACAGTGAAAGAAACTGACACACTCTCCCTACCTACAGTTTTCTGTCCCTAGAAAAAATGTTTTTTTTAAGCACAATTTAGCACAAGGAGAATTCACTCACTGTCCTTCCAGGTCCCTGGAAACAAGGACTTTGACAGTGAAAGAAACTGACACACTCTCCCTACCTACAGTTTTCTGTCCCGAGAAAAAATGTTTTTTTTAAGCACAATTTAGCACAAGGAGAATTCACTCACTGTCCTTCCAGGTCCCTGGAAACAAGGACTTTGACAGTGAAAGAAACTGACACACTCTCCCTACCTACAGTTTTCTGTCCCTAGAAAAAATGTTTTTTTTAAGCACAATTTAGCACAAGGAGAATTCACTCACTGTCCTTCCAGGTCCCTGGAAACAAGGACTTTGACAGTGAAAGAAACTGACACACTCTCCCTACCTACAGTTTTCTGTCCCTAGAAAAATTTTTTTTTTTAAGCACAATTTAGCACAAGGAGAATTCACTCACTGTCCTTCCAGGTCCCTGGAAACAAGGACTTTGACAGTGAAAGAAACTGACACACTCTCCCTACCTACAGTTTTCTGTCCCTAGAAAAAATGTTTTTTTTAAGCACAATTTAGCACAAGGAGAATTCACTCACTGTCCTTCCAGGTCCCTGGAAACAAGGACTTTGACAGTGAAAGAAACTGACACACTCTCCCTACCTACAGTTTTCTGTCCCTAGAAAAAATGTTTTTTTTAAGCACAATTTAGCACAAGGAGAATTCACTCACTGTCCTTCCAGGTCCCTGGAAACAAGGACTTTGACAGTGAAAGAAACTGACACACTCTCCCTACCTACAGTTTTCTGTCCCTAGAAAAAATGTTTTTTTTAAGCACAATTTAGCACAAGGAGAATTCACTCACTGTCCTTCCAGGTCCCTGGAAACAAGGACTTTGACAGTGAAAGAAACTGACACACTCTCCCTACCTACAGTTTTCTGTCCCTAGAAAAAATGTTTTTTTTAAGCACAATTTAGCACAAGGAGAATTCACTCACTGTCCTTCCAGGTCCCTGGAAACAAGGACTTTGACAGTGAAAGAAACTGACACACTCTCCCTACCTACAGTTTTCTGTCCCTAGAAAAAATGTTTTTTTTAAGCACAATTTAGCACAAGGAGAATTCACTCACTGTCCTTCCAGGTCCCTGGAAACAAGGACTTTGACAGTGAAAGAAACTGACACACTCTCCCTATCTACAGTTTTCTGTCCCTAGAAAAAATGTTTTTTTTAAGCACAATTTAGCACAAGGAGAATTCACTCACTGTCCTTCCAGGTCCCTGGAAACAAGGACTTTGACAGTGAAAGAAACTGACACACTCTCCCTACCTACAGTTTTCTGTCCCTAGAAAAAATGTTTTTTTTAAGCACAATTTAGCACAAGGAGAATTCACTCACTGTCCTTCCAGGTCCCTGGAAACAAGGACTTTGACAGTGAAAGAAACTGACACACTCTCCCTACCTACAGTTTTCTGTCCCTAGAAAAAATGTTTTTTTTAAGCACAATTTAGCACAAGGAGAATTCACTCACTGTCCTTCCAGGTCCCTGGAAACAAGGACTTTGACAGTGAAAGAAACTGACACACTCTCCCTACCTACAGTTTTCTGTCCCGAGAAAAAATGTTTTTTTTAAGCACAATTTAGCACAAGGAGAATTCACTCACTGTCCTTCCAGGTCCCTGGAAACAAGGACTTTGACAGTGAAAGAAACTGACACACTCTCCCTACCTACAGTTTTCTGTCCCTAGAAAAAATGTTTTTTTTAAGCACAATTTAGCACAAGGAGAATTCACTCACTGTCCTTCCAGGTCCCTGGAAACAAGGACTTTGACAGTGAAAGAAACTGACACACTCTCCCTACCTACAGTTTTCTGTCCCTAGAAAAAATGTTTTTTTTAAGCACAATTTAGCACAAGGAGAATTCACTCACTGTCCTTCCAGGTCCCTGGAAACAAGGACTTTGACAGTGAAAGAAACTGACACACTCTCCCTACCTACAGTTTTCTGTCCCTAGAAAAAATGTTTTTTTTAAGCACAATTTAGCACAAGGAGAATTCACTCACTGTCCTTCCAGGTCCCTGGAAACAAGGACTTTGACAGTGAAAGAAACTGACACACTCTCCCTACCTACAGTTTTCTGTCCCTAGAAAAAATGTTTTTTTTAAGCACAATTTAGCACAAGGAGAATTCACTCACTGTCCTTCCAGGTCCCTGGAAACAAGGACTTTGACAGTGAAAGAAACTGACACACTCTCCCTACCTACAGTTTTCTGTCCCTAGAAAAAATGTTTTTTTTAAGCACAATTTAGCACAAGGAGAATTCACTCACTGTCCTTCCAGGTCCCTGGAAACAAGGACTTTGACAGTGAAAGAAACTGACACACTCTCCCTACCTACAGTTTTCTGTCCCTAGAAAAAATGTTTTTTTTAAGCACAATTTAGCACAAGGAGAATTCACTCACTGTCCTTCCAGGTCCCTGGAAACAAGGACTTTGACAGTGAAAGAAACTGACACACTCTCCCTACCTACAGTTTTCTGTCCCTAGAAAAAATGTTTTTTTTAAGCACAATTTAGCACAAGGAGAATTCACTCACTGTCCTTCCAGGTCCCTGGAAACAAGGACTTTGACAGTGAAAGAAACTGACACACTCTCCCTACCTACAGTTTTCTGTCCCTAGAAAAAATGTTTTTTTTAAGCACAATTTAGCACAAGGAGAATTCACTCACTGTCCTTCCAGGTCCCTGGAAACAAGGACTTTGACAGTGAAAGAAACTGACACACTCTCCCTACCTACAGTTTTCTGTCCCTAGAAAAAATGTTTTTTTTAAGCACAATTTAGCACAAGGAGAATTCACTCACTGTCCTTCCAGGTCCCTGGAAACAAGGACTTTGACAGTGAAAGAAACTGACACACTCTCCCTACCTACAGTTTTCTGTCCCTAGAAAAAATGTTTTTTTTAAGCACAATTTAGCACAAGGAGAATTCACTCACTGTCCTTCCAGGTCCCTGGAAACAAGGACTTTGACAGTGAAAGAAACTGACACACTCTCCCTACCTACAGTTTTCTGTCCCTAGAAAAAATGTTTTTTTTAAGCACAATTTAGCACAAGGAGAATTCACTCACTGTCCTTCCAGGTCCCTGGAAACAAGGACTTTGACAGTGAAAGAAACTGACACACTCTCCCTACCTACAGTTTTCTGTCCCTAGAAAAAATGTTTTTTTTAAGCACAATATAGCACAAGCACAAAACACACTGACACTCTCCCTACCTATCCTTCTCTTTCCCTAAACTAAAGGAATCCAGGTTAAGCAAGAAAGAAATAAAAGTCACTGTCCCTGCCTATGCTGCTCTATCCCTGCTCCGGAACACACTACACTAGGCCGCCGTGCTGGCGGCCTTTTATAGTGTGGGGCGTGTACTAAACACCCTCAGCAATAATTGGCCACAGGCATCCTGCCTGTGGCCAATCATTGCTCTCCTCGCTGCCGGCGCTGTGATTGGCCAAGCATGCGGGGTCACAGTGCATGCTTGGCCAATCACAGCGCCTGGATGACACTGCGATGGCGTAGTGCATTGTGGGCCGTTCGCGTCACTCGAATTTGGCGCGAACGGCCCAAATCGTTCGATCTTCGTCGAACGATCGAACAGCCGATGTTCGAGTCGAACGTATGTTCGACTCGAACACGAAGCTCATCCCTAACGATGGGTATATTTTCTTTGGGACAAGGGATTCATCTTTTACCATAGCATATGGAGGGGGTTTTTCTTGATAAAAATTAGGGGGAGCTGATGGACTTCCTATTGTGTCTTCTAATTGCTCTTTCTTTTCCATTTTTACACTTGTATATTTCTTTCTATATTCCTTCATACCCTTTGCCCAAATCTTACAACATTTAGTCATGTAATCTTTGTCAAGGTCTTTTATGGGATAATTATACTGTTTATCCACTTGTCCCCCGCCCACTGTCAATAGACGGCGGGCGGAGGATACTCTCGTTCTGGGAGGACGTCATATGACGTCCTCCCTTTAAAACGAGCTAGGAGGCGCGCGCGCACCGCCGGCGGCGCGCGCAAGCGCCCGCCGCGTTCACAAGGCCCCGGGCACCCACGATTGCCCGGGAAACGAGCAGGAAAGTGGATCTCTGTGTGTAAACACAGAGATCCACGTCCTGTGAGGGAGAGGGGACCGATGCTGTGTCCCTTGTACATAGGGACAACCATCGGTCACCTCCCCCAGTCAGTCCCCTCCCCCCACAGTAAGAACACTTTGAGGGAACATATTTAACCCCTTCCCGCCCCCTAGTGGTTAAGCCCTTCCCTGCCAATCACATTTATACAGTAATCAATGCATTTTTATAGCAGGGATCGCTGTATAAATGTGAATGGTCCCAAAAATGTGTCAAAAGTGTCCGATGTGTCCGCCGCAATATCGCAGTCACAATAAAAAATCGCAGATCGCCGCCATTACTATTAAAAAAAAAATGCTATAAATCTATCCCCTATTTTGTAGACGCTATAACTTTTGCGCAAACCAATCAATACGCGCTTATTGCGATTTTTTTTTACCAAAAATATGTAGAAGAATACGTATCGGCCTAAACTGAGGAAAATTTGATTTAAAAAAAATGGGTATTTATTATAGCAAAAAGTAAAAAATTGTGTTTTTTTTCCAAACTGGACGCTCTTCTTTTGTTTATAGCGCAAAAAATAAAAACCGCAGAGGTGATCAAATACCACCAAAAGAAAGCTCTATTTGTGGGGGAAAAAGGACGCAAATTTCGTTTGGGAGCCACGTCGCACGACCGCGCAATTGTCATTCAAAGTGTGATAGCGCTGAAAGCTGAAAAATGGCTTGGGCAGGAAGGGGGTTTTCGTGCACAGTAGAGAAGTGGTTAAGTTGGCCACATATTCTGGTCACTTCCTCCCACTCTTCCTCGGAACATGGTCCGTATTCCCCCAAACATGGCACTTCTAACTGATGTGCTCTTTTTAAAACTAGTGACCAAAAAGGATCAGTATAATTTTTCCCATAATTGACTTTAATGTAATCAATCGGAGAGGGTCGGTGCTGCTTACCTTCAGCTTCCTTTCCTGCTTGATTACCCATTATAGCAAACAATAATACTTATACTTTAAAATTAAAAAAATTCTGTCTTGCTTTCTCTATTTCGTTCCAGGGGTGGAAAATGTCCTTAAACTTATGACAATTTATAGATTTATGACAAGGAACCCAGTGTTCTCCTTTTTTTGGTATATAATTAGACACTGGATTTCAGCCACACTTAGGCCCTCGAGTGTCAAACTATATGATAAAGAATTATGTATATTAAATCTTAACATGTTGTTTTGATCCCTGGAACATAGGACACTTGCCAATTTTGACATGATACCCCCTGGAACAATTGCCACTAATGACGTGGTCTTCCCTTTATAAGCAAACAATAAACCAGTTTTACATTCAGGACAACAATATACAGTCGACATTTAAAAAGGTAACCCTTTTTGTGTACACCTTTAGATATAGAGTTTCCACAGATCCGTCCTATGTAGAGAAGAATTTAGGATTCTTCCTCAATCTAATAACCTGGTCTGGACAACCTAGCGAGACCCTCAGTATCTATTCTAAATCTACCTTTCAATCTTAACAGAGTCCCAGAAAACTTGTAGTTTTCTCGTGAGTCTACTTTATGGTGAACCAATTGACAAGGCAAGACTGTTGTTCCCAATAATAATTAAAGGGGGTCTTACCTGTTCAATTGGATCACCCCACTTCTGGTACCACTGAAAGGTTCTGGTTCTGTTTGGTTCTGTTGGACCTTCTTGGCTCGAGCTGGACTCAGGATCTGTGGAAGTCTCTCTGACCGGTCGGATATTCAAGACACCAATAAACAGTGAATGGGTATACTAGAATATGTGGTTTAATGGTTACATGTCCTTTTTTATACACAGCGAGAAAAGTTGCCTCCCTCCTATGGACCTATCAGCAATAAGCAAAAACCTCATGAGTTAGACAAAAATAAATTCTAACAGGTTTTTTGACTTCTGCAAAAGCGGTCAGTTAACATACGTCAATTGTGGTCAAACTAGACATGTTCTGACATTTGAAACAGGAAGATAAGAAACGCCAGATGTCAGTGTGGTCAATCTGTCAGTTAAAAAGCAGAAGTGAGATAAACTTTTTCCCGGAAAAGGCCTAACCACAAAGTCACATTTCAACCTAAATATACATGCCTGTTACACAGAAGAAAGATTAGCCTAACTACAAAAGTCACATCTTGTTCATACTCATGTCAGAGAAACATTTTCTGTAAAATATATTTTTATTTGAGGAGAACTCTAACCATGAATATTGGTTCATGATCTTCTTATACCTTACAGTTAGAGTCTGAGATGAATGAGGGATGGAGGGAGAAAGAAAGCAGAGTCATGGGGGATGCCGGTCAAATGCACCTTGCACTGAGAGGGTCATTAGACACTCATACATTATATAGCGATGCATGGCACTTAGTGAGGCATGGTGGCACTGACCCTAAAGTGGCACTGACAGGGGCATGGGGGCACTGACCATAAAGATGCACCCTGCACTGACAGACAACGGGCACCGACCATTATGTTGCACATTGCAGTGAGTGAGGCATGAGGCACATACCAAAGGGTTGCACTGAGGGGGGCACTAACCACAAAATAGCACCTTGCACCGAGCGAGGCATTGGGCACTCATGCAGTATATAGTTATGCATGGCTCTTAGCGAGGCACTGACTAGGGCATGAGCGCATTGGTCATAGAGTTGCACATTGCACTGACAGAGGCATCAGACATGGACTACTATAAAGTTGCACCTTGCACTGAGTGAGGCAGAGGCACTGAGTGAGGCATGAGGCACTAACCATAAAGTAGCACCTTGCACTAACAGAAGCCTGAAGCACTTACCATAAAAAAAGTTCCACCTAGCACTGAATGAGGCACAAGGCACAGACCATGTAGTTACACTGACAGAGGCACTGAGGATAAAATTGCATTGAGTAAGGTATGAGGCACTGACCTGGAGCAGTATATAACGTTATGCATGACACAGAGAGAGGTATGAGGCACTGATCTGCAGTATAGAAAGTTATGCATTGCACTGATATAGGCAGCACTGACAGAAGTATAAAGGCACTGTCGCTGACCTGGTGCTGGTGATATAGGTAGGTATTTAGGGTGACTTTCCTGGTTGATCACTCTTCTGAGTCTTCCGTCCCCTACTACAAGCAGGACTCAGGAGAAGCCGACTGTCCACTTTGAGCGCCCGTCCTGCAGTGCATTCTGGGAGGTGTAGTCTCTGCAGCGTGTAGGCACAGCCCAGCCGAGTCTAGTGTGTGCTGTTGAGAACTACATCTCCCATCATGAAATGTGGTGCCAACTAGGGCATCGGTGGAGCCTGCTATTGGTTGCTGCCGCTGATGAGGGTGTAACGGGGGGGAACTTTTAATGTGTGTCGGCGGTGATGTTCTTTCTGTCACGCTAATCTGACAGAACGCCGGCCCGCTCGTGGCTCACCCCGCCAGCCTTTGCCTAATTAGAGAGCCGCCTCTGCAGGCAGGGGCCCCCTAGTGGACGGGGCCCATGGGCTTGAGCCCAGTCAAGCCCAATGGTAAGTCCGGCCCTGGATATAGAGCATGGGAACTAGTTCAGTCTTAGTTTTTACAGATTACACAAAGATAAACAGAGTAATAAACTTGCATCAGGACATAGAAATTTTGCAAAAAAGATCTGATTATAATAAAGGAGTGGGCAGACAAATGGCAAATGAGGTTTAATGTGGAGAAATGTAAAGTAATGCATTTAGGGTCAAAAAACATAAATTAAAACTATTCACTAGGTGGAGAACAGCTGGGAGAATCAAGGATGGAGAAGGATCTAGGGATGCTAATAGATGACAGATTGAGCAACAGCATGCAGTGCCAAGCTGCAGCTACCAAAGCAGGCAGAATATTAGCATGCATAAAAAAGTGGATATACTCCAGGGACAAAACTATAATCCTGCCACTTTATAAAACTCTGGTTGGGCCTCATCTGGAGTTTTCCATCCAGTTCTGGTCACCAGTCCTCAGAAGGGATGTGCTGGAGATGGAGAGAGTTAAAAAAAAGGGCAACAAAACTAATAAGGGGACTGGAGGACCTCATTTACAAGGTACGGCTGCAAACACTAAATTTATTCTCGCTGGAGATAAGACGCTTGAGAGGGGACATGATGGCGATCTACAAATATCTCAATGGGGATCCCAGCATAGGTAATAAACTATTCAGTCCTAGGGAGTGTAAAAGAACACGGGGTCACACAATGATACTGGAGGAGAAGTGGCTTAACCTTAAACTGCGTAGGGGGTTCTTCACTGTTGGGGCAATAAGGATGTGGAACTCTCTCCCACAACTGGTGGTGGCTGCGGGGAGTATGGATATTTTTAAAAGACTCTTAGATGTACATCTTAAAGGACACAGCATACAGGGATATGGAAAATCATTATAGACACTGATACACATGCACCTACACAGGTTGAACTGAATGGACTATTGTGTTTTTTTGGCCTTACCGACTATGTAACTATATGAAGCAGAGTCACCAATAAATGTGCTTTTGTCATTTAACAGGTCAGCAATAGCGGCCGGACTCCATGGATACAGTGCAATGTTAGTGGGGCTGCTGATTGCTGTATTTTCTACTAAAGGAGACTGGTACGGGTGGCTACTTTTCCCTGTGGCTGTCATGTCAATGACATGGTATGTTTTTCAGTCTAATGCAGAACTTATCTGAAGGGCTGGGGTGCATCTGGACTTTAATCACCTTTCAATGTCTATTGTCTTCTCTTGCAGTCCGCTCCTGTCCAGTGCTTTGGGTAACATTTTTAGTAAGTGGGACCTGCCAGTTTTTACGCTGCCTTTCAATATCGCCGTTTGTCTGCACTTGGCTGCCACTGGCCACAACAATGAATTCTTCCCCACTGTGGACTTTCGGCCTACAGGTGTTGTTCCAAACATCTCCTGGTCTGATGTTGACATACCACAGGTAAGTCTGCTACAGAGTGAGGGTTTCCTGTTCATTACAAAATTGCGCTACAAATGTGAAGCTCACTTGATGCAGATATTGATTGGGGTTAGTGAACCTGAGACCAGAACCTGTTCAAATATTTAAACATTCTGAACAAGCACTAAATGAGCTTTAAAATAAAACTCACCTGATATCTTTAGCTGCAAACACTGTGGGGCAATTCATTCTCAAATGTCACAGCAAAAGCATTTATACTTTCTCTCAGGTGCTCAGCTCCCCTCTTCCAGCAGTACCTCAGAAGGTCAGCTCTGTGTTGCTCCCCCTTTCCAACTGTGACTCAGCAGCGCCGATTCACCTGTTCCCCCTCCCAGCCCCTGATCCCCCCCTGGGCTCCATGTACACTACAGCTCCTAAACTTGAGTTTAGGAGCTTTTGGTGTTTTTTTGACAAAGCTCCTAAACTCAACTCCATAAAAGCTTATGTGTCCATGTACACATAAGCTTTTGGGATTGTTTAGGACCTGCTGCGGTTAGGAGAGCCTCAACCTCCCTCTCCTAAATGCGAATTAATTTCCTTCAGGATAAAAACATTTTGACCGCTGGCCGCAAAACACGTAAAATTGCGTTTTGCGCTTTCCCACGGCAGGCGGTCAAACTAGTTTAAAGTGTACATGAAGCCTTACAGAAGCAACTCAGCAGCTTAGGTCCCTTTGCTGCACTCTCAGCAGTTATTCAGCAGCTTGGCTCTACCTACTTCCATCTCCCAGCAGTCAACAAGAGGTTCAGACACCGCCCCCCCCTCACAACAGTGTATCAGTAAGCCAACAGCTCAGCACCCCCTTTCTCCTTCTTCCAGCAGTAGCTCAGCAGCCCAGTTTCACCGTTTCCCCCTCTAAGCTCCACATCCCCCTCCCTGCAGTAGCTCAGCAGCTCAGGAACTCTTGATCCACTCCCACTTATTCCTCAGCTCCCCCTACTCCCTTACTCCAGCAGTGATTCAGCAACCCCCCTCACAACAATGTGTCAGCAGCTCAGTTCACTCTGCTCCACTCTTCCTAGCAGTGACTTAGCAGCTCCCCTGCTCCCCCTTTCCGTGAGTTGCCAGCCTACCAGTCTTCTAATCTCCAATAAAACACAGAGACATCGCAATGTACGAGGAAGGCAGAGATAGCTATAGCTGCTCAGAGAGCCAACTTGGATAAATTAACGGCTTCCTTGAGAATGAATTGTTCCACAATGCCAGCAGCTACATAGGTCAGTGAGGATTTTTAGTAAACCTCAATAAAGCCCTGTACACACGATCGGTTTTACCGATGAAAACAGTCCGATGGACTTTTTTCATCGGACAAACCGATCGTGTATGGGCCCCATCGGTCTTTTTTCCATCGGTGTTAAAAAATAGAACATGTTTTAAATTTATCCGATGGAAAAAAAAGATAGCAAATTACTATCGTCTGTGTGGAACTCCATCGGATAAAAAACCCACGCATGCTCAGAATCAAGTCAACGCATGCTCAGAAGCATAGAACTTCATTTTTCTTGGCTCATCGGAGTGTTTTACGTCACGGCGTTTGGGACGATCGTTTTTTTGACTGATGGTGTGTAGGCAAGACTGATGGAAGTCAGCTTTATCGGATTTCCGATGGAAAAATCCATTGGTTTAAAATCCATAGGAAATCCGATCGTGTGTACAGGGCTTAAGAGTAATGCTGCCATTTTTGGCCTCCTCATGGAAATGCTAGTTGCACAACTGTTATTCCTATCCTCTGGCTCTAATTCTTGTGAGTCATTGACGTAAAACAATTAAGCCAATCAGAAAGATCAGAAGACCTTTCCTGCCGCTGCCAATGTGATCTGCATTGGTAAGTCAAAATATTGAAGCAAGAGGGTCAGCATAGCAGCCAAGAAACTAGTATGTTTGAAAAAGCTGTATCTTTTATTTATTTTGTATGCTGGCAGAAAAGTCAAATAGATAATTGTTTTCAAAATGGAATAAAACATGTGTAGAACACATAGACAGTTATAATATAATATGTGTTTTAGCTCCTGAAAGCTGTGCCGGTCGGTGTGGGGCAAGTATATGGCTGTGATAATCCATGGAGTGGTGGCATCATGCTGGTCGGTCTCTTTGTTTCCTCCCCAATCATTTGCATGCACGCTGCTATTGGCTCTGCTATGGGGATGCTTGCAGGTAGGTCTAGAACTGCCTTTGGGATGGGTACTTTTTTTGGGGGGTTAGGTTTATTTTTTTCTTAAGTGCTTCTTAAAATGAATTGTATAAAATGTAAAGCTAAATTCTATCCTAAACAAATACTGTCTAAATGCAATATGATCTTACTTCATATTTGGGGGTATCTCCTTAAAGTAGTGAATGTGTTAGTTACCAAGCTTTTACTGGTGGACCTTTCTGGTGCATATGTGTGGCACTACCCCCCAAGGGGCCGTTATGATTGACTGTTTTTCTTCCCACACAGTGCAGAGGCAGCCAGGCACACAGCAACCGTTCATTCGGAAGTGGAAGTGGACCGTCTGTCCGTTTCCATCCGACAGTCATCCGATCTGATCCGCCATACAGATTGGGGAACGAATCCCCCGGATGTTGGTGGGTGCCATGGACTCCATGGAGAGCAATGGATGGTCCCATCGGGTCCACCCGAAAAACTGACAGACGGGCCCGATCGGTCCATCCATGTGAAAGGGGCCTTAAAGAACGTATATAAATGAAAGTCTTTATGCCCAGAGCTTGTAATAATTGTGCATCCTTACCTTTCTAACATAGGTGTGTGTGATGTTATTTAGGTGTATTCTCTACCTTCCTCAGAGCAGCAATGTCAGCTCAGTATTGAACTGTTAGGACCCCATGGTAGATATTCAGCCTAAACTTGGGGCTTTGCCACAGCTTTGCCACTTTGCCAGGGCTGTAGGAGTAGGGTTGAACTATCAATTAACAAAGATCCTAAGAATGTGGATGGCTTACCCAGCGTATGTTGGATAAACATTTTTATTGTATTAAAAACTGATATAGATGGAAAAGCTAACAAACCACTAGTAGGCAGGTGTAATTTAGCCTCCATGCCCTGGTGGTGCTGTCACGGCATCTGCTATGCATAGAGGATGGAAGAGGAGAGGAACTCTTGTTCCTCTGAGGCCTTCGTAGGTGTCATCAGGGGAGCAGTAATCCGATTGATGGCCATCTTTAGTGAGGGCAGTGCTAATAATTATCACTGTCCCACTGCAGTAGGCACAAATTTGTGAAGTGGCTAGGTCAAGCAGAGGAACCCGCTGGTGAGGGACAGTGTGTCTAGTATAGGGAAAAGTTCCAGTAGAGGGGGGACCTCCTTTCTCCTTACCTATCAGTCACCTATCAGTCACCTCCTTCATAAGATGCTGTCGGGTACAAGCCTGCCAACGTGTCTTCTACAGTATTGAGGTGCTATGAGTTCTTCTGTAAGGTGCTGCCACACTGGCTTCGACCATGATATTTAGGCCCTGTTGCCGCCTTGTTTGAACTTGGAGTTATTACACTGTGCTTCATTCCCTGGCCTCTGTGTGCATTTACTCTACTTTGGGTACTAAACATCAGGCCCTTCTTACACGTTTCATGCTAAACAGTGATTATCTATAGTGCGATGTCCAGTGAATTCCCTCCTCATTTTGTTTTTTTTTTGTTTGGATTTTGATTCAGTTAAATCTTGGTGCCTGGTTTTTGCTTTCTTAGGTATAGTTTTCTCTTGTAGTTTATTGTGGTGTTTATGGTTTTTGACCACTGCTGGAGTATATATTGTATATAATTGAATATGACTATAGTATTGTTGTTTGGATGGTCAAAGTCTTTACATAATACTAACTACATAATACTTCCAAATAACTTTAGGAGAAAGTTATAATTGTGTATTTGCAGTATATGATTTAGGATCTGCTGTGATCTCCCTGAACGGTAATGGGTAGTAGTGGTCCCTTCCCTAGGGGAATTGAGAACTGAGTTAAAAGTGAAGAGGGTGTTCACTGAATATCAATTTATGAGCAAGTACTTTTGATCGTGACATGTGTAAGGGTCCATTTCTGGAACATGCAAAGGGTCTACAACACAGCAGCATTTCTTTTCAATGATTTTTATTGGAAATACATTTTTAACAGACAATAAGATTCTCAATAACACAAACAACATGTCAACAATAGTGTTACAATAGGGGGTGTCAGTTCATTGCAGTTGGATCATTGTACAACTATACCATATTAAAGTTACTAGCCATGACCGTTGCTGTGCGTTGATGCACACTGTGATGCACTGATGCGCATTACACATGTGTTGCTTGAAAAAAGGTAAGACTTGCTATACTTTTTTTTCACCGCAAACCAGTACATATCAGTGGAACACACCAGCGTGAACTGCTCCCATTTGCATTCCTTACAGGTCCTTGTGTTGGCATGCATTGAAAAAATGTGCCATCGCGTCTGGTGTGTACATGGCCCCTTAGAGGTCCACCTTTTCTATCTGCACCCCTTTTTAATGAAATAAAAGAGAATTATGTAATGTACGCTGGTTGTACTGTCAGCCATATTCTTTGGATCATAGTTAAACATCAGTGAGCTTGATGTGTGCCTGGCAAGTAGTTTGGGCAAGTGTGGATCCACCTAGAGGAATATGGACTGGTATCCCTGGAGCAGTATGGACTAGTCAGTTTCTTATATGAAAGGTTTAAGGTCTGTTTATCAATGATTCAACAAGAAATCTGCCCAACATTTGTCCAATATTCACCCATTTATTTTTTTAACCAAGATTTAATTTCCCACCTTCCCTCTGTTTACCATACTGGTATACTGTACACCTGTTTCCAAACAAGATTAGCACCTCAAAAATAACTTCAAACAAGATTCGCCCATATGAAACTCTAATCAAATACGATTTGTACAATATTTAATGTTCAATTTGTGAGCAAGATGCAGTATGGTGTGGTGGCAATGATTACACAGAGTCCAAGCTAGGCAAATGAGTTATATTGTAGAAAAGGTCCAACACAACTTAGTCAGGCCCAGCGGGTAGGCACACCTGTCAGGGACACTTACGAACTGAGACAGCGGTCAGAAGACTTGAAGATGCCAACAGGGCTTGCAACAAGGAGCGGAAAGCAGCCCAGGTGGTCCATAACCAAAGGGGAGTCTTCCTGCAACACAGTAGACTTAGTCCCTGCACTATCCTTCCTCTTTAGGAACCTTTCCCTCTAAGTATTGTCCCTACCAGATGGGGATCCTGTCCCTACGCTAGCCACTTGCATGTCAAACCCAGGAGACCTAAATAGATTCTGCGTGACCCAAGATGGCCTCTGGAGTCACATGGAGCGCCAGCGTCCAATCGGACACCTGTCACCCTGTGACCGCAGGAAGTCATAGAGAAACCAAGTTCCTCACAACTTCCTTCTGCTTCTGCATTGCCGCTTCGGTCGAGTGCCACCTGCAATGGGATGTACAGACTGCACCTGCCTACAAATGGGCAAGTGCTTTTCTGTCCTATTTATCACTCTGTAAATATAGATTCTTGTTCAATAATTTTTAGTAACCATTTTAAATAATACAGGAAAAATGCAGGGACAGACCCCGTGGCAAAATGTTGCAGAACAGAATACGAGAAATGATAACAAGCGCCACATTTAGGCTGGGTCAAAAGGTGTTCGACAACATGGCAGGGACTTATGTGGACAAACTGGAATGACAAAGAAAGAAAAACTGATAATTGCTTATGGTTAGGTGACAATTACTATGGGAAAAACAAAGCTTAATGAGAAAAATAATACCTGTGAAGCTGTGATAGGTAACCAATGTTACCGAATTGTAATATGGGGGCCCATTTTGAGATAGAAAAACGGAGGGGAAAGTTTACGGAGGGGTAAAACCAAGAGCGAAACAAAAGGATAGGTAAAATGAGGAAGGATGGGATGGTGGGAAGGTGAAGAAGGGGAGATAGGGGTTAAGAAGAGGCGGTTCTTTCCCCCCATGGGTCTCAGGGGGAGTGCCAAGTTATCAAGAGTTTAGGGCATCAGGGTTCAGTTGGGTATACAGAATCCGGTGTGACCATATTTGTCCAGAACCTCTCATAGGTATCAAAAGAAATGGCTGATAGCTTCTCATTAATCATTGTCCCGTTCAACTACAAACAAACCTCTGAGCAATTTAGTACAGGGGACCTCCAAGAATTCGCTATCGTCTGCTTTGTGGCAGCAATGATGCAAGAGAGAAGCAAGTGGGTGCGAAACTCCCTCGAGGGGCTTTAAGATTCTTTCTGAAATTCATTCAACATTCCTCAGTTTTTTCACCTTGCGCAATATTTAAACAAATTCCTAGTTTGAAGTGAGGAATGTATATTTTAAAACCCTTTTTTTTTATTTTCAATACACGCTCAGCACTTCTATGGTTGATTTTTTTTTTTTGTGTGTTTTTGTTCCAGAAAAAACTGTGTGTGTCGCCGACCCAAAGGAACCAACCCTGTTTTTTATTTATTTATTTTTTCACCATTTTTTTTATAAAAAAATAAAAGAACATTATGCCTCTCAGTGTGGAAATTGTGTACTGACACAGTTTCAGCACCATGGAAAGCGCATCAGGAAAGAAAACAAAAGGGCATTCATTTATTAAGGCCCCTTTCACACTGAGGCGTTGCAATAACGCGCTAAAAACTATTAGCGTTTTTACCGCATTTTTACCGCATTAGCGTTAAAAATAGCGCTAACGCCTATGCGTTTTTACCGCGTCAGTGCTATTTTTAGCGGTAAAAATGCGGTAAAACGCATAGGCGTTAGCGCTATTTTTACAGCGGTACTCATTCATTTCAATGGGGATAGGCGTTTTTACAGCGCTATTTTATGCACCCCAAAGATGCTCCAAAAAAGCTGTTTGCAGGATTTTTTCCAACGCACAGCCAGCACAACGCCTCAGTGTGAAAGCCTTCAGGGATTTCACATTGAGAATGCTGGGGCAGAATTATTTCAGGCGTTTTTACAGCACTATTTTTAGCGCTAAAATGCCTGAAAAACGCCTCAGTGTGAAAGCGGCCTTAACAATAATTGCCCAAAATATTCCCGCAAAGACTCGCCCAGAAAGAAGCTCACCCTAAAAAAAAAAGACTCAGCCAAAAAAAAAAAAAATACTTTACCATTAAAACTTTACTTCACAAGACACGCCCAGTGAATGTCATATAATAAATAGATGAAACCCTGACAGAAATTCCTGGCTAATTCTATTGAATTTTACTTTTAGGAATTTTTTCAC
The DNA here is from genome assembly GCA_029206835.1 of Rana muscosa. Lineage (NCBI taxonomy): Eukaryota > Metazoa > Chordata > Amphibia > Anura > Ranidae > Rana > Rana muscosa. The sequence continues at coordinate 1,233,473,144 of CM055116.1, read as the reverse complement.
GAGTCAAATTATACCAGTGAATCAATGATAAATACACCCCTTTGTGTCTGTTATCAACACTCAGGGGATACAATGGCTTTATTGCTTGACACTTTTTATCTGGCAGGGAGAGAATACAAGTAAGTAATTAAACAAAAGGAAATCTCTAAGAAGTAAGGTTTCACTCTTATAACAATGCAAGTGTGGAGATTTAGATTATGACAGATGCTCACTTGTGACTGATCTTCTTCAAGCTGATGACTATATGTGTATATCTTAAAATATTTAAATGACTAAAGTTTCTCTGTAAAATGTTTGTTGAAGCAGCATATTAATTCCTATTTTCTCAATGGATCTCATTCCTTTAGGATTAAGCATTTGCGCACCATTTCAGACGATCTATTTTGGACTGTGGGGCTATAACTCGGTGCTCGGCTGTATCGCAGTGGGAGGGATGTTCTACGCTCTCACCTGGCAGTCCCACCTGCTGGCCATTGCTTGTGGTGAGTATAAAGCGAAGTAGAATTGGGTAATGAGTATTTAGACTGTTGTATGAATCCATGCATCATTTTAAAAAGAGAACATACATCCACTCTTGTTCCATTCACCTAAATGTGAACGCTACAAAAATAAAAATAAAAATATTAGAGAATCAGTCCATCCAAGGTGATTTTTAAGTTACAGGTGGACCCTGGCAGTGGCGGCCCATCCATACGGGGCACAGGGGCGCTCTAATCCATGCGTACGACCCATAATCTACATGCTGAATGCATGGCTTCCAATGGGTTTTTTTTTTTTAAGAACATGATTAGAACCTGAGGTTCTAATTGGCTTCAAAAAAGGGTGGGCTCGGGGGCGCAGAGAACTGCGCCTTGAGCCCACCCAGTTGTGTGACAATAGTGAATTAATATTCACTATTGTCTTCCTGATTCTCCTCCTGGCCAATCAGGAAGCGGGTCCTAAGACCCGATCGGTCAGAGAGTCTTAGGACTCCTGGCCAATTGGGTCTCAGGACCCCCTTCCTGTTCGGCTGGGAGGAGAAGAAATGGCCCCGTTGCGAGGAGTAGCTGGAATGAGGCGCAGCAGTCCTATCCCGGATCCTTATCCTTTGCCTCCTAAGGTAAGGAGGCCTCTGATTGCCGCCTTCCCGTTCGTCTCCTGCAGGGAGAGGGTGGTGATCGCTGCCTTCTTATCCATCTCACACCGGGGGGAGGGGGGAAATCGCTGCCTACCCGTCAGTTTCCCGCCAGGGGGAAGAATCCTTGCCCTCTCGTCTGTCTCACACCGGGGAGAGGAATTGCTGCCTACCCATCCGTCTCCCGCCAGGGGGAGGAATCGCTGCCTCCCCATCCATCTCCCGCGGAGAGGGGTGTTGGTTTGCCGCCTCGCCCCCAAAAAATATTGAGCCCCCAGCCACCTCTGGACCCTGGTATGTTAAGTCAGCGGGTAGGAGACAATCTGCAACTCCATACATGCTCTTAATTAAGTCCAAATTTATTGTAACTCTATAAAAGATGAACCTATACAGCAGATGTTAACACGTTTCGGCCATAATGGCCTTTTTCACAAACACAAACATTGTGAACAAGACCATTATGGCTGAAATGCATTAACATCTGCTGTATATTTCATCTTTTTATGGAGTTACAATAAATTTGGACTTGGTGAAGAGCATGTATGGAGTTGTGGATGGTCTTCTACCCGCTTACTTTGTTAGCAGCTGAGCGACTGCACATCCGTCACCCAACAGCTCACAAGGATCTCTACATAATCTGGGGTAATAACACATTTTTCTTCTATATTAAGTCAGCCCCTGGTTTCTTATATATTAACCCAGACACCATTAATTTCTAAAGATAAAAATACACTAAACTCACAAATGGTAATGAATAACAAGCTCATCACAAATCTCCATAAGAACAACCAGAACTGATAAGAACGCCTCCAGATAAACTGGGAAAATGTCACAAAGTCCTGCAGAGGCTAACGGGTTTCGAGGGTGCCCCCACTTTATCAGGGCTCCCTCAAAACATGATAGCATCCGCAGGACTTTGTTACATCTTTCCAGTTCTTCTGGAGGCATGCACAACAGTTCTGGTGGTTCTTCTGGAGATTTGTAATGAGCTTGTTGTTCATTACCATTAATGAGCATATTACCTATTTTATCTTTTCACAAATATAGGTTTTATTAGAAAAAAGGTATATCAATAACAAGGGAAATACGCAGCATATAAGACACTTCCAGCACTTATATATTACAAAGGTGATACAATCTCAGCTGTTATATAGTAGCTACCCAGTAAACAATCAGACAGCATCACAGTGGTTATATAGTGGCAAAAAGAGGTAATAGTTACATCCAACAATAATGATAGTAACTTTGATCAAGCAACAGATCACCAAAGTGAAGTCACTTGTAAGGAGTCCTAAGTACCATAGGGAAGGGGAGTGGGCAATAAATGGGCAGAGGGAAAGGACATAAAGGACAGAATAAGAGGAGTCTGTTCCTGTCCATCTGTGAGTTTTGAGTTCGTGTCACTCTTTGCATGTCCCAGACTCCCAGCTCCTCCTGTAATGTTCCCCATAACATAAAATAAAAAATATATATCCATCACTGATAGAGGAACCCCTCATAATGGGCGAAGAATATGTGTAGACCTAGGATCTCAGTGTGATGGATACTGGCACACCCAAGACAGGAAGTCCCCTCCCCTATTTAACCCCTCCCATACCGGGAGTACCTCAGTTTTTTGCCAGTGTCTAAGATGTTGGTCACAGTTAAACATGTATTCAAGTGGGCTTGTGTATAGGTTAATTTGGGCATAGGCAAGCTATTCTGGATCTGTCCAAAGTGCTTCATAGCCAAACGGACAGTACCCGGGCCTTGGAGAAAAAGAACGAGGTTTTGCCTGTAATGCCTCTCTTAGGAGGGCTGGACCCTGGGTTCCAGTACTCTGGTCATACCCAAAACCAAGATTTTTCTGGCAGGGTGCTATACAGGTCCAGGGGAGTGGTGTTCCTTTCAGTAGGACCCCGGTCCCTGAAGGTCTATGACATTGCCCGCCGAGAGGGGCGAAGTTTGGGCTACTGTGCTAAACAGGGTCCTGCGGCGGGGAAAAGGTAAGTGGAGGTCTCTGAGGAACTTGGTTCAGCAGGGAACCTTCAGTCTAATGTGTTTTTTGCCTGTAATCTGCCGCTGATCTATGTCTGCCTATTTTTGAAAACTCTGAATTCACATGGAGTTTAAAAAAAAAAGGACATTGTGTTATACCCTTTCTCAGCCAGTAGAGGCCGCTATGGAATGTCTATTGGGCTATTCTTGTTGCAAGTGTAAAGCCCAGACAGATGAAAGAGCTCCCATTTGTGAGAAGCTCCAGGAATCATCTGTCAAGTGGTTGCCATGTGCTCTGTCATACCTGTGCTAGCTGGGGTCCGCGGAGCTCCGTGTGCAGGTTGGCCATTAGGTTCTGCCCCCTCTCCTTCTCTCCCCCATGCCTCTCCATGAGGAAGTAGCTGGCGCCGTCGGCGCATACGTGCACGCGCACGCGCACATAGACCTAGGATATGGGAAATTAGTACGGAGGGGGGCTTAGCGGGATGACACTCTGTGCTCGCTGGCGCGCTTTTGCGCATGTGCGGGCGTCCTCAGGCTTAAAACATCAGTCTCTGTGAAACATACTGGTGAGTGGATGGACACAGAGCAAAGGGCTATTGGTGGACAGTGCTTTTAGGGCATACAGCAAGAGGTGATACAGGCATCCCCAAAAGGCACATTAGTTAAAACACCAGACTGACATATATAGCAGATTATTCGCTAGACTATAGTTCAATAAGTGGTGTATTTTGGCGGTAAGTACCTCGGCTTTTTGGCTTAGGAAAATGCTGTTCAAGGGCTCTGGGACTAAAAATCCTAAGAAGCAAAAGGGCTCGCCATCAGGCTCTGAGGATTTGGGTCATGCTTCCGCTGTACCATCCTCCCCTGATAAATCAGAGGTTGCTACCCGGAGGGAGCCTTCAGGAGTGCTAGCTGCTGCAGCTGCCCTCAGTTCACCTGCTCCTGTATTTTGTGACAGAGGAGGCTTTTGCCTCAGCTCTGGGAGGATTAGAACAAAGATTGGCAGCATTGATCGCTTCTTCTGTGTCGGAAAAGAAGCGCGCCAGATCTCCGTCTCCTCCGTTGGAGTACCTAACAGCAGAGCAGTTGTCCCACGAGGAGATTGACTTGCCTAAAGGGGATCAGGCTGAGGATGACTGCCTCAGAAGAGCCGACTGTGGAGGAACTATTTTTAGCCTCTCAAGCTGAAAGATTGTTGGTTCAGTCCTTGACGGACATGGTTCGGTCAGCTTTTAAGTTGCCCCTTTCTGTACCAGCAGCTGCTTCTGTTTCTTCATTAGGATCTTTGAAAGCACCACAGGCTAATTGTTCCTTTCCAGTACATCCCTTACTGGAAGTACTCATTTACCAGGATTGGGAACATCCTGATAAGCTTTTTCTTCCTCCTAAAAGGTTTTCGGTGGTATATCCTATGGAGGAAAAGTTCACCAAAAAATTGAGTTTGCCTACGGTAGACGCGGCCATATCCTGTGTGAACAAGTCCCTGACATGTCCAGTTGACAATGTACAGATGTTTAAGGATCCAATAGATAAGAAATTGGAGTCCTTCTTAAAATCGTCTTTCTCTACAGCTGGGGCTGTAACGCAGCCGGCAGTAGCAGCTACTGGCATATGTCAAGCTCTAAAAGACCACATGAAGTTGACTTACCAACTCAGCAGGCTCATGATCTGGTTGATCTGCCTAGAGCATTATGTTTTGCGGTTGACGCCATCAAGGAATCGATCCATCAGGCCTCCTGCCTCACGCTGTTATTGGTACACATGCGTAGACTTCTATGGCTAAAGAACTGGTCAGCTGAGACGCCTTGTAAAAAAGCTCCTGGCTGGTTTCCCATTCCATGGCGAGCGGTTATTTGGGGAAGACCTGGATAAGTATATCCAGAAAATTTCCAGTGGGAAAAGTACCCACTTGCCGGTCAAAAAGAACATCTGCTTCTAAACAGTTCCGACGGCCTCCCCGATCAAATTCTGGAGGTAAATCTTAAGGACTATCACAGGGTAATAAAAAACCCTGGAACCGAAGAGGTACTAAACCGGCCTCCAAATCGGTCCTATGAAGGGTTGCCCCCATTCAGTCGGGTGGGGGGAAGACTTCAGTTGTTCTCAGAAGCTTGGCGAGAGACGGTCAGGGACAGATGGGCTCTCTCCACAGTGTCCCTGGGATACAAATTGGAGTTAAGGGATTTGCCTCCACCCCGCTTTCTATCATCAAGCATGCCAAGAGATCCCTTAAAAAGAAGACCTCTCCTTTTGGCGTTGGACCGGCTATTATCCCAAGGGGTAATCGTGGAGGTTCCAGTGGAAGAACAGGGGTTGGGATTCTACTCAAACCTCTTTATAATCCCAAAGCCAAATGGGGACGTAAGCCCATATTAGATCTCAAGGGTCTAAACAAATTCCTAAACATCCGGTCATTCCGGATGGAGTCGATTCGGTCAGTGGCTGCCACCCTGCAAGGGGGAGAATGGTTGGCATCCATCGACATCAAGGACGCTTATCTGCACGTCCCCATTTTTCCCAGTCATCAAAAACTTCTTCGCTTTGCGGTGGAGCAGCGCCATTTTCAGTTCGTGGCCTTACCCTTCGGTCTGGCCACAGCACCGCGGGTATTCACAAAGATCTTGGCCCCTCTGTTGGCCGACCTAAGAACTCGAGGTGTATCAATAATGGCGTACTTAGACGATCTGTTGATAATAGGTCACTCAGTTACCAACTTAAAGGTAGTGGTACACGACACGATCAGGTATCTGGAATCTCACGGCTGGGTCCTCAACCTAGACAAATCAGCCTTACAACCGGTAAAGAGACTGGAATATTTGGGGCTGCTCATAGACTCAGACCAGAGGAATTTTTTTTGCCTAAAGCAAAGATTGCTTCCTTAAGGGAGCTAATCCAGGTGGTTTGTGCAAAGAGCAAGCCATCCATACGCTTGTGCATGCGGTTGCTGGAGGAAGATGGTGGCCTCGTTCAAAGCAGTCCCATACGCCCAATTCCACTCAAGGAGATTGCAAAGAGCCATCTTATCAGCATGGAACAAAAAAGTTCAGGCTCTAGACTTCCCAATGTCCCTGACTCCTTCAGTCCGGGAAAGTCTCTGTTGGTGGTTGGTACCCCAAAATCTACAAAGGGGGAAGTCTTTCAGTCCAATTTCTTGGAGAGTGGTAGCTACAGATGCCAGTCTTGTAGGCTGGGGGGCAGTACTGGACCAATGGTCACTCCAGGGGAGGTGGTCGGATGCCGAGAAGGCCCTGGCTATCAACCTACTGGAAATTCGGGCAGCTCGCTTGGCTCTGAAAGCATGGACATCCAAACTTCGGGGGTCCCCTGTCAGGATTTAATCAGACAATGCCACAGCTGTGGCATACATCAATCACCAGGGGGGCACCAAAAGTCAGGCAGCCCAGAAGGAGGTGAATCACATCCTGGCATGGGCAGAGAAACATGTTCCATGTATATACCGCGGTCTTTATTCCAGGAATAGAGAATTGGAAGGCGGACTTCCTGAGTCGCTAAGAGTTGGCCCCAGGGGAATGGTCTCTTCACCCCAACATTTTCCAGTCAATATGTCGGAGGTGGGGGACACCGGACGTAGATTTGCTGGCATCCAGATTCAACGCAAAGGTGGACAGCTTTGTGTCTCGGACCAGGGATCCTCTCGCTTGTGGATCGGATGCGCTGGTGTTTCCTTGGGATCAGTTTGCACTAATATACGCGTTCCTGCCGCTACAGTTGTTATCTCGACTCCTCCGCAGAATCAGATTGGAAAGAAAACCGGTGATTCTGGTAGCTCCAGCATGGCCCCGGAGATCCTGGTACGCGGAGATTGTAAGAATGTCTGTAGGGAGCCCTTGGACCCTTCCACTTCGTCCAGACCTGCTCTCTCAAGGTCCGATATACCACCCTTCCTTACAAACTCTAAGTTTAACGGTCTGGCTATTGAATCCCACATCCTAAAAAAGAGAGGTCTCTCTAACTCTGTGGTGTCTACTATGATTAATGCCAAAAAGCCAGTATCTAGGCATATTTACTATAGAGTTTGGAAGGCGTATGTGGCATGGTGTGAGGCCAGGAACTGGCATCCTCGTAAGTACGTTGTAGGCAGATTTCTTGACTTCCTACAGTGGGCGGTAGACAGAAAGTTAGCCTTAAGTACTATTAAGGGTAAGGTTTCGGCCTTATCAATACTTTTTCAAAGACCGCTAGCTTCGCACTCGCTAGTTAAGTCTTTTTTGCAGGGTGTGACTCGTATCAACCCGCCGGTTAAAGGAACACTAAAGGTTCCGTTTTTTTTTTTTTTAAAAACAACAAACATGTTATACTTACCTCCACTGTGCAGCTCGTTTTACACACAGTGGCCCCGATCCTGGTCTTCTGGGGTCCCTCTGTGGCTGTTTCAGCTCCTACCCGCAAGGACTCCACACCATAATGCGAGCGAGCGAGCATGGTGTGGAGTTACTGCGGGCGCGCTCCCGTGATACAGCGGCAGCCATAGCCGCTGACTGTATGACTCGGCCCCGCCCCCCGGCGTGCCTCGTCATTGGATGTGATTGACAGCAGCGCCAGCCAATGGCTGCGCTGCTTTCAATCCATCCAGTGTAGCCAATCAACTGTCGGGCTCAGGAACTCGGAGGATGACGGGAGCGAGCGCGGGACTTTCGAGGGGCCAGGTAAGTAAAACGGGGGCTCGGGGGGGGGGCGGCATTGTCGAATGTTTTTTCACCTTAATGCATAGGATGCATTAAGGTGAAAAAACATGTACCTTTACAACCCCTTTAAGGCCCCCATATGTCCATGGGACCTAAACCTAGTTCTATCAGTACTACAGAGACAGCCGTTTGAACCTCTGCATCATATTCCCTTGGTTCTTCTCACCAGGAAGTTCGTTTTCTTGGTAGCCATATCCTCTGCCAGGAGGGTGTCGGAATTGGCAGCTATGTCCTGTAGGGAGCCATATTTGTTTATCCATAAGGACAGAGTGGTTCTGCGTCCTCATCCAGCCTTTCTTGCCAAGGTGGTGTCAAGTTTTCATTTGAACCAAGATATGGTTCTTCCTTATTTTTTTCCCAAGCCTAGCTCGGTGGAAGAGAAATTATTGCATTCTTTGGATGAAGTAAGAGCAGTTAAGGCTTATCTACAAGCCACTGCTCAGGTTCGAAAAACGGATATTTTGTTTATTCTGCCGGAAGGCCCAAAAAAGGGTCAGGCAGCGTCGAAATCTACTCTTGCTAAGTGGATTCGACAGGTCATTATTCAAACCTATGGCTTGAAAAGGAAGTTGCCTCTGTTCAAGGTTAAAGCGCATTCTACGAGAGCAGTTGGTACTTCTTGGGCAGTGCATCACCAGGCCTCCATGGCTCAAATCTGTAAGGCCGCGACTTGGTCTTCTGTACACACGTTCACTAGGTTCTACCAGTTGGATGTAAGAAGTCAGGAGGATGTCGCCTTTGAGCGCAGTGTGCTGCAGGCTGCAATTTAGATCCTCATGTCTGTTGGCGCCCAGCTTATGTATGGTGTGTCCCTCCGCTCATTTGGGCATTGCTTTGGGACCTCCCACATAGTAATTACTATGCCGCTCTGTGCCCCTTGAGGTACGAGAAAGAAAATAGGATTTTTATAACAGCTTACCTGTAAAATCCTTTTCTTGGAGTACATCACTGGACATAGAGCTCCCACCCCTCTTTTGGGGACACGTATTGCTTTTCTACAAAACTGAGGTACTCCCGGTATGGGAGGGGTTATATAGGGGAGGGGACTTCCTGTCTTGGGTGTGCCAGTGTCCATCACCTGAAGGTAAGCTCTATAACCCACATAGTAATTACTAATTACTATGCTGCTCTGTGTCCCGTGATGTACTCCAAGAAAATAATTTTACAGGTAAGCTGTTATAAAAATCCTATTATTAGGGGTGCATCTGCCAAGTACTAAAATATCCCTTTTGAGTGGATTGACTCTTTAAGGGCTCATTCACAGCATAAGTCTCAGTCTGGGGGATTTACTAAAACGAAAGCACTCAAAATCTGGTACAGCTGTACATGGTAGCCAATCAGCTTCTAACTTCAGCTTGTTCAATTAAGCTTTGACTATAAAACCTGGAAGCTGATTGGTTTCTATGCAAAGCTGCACCAGATTTTGCACTCTCCAGTTTTAGTAAATCACCCCCACTAGTATGGTGCAATGTATGCACTTTTGTGCATTGAGGTGGGGTGGGTCTCGCTGTGTCGGGCAACACACTTAAAATAAATAGGCTGTAATGTACCCCACAAATAAAAGACAGATGTGTTGCGCTGCAGTGAAGGTGTGTTGTGGAGGTTCAATGGGCCGCTATGTACAGTCGATGGCACCACATTATTGCACCACAAGTGGTGTGAATGGATCCTAAAATAAATTTTACTGAGAGCAATTACACTTCTGATGTATCCTAAAAATGTTAGCTACTAAGTGTATTGTATTATATACCTTATGAAATTCAGATTTAGTTTTTTAACAATATTCATATATCTAACATGATCCTTTATATATTTAATTTAATATATTTCATTATTTTCTTTTTGTAGCTTTGATGTGTGCCTATCTAGGAGCAGCATTGGCTAATGTGATGGCAGTGGTAAGTATCACTTGAAAAGTAATTACAGGGAGCCTAAAATCACACTTTCCCAGAAATGACTACACACGATCGTAATTTCCGAAAACAAATGTTCGATGTGAGCTTTTGGTCGGATATTCCGACCGTGTGTAGGCTCCATCGGACATTTGCTGTCGGAATTTCCGACAACAAATGTTTGAGAGCAGGTTGTCAATTTTACCGACAAGAAAAGTTCTTGTCGGAAATTCCGACCGTGTGTAGCCATTTCCGACACACAAAAGTGCTGCGCATGCTCGGAATCAATTTGACGCATGCTCGGAATCATTGTACTTCATTTTTCTAGGCTCGTCGTAGTGTTGTACGTCTCCTCGTTCTTGACCATCGGAATTTCCGAGCAACATTTGTGTGAACGTGTGTGTGCAAGACAAGTTTGAGCCAACATCCAACGAAAAAAAAAACCCACGGTTTTGTTGTGGAAAATTCCGATCGTGTGTACGCGGCATTACTATATTTTTTACAACTCCATGTTTAAGGCTGGGTTCACACCTATGTGAATTGGATAAGGGTTTCCCCGCATCCAAATCGCATAGCAGGAGAATGTGACCGGCTCTCTTTGAAGCCGGTTCACATATCTCTGGGGCGGCTGTGGAGCGCACTGCACAGAAACGCTGTGCATCTTTAGCTCCCTTTCAGGGCCGAACTCAGGCAAAAGTTCGACCCTGATTCGGCCCTGAACCAGAGAATGGGGACGCACATCGTTCCTGTGTGATCCACAGCCAGTTGCAGTGTGAACCGAGCCTCAAGGGAGCGAAAACCTCTCTAAAATACCATTTGAAAGAAATGAACTTAACCCTTCCAAGTTCCGGGGCAATTAAAACCTTTGTGACCAGACCAAATTTAGCATTTTTGGTATGCAGTGGTTTGCTCAACAAATGTTTTTTTTTTTTTTTTCTTGTATCACTTTGCATACCAAAATAATTTTTACAACGTTTTTAAGCAAATATGGACATATAGGTCCAACTAAGGAAGTCTATATCATGATGGTGTGTTTAGATACGGTTATAAGGCACATTTATATATTAACTAAAAAAAACAATCAGGTCACCTATCCTGCCAGACAGGATTGTGGGCAAAGCAACAGATTTCCTATAATATCTCCCTCCCCAATAGGGATGAGCTCGGTGTTCGAGTCGAACGCATGTTCGAGTCGAACATCGGCTGTTCGGCGAAACCAGAACTTTGTGGGCCGTTCGTGCCAAATTCGTGTGACGCGAACGGCCCACAATATACTGCGCCATCGCAGTGCATTGCCGGCGCTGTGATTGACCAAGCATGCTTTGTGACGCCGCATGCTTGGCCAATCACAGCGCCGGCAGCGAGGAGAGCCATAATTGGCCACAGGCAGGATGCCTGTGGCCAATTATAGCTTAGGGGGGTTTAGTACACGCCCCACACTATAAAAGGCCGCCAGCGCGGCGGCCTTGTGTAGTGTGTTGACGTGCAGGGAGAGAGAAGGATAGGCAGGGACAGTGTCAGTGATTTCTTTGATAAACCTTGTGCATTTACAGTGTGTTGGCGTGCAGGGAGAGAGAAGGATAGGCAGGGACAGTGTCAGTGATATTCTTTGATAAACCTTGTGCATTTACAGTGTGTTGGCGTGCAGGGAGAGAGAAGGATAGGCAGGGACAGTGTCAGTGATATTCTTTACTAAACCTTGTGCATTTACAGTGTGTTGGCGTGCAGGGAGAGAGAAGGATAGGCAAGGACAGTGTCAGTGATATTCTTTGCTAAACCTTGTGCATTTACAGTGTGTTGGCGTGCAGGGAGAGAGAAGGATAGGCAGGGACAGTGTCAGTGATATTCTTTGCTAAACCTTGTGCATTTACAGTGTGTTGGCGTGCAGGGAGAGAGAAGGCTAGGCAGGGACAGTGTCAGTGATATTCTTTACTAAACCTTGTGCATTTACAGTGTGTTGGCGTGCAGGGAGAGAGAAGGATAGGCAAGGACAGTGTCAGTGATATTCTTTGCTAAACCTTGTGCATTTACAGTGTGTTGGCGTGCAGGGAGAGAGAAGGATAGGCAGGGACAGTGTCAGTGATATTCTTTGCTAAACCTTGTGCATTTACAGTGTGTTGGCGTGCAGGGAGAGAGAAGGCTAGGCAGGGACAGCGTCAGTGTTATTCTTTGCTAAACCTCCTGCACAGTATACACCTGAAGCTACCCCTTATTGGCTCGTGGTGTTGTTCTGTTGTGTAACACAGACAGGCATCTGCAAGCAGTTACAGTGGGTGTAGGTGCCTCCTGCACAGTATACGCTACCCCTTATTGCTCGTGGTGTTGTTCTGTTGTGTAACACAGACAGGCATCTGCAAGCAGTTACAGTGGGTGTAGGTGCCTCCTGCACAGTATATGCTACCCCTTATTGCTTGTGGTGCTGTTCTGTTGTGTAACACAGACAGGCATCTGCTAACAGTTACAGTGGGTGTAGGTGCCTCCTGCACAGTATACACCTGAAGCTACCCCGTATTGCTGGTGTATTTCTTTTGTGTAACACTAACAGGCATCTGCAAGCAGTTACAGTGGGTGTAGGTGCCTCCTGCACAGTATACGCTACCCCTTATTGCTCGTGGTGTTGTTCTGTTGTGTAACACAGACAGGCATCTGCAAGTAGTTACAGTGGGTGTAGGTGCCTCCTGCACATTATACGCTACCCCTTATTGCTCGTGGTGTTGTTCTGTTGTGTAACACAGACAGGCATCTGCAAGCAGTTACAGTGGGTGTAGGTGCCTCCTGCACAGTATACACCTGAAACTACCCCGTATTGCTGGTGTATTTCTTTTGTGTAACACTAACAGGCATCTGCAAGCAGTTACAGTGGGTGTAGGTGCCTCCTGCACAGTATATGCTATCCCTTATTGCTCGTGGTGTTGTTCTGTTGTGTAACACAGACAGGCATCTGCAAGCAGTTACAGTGGGTGTAGGTGCCTCCTGCACAGTATACGCTACCCCTTATTGCTCGTGGTGTTGTTCTGTTGTGTAACACTAACATGCATCTGCAAGCAGTTACAGTGGGTGTAGGTGCCTCCTGCACAGTATACACCTGAAGCTACCCCGTATTGCTGGTTTTCCCATCTCCCTGCAGGCCATTAGAATGTCTGGAAGGCCAACAAGGAGAGGCAGACAGTCACAAGCCAATAAAAGAGGGCAAGCAGGCTCTGTCTGGGGGCAACAGTGCTGGTCGTGGACGTGGTGCATTGTCATCAGCACGTGGCCATGGGACACGCTTGTCCTTATTTTCGGCAGCTGGACATGTTGAGCCGCATCATGCCGAAGACTTGGTAGAGTGGATGACCAAGCCCTCCTCATCCTCCTCATCCTCTCTCACCCAGGCTCAGGGTACTGGCAAAGCAGCTGCCAATGCGTCCTCTTCCCTCGTATTAATGTCATCATCAGTCACTCCTTCCCTAGACCCACCATGTCCTCCTGAGGAGTCCCCCGAACTGTGTGAGCACAGTGTTGGGTACATGCTCCAGGAGGATGCCCAGCGTTTTGAAGGGTCTGATGATACCCAGCTAGAGGAAGGCAGTAGCGTGAGCGCAGAGAGAGGGGATGCTCAAGAAGGACAGCAATCTGGCAGTCATGTTCCAGCAGCTGCAGCATACTGCCAGGTTTGCTCCAGTGATCAAGAGGGAGAGGATGATGAGGTCACTGACTCCACGTGGGTGCCTTATAGGAGAGAGGAGGAAGAGGAGGATGAGGAGGAGGCACATCTCCAACGAGGCAGGATGCCCTCCGGGGGCCAGCGTAAGGGCAGCACACCGACTGAATCACACCGCAGAGCTCCGCCTGTGCAGGGCGCTGCCTTTGCGCATTATTCCAAAAGTTCTTTGGTGTGGGCCTTTTTTGAGTCGAGTGCATCAGATCGCACCGCTGCTATTTGCAACATATGTCTCAAGCGTATATCGCGTGGCCAAAACATCAGCCGCTTGGGCACCACATGCTTGACCAGACATATGTTGACCTGCCATGCAGCTCGTTGGCAAGCGTACCTTAAAGACCCACACCAAAGAACAAAGCAGACCTCTCCTTGCTCCTCATCAGCTGGGATCTCCAACCCCACTATACATTCAGTCCTCTCTGAAACCTGCACTGAGAGGAATGAAGGTGTAGAATTAGGTGTGTCACAGCCAAGTACTTGCGGGCACTCTGCAAGCAGTACACCAACGTCTGATTGTAGCAGGCAAATTTCCCTGCCACAGCTGCTGGACCGTCAAAAGAAGTTCACTCCCAGCCATCCACATGCCCAGCGGTTGAATGCTAGCTTGGCTAAATTGCTAGCGCTTCAACTGCTGCCTTTTCAGTTGGTAGACTCGGCCCCCTTCCGTGAGTTTGTGCAATGTGCGGTTCCTCAGTGGCAAGTTCCCAAACGCCACTTTTTCTCACGGAAGGCGATTCCGGCTCTCTACCGGCATGTGGAAGGCAATTTCCATGCCTGGCTGGACAGGGCGGTCAGTGGTAAGGTGCATATTACCGCTGACTCATGGTCCAGGAGGCATGGACAGGGACGTTACCTTTCTTTCACGGCCCATTGGGTCACTCTTTTGGCAGCTGGGAAGGATGCAGGACAAGGTGCAGTAGTGTTGGAGGTTGTTCCGCCTCCACGCCTCCAAAATGCTACTACTGGTTGTGACACACCTCTCTCCTCCACCCCCTCCTCTTCTTCTTCCTCCATGGCCTCTTCCTGTGCTTTGTCCTCGGAACCAGCGGTGCTCCGTAGGCGTTCAAGGGGCTACGCAAGTACGCAGGCAAAAAGATGCCATGCCGTGCTTGCACTGGTGTGTTTGGGGGACAGGAGCCACACTGGGGCAGAGGTTCTGTCTGCTCTGCAGGGGCAGGCCGAGAGGTGGTTGACGCCACGCCAGCTTAAGCCAGGAATGGTGGTTTGCGACAATGGCACCAACCTCCTCTCCGCCAGGGACAACTGACCCATGTGCCCTGTGTGGCTCACGTCCTTAACCTGGTGGTGCAGCGGTTTTTAGGCAGGTACCTGGGCTTACAGGATGTCCTGAGGCAGGCCAGGAAAGTCTGTGTGCATTTCCGCAGATCATATAATGCCAGTGCTCGCCTGGCTGAGCTGCAAAAGGAGTTGAACCTGCCCAAGAACCGCCTTATATGTGACATGCCCACCAGGTGGAACTCAACGTTGGCCATGCTGCAGCGGCTGCACACGCAGCAGAGGGCCATCAATGAGTACCTGTGCGACTACGGCACCAGGACAGGGTCAGGGGAGCTCGGGTTTTTTTCACCACGCCAGTGGGGCATGATCAGGGATGCATGCACTGTCCTGGCACCATTTGAGGAGGCAATGAGGATGGTGAGCAGTGACAGTGCATGCATCAGTGACACTGTACCTCTTGTCCACCTGTTGGAGCATACGCTGCGTGGAATAATGGACAGGGCACTTGAGGCAGAACTGTCAGAGAACGTACCTTGCCGGGCGTGTTGGTGGTCGCTTTGGTGTGCGTTCTAGCGCGCTGATGCGCGCTGATGTTGGGCATGTTCCTGTCCGCGCTGGTGCACTTCCCAGACTGCGGGCGCGCGCGCCTGTGCGCGCTGATGCGCCATTGCACGCGCCAATGCACGCCGGTTTGCCCATTTAAACTCCTGGAACACTTCAGACCGGTGCTGTCTAAACTACAGTCCCCTGTGTATCCTGCTCCTGTTAATTGCCTGAAACCTGATCTTCTAACCACCCGGCTTGTTACTGGACTTTTCCTGCTATCCACCTGCACCCGACCTCAGCCTGTCTTTGACCCTGAACTTGCATACCCCGCTGTACCATACTGCCTGAACGTTGCCGAACCCTGCTTGTCTTGACCACTCTCTCTGCACCTGCCCAGCTGCGCTGCTCTACACACCTGCCTTCCTTCCTGCCTGCCTGCAGCCAGCCTGGCTCAGCTACTCTCCGGGATCCGGAGCTGCCTTCCAGTAACCACTCTCAGGCTCTCTTACCCTTCCGCACTCCCATGCCTCCTGTCTGCACTACCAGGGGCCCGCGAGCCGGATCCGTACGGGGGACCTTCCTCTGCTCTAACGGACTCGCTGATCAGGTACGTACAACCCTGACACAGAACAGAGGCAGGAAGAGGAGGACTTCCTTGCCTCTCAAGGCCCCCTTTACCCAGACAGTGTTCCTTCTGTCCCACCCATCACACAGGAAGAGGAGGAGGAGGAGGATTGTGTCAGCATGAAGGTGGAGCCTGGCACTCAGCATCAACAGCAGCAGTCTATTAGGGATGATTTACAGTCCCAAGAAACCCGTGGACTTGTACGTGGCTGGGAGGAGGTGGCTGCGGATCATGTCGTCCTTAGTGACCCAGAGGACTCCGGACCGAATGCCTCAGCTAACCTACGCTGCATGACCTCCCTGATCCTACAAAGTCTGCGGAAGGATCCTCGTATTCTTCGGATCAAGGAGAGGGACCATTACTGGCTGGCCACTCTCCTTGATCCACGGTACAAGGGTAAGGTTGCGGACCTTATCTTGCCGTCGCAGAGGGAGCAGAGGATGAGACATCTCCGGGAGGCCTTGCAGAAAGGTCTGTGCAACGCGTTCCCAGAGACTGGGAGGTTACAAACTCCTGGTCCTGGACAACGAGTTGCTGAGGCTTTGGTCAGTCAGAGAAGGAGCAGTGGAGAAGGTGGCCGTCTGACCGATGCGTTCAGACAATTTTTTAGTCCGCAGCCCCAAGGTATGATCGGTTCCAGCAACCATCGCCAGCGTCTGATATACATGGTGCAGGAATACGTAGGGGCAAGGTCAGACTTGGACACCTTTCCCACCGAAAATCCTCTGGGTTACTGGATCTTGAGGATGGATCACTGGCCAGAGCTTGCACAGTATGCAATTGAGCTACTGGCCTGTCCTGCATCCAGCGTTCTTTCGGAACGCACATTCAGTGCTGCTGAAGACTTTGTCACCGATCACAGGGTGCGCCTGTCCACCGACTCGGTTGATCGACTGACCTTCATAAAGATGAATCAGTCTTGGATCACCACCAGCTACCAGGCACCTGAAGCTGATGTAACAGAATAATTTATTTTGAAATGTCACATCCCTTCAAGACTGATGCGGATGCTGAGAGACTGTCCTGTTATGTTGACTGACTATCCTCCTCCTCCTCAATGATCCGATTGATGATGATAGCTTGGAAGAACATTTTTGTTTCTGGGTGCCGCCACCAGTGGCTAAGGCCCAATTTTTCAGCCCCTGTTTAACAGGGGCATGTAATTACAATTTTTTATGCAATGCTTTGCAGCAGGGCTCATTCCTGCACTCCAACTAGAGTATCTGGGAGAGGTTGCAGTGTCGTGGCACCAGCACCAGTGCCTAAGGCCCAATTTTTCTGCCCCTGTTTAACAGGGGCGTGTAATTAAAATTTTTGATGCAATACTTTGCAACAGGGCTCATTGCTGTGCTCCAAGTACAGTATCTGTGAGGGGTTGCAGTGTTGTGGCACCAGCACCAGTGCCTAAGGCCCAATTTTTCAGCCCCTGTTTAACAAGTGTAATTACAATTCTTGATCTATTAATTCACAGCAGGGCCCATTCCTGCACCCACCAAGAGTAACTGTGAGGGCTTACAGTGTTGTGGCAACACCACCACCACCACCACCCCCACCAAAGGCCCAATTTTTCTGCCCCTGTTCAACAGGGGCATGCAATTACAATTCTTGATCTAATAATTCACAGCAGGGCCCATTCATGCACCCACCAAGAGTAACTGTGAGGGCTTACAGTGTTGTAGCACCAGCACCACCACCAAAGGCCCAATTTTTCCTGATGATGGGGTAGCCATGCCATTTTTCTCAAAGATTTTCATCCATATTGCCAGGACAAGACATGACATTAAAGCCGCAAGCAGTTTTAAATGGCTTTTTTTCCTTTACAAATGTCATTTTGTGCAGGGACAGTTCTAAACACGGGAAACACATGCCACTTCACAGGCATACTTTAGACACCCCCCAGGTACGATATTTAAAGGAATATTTCACTTTTTTTTTTCACTTTATGCATCATTAAAATGACTGCTCCATAAAAAACGTCAGTTTTTAAAACTTATTTTTGCATTGATACATGTCCCCTGGGGCAGAACCCGGGTCCCCAAACCATTTTTAGTGCAATAACATGCATATTAGCTGTTATAATTAGCACTTTAGATTTTGAACGTTCGCGTCCATTGTATTTAATAGGGTTCTAACGTTCGCGCAAACTTTCGGTCCGTTCGCAGGTTCTGGTGCGAACCGAACCGGGGGGTGTTCGGCTCATCCCTACTCCCCAACAGCACATATTCTTTTTTTTTTATCCAAAGAAAGAAACTTTATTTTGAAGAAAAAACACATACAGTTCAAGTGACCACATTCAAATGCATCATTTACAATGGAAAGCCCCTACTCCTCCATCTCACCCTCTCAGCATATAGTTATACAAACATTGTTACAATCTCCTGTCCCCGACCCGCCTCTTCCCTCCTAACCAACTGCCTTCTCCCCCCTCAATACCATGAGCGCATTTCTGTAGTCTTATTCAGAATTTCCGTCAACTACGGAGTACATTTTCATCACACTGAATGTAACACTTCTTTAGCAATATTCCCATAATCAGATTATACCTAATAGCCTGTCCATGACCATATCGTCCGGTGCCAAGCCCGGAGTATCTAACCACGGTCTCCAGAGCTTCTCAAATTTCTGCGAACAGCCTCTATGTTGATATATAATTTTTTCCATTCGGAGCGTAGCTCCTAATTTGGTAACCCATTCAGTGTGAGTAGGTGGCAACTCAGACTTCCAACGCAACATTATCAGTTTACGTGCCATAAACAGGGCCCTGGAAAGGGCCTCCCTTACGTGAGGATCCCATTCCATTACATCCAACAGGTTCAGAATGCAGTATCTGGGGTCACACGGGACCGACACCTGGAACACCGCGTTCAGGGTGTCAATCACCCCCCTCCAATACACGTGGAGTTTGGGACACCGCCAGAGCATGTGTATCAAGTCTCCATGGTCTCTTTTGCATCTAGTGCAGCTAGGGTCAGACAGTATACCCATTTTATGTAGCCTATGAGGTGTATAGTAAACTCTCAGTATGGTATATAATTGTGTAAGTCTTTGTGTCACATTCAGTGAGCAAATGGCCACTGACTGCAGCACCTCCTCCCATTGCTCACCGTCCAGAGGCCCTACATCTAGTTCCCACCTACTTCGAGCAGTCAGAGGATGTCCCGCTACGAATTTGTTCAGTAGTGTTGTGTAGCTCTGCAAGATGAAGCCCTTAGAGACTTCTGCTGCTTTGAGCTGGGAGAGGAGGGGCATGTCATCCATCCGCCACTCCGAGACCCTTGATTGGGTCCCGAATGCATGCTTAAGTTGCAAGTAGTAGAAGTATATGTGCGCTGGCAGCCGATATCTCTCTCTCAGGGTATCAAAGGGCAAAAGTTTACCATTGCTGATTATCTGCGTCAGGTAGAACACGCCACTCCTCTGCCACCTCCTCCCATGCTGTCACTTACCAACAGCACATATTCACCTTTCTGTCACCCTCTTCAGCTTCTGCGAGTGAAGCAAATAGTCTGGATTTCTGAGTATGAAGGAGCATATGTGACTCACTCTAACTATGTTTGAGAGCTGGTACTGGTATTTGGTAATTGGCCCTGGGACTAGAGTGGCTCGGAGTTTAAAAAGGACTGGCTTTACTTATTCCTGGTGGCTGAATAAAATGGTGTGGGAGCAAAATGAAGGTCAGTAGGTGCTGCTGGGGGAAAGGGTGAAACATTAAACCAAGTGGTTTGGTTACAACTGTAGTTGCGCCTAATGTATAGGGGTGTGTGTGTGTGTGTGTACACACACATACACTCTCCCCAACATCACCTACTTACCTTTACTTTGCCCACCACTTCAAGATCTCACTATTAGCAGTTATGCCGCGTACACACGACCGTTATAATTGTCATGCAAAAAAAATACCGTTATTAATGTCATGCAAAAAAATACGTTTTTCTCGTTGTGATTCCTCTCAAGCCTGCCTTGCATACACACGTTCATGAAAAAAAAAACGCTCGAGCAAAGCGCGATGACGTACAACACGTACGACGGCACTATAAAGGGGAAGTTCCATTCGAATGGTGCCACCCTTTGGGCTGCATTTGCTGATCCTTGTGTTAGTAAAATTTGGTGAGACGATTCGCGCTTTTCAGCCTCTTGCTCTTCAGTCCGTTACAGCATGACGAATGTGCGATCTCCATTCTGAAGACTAGTTTTACCAGAACGAGTGCTCCCGTCTCATACTTGATTCTGAGCATGCGCGCTTTTTTTCCCCTCGTAAAAGCGTACACGCAACCGTTTTTCACGAGAAAAAATAGAGCAGGTTCTACTTTTTTTTTCGGGCAGTTTTCTCGTCGAGAAAAATGCTATGGAGCATAAACACGACCGTTTTTCACGACCAATCTAAAAAATTGCATTTTTCTCGTCATGAAAAACGGTCGTGTGTACGCGGCATAAGACCTACTAACCACAGTATGCAACAAGGGGTGAAGGACTCTGTCAGTGTTTACTGAATAAGGTAAGGGTGGCACAGTGGCTTAGTTGTTAGGAATTTCGCCTTGCAACAGCAATGGTGTCCTTGGTTCAAAGCCAAGATACTATCTGCATGGAGATTGCATGGGTTTCCTCCTGGTAGTTGTTTTCTCAACATAACTCCAAAGATCTGTTAGTAGGTTAGTTGGCTCCTGTCTAAATTGGTAGATTTTGTGAAAAAAATTGGCTATGCACAAGTGTTACCATATTCTGCATGCCAGTCCCAAGTTTTGTGAAGGTTTAAAAAAGAACTGGTAACCTACCGCATAATAAAATTGGCAAAAAAATTCTATGGAAAAGGCTTTCAAGCATATCAGATGTGGTGCTCAGAGAGCTGGTCCATATAATTGCCAAGAGTCTGAAACTCTGAACAACTGAATGGATATATACATATACGCTGAATACGGTTGTGATAATAAGCAGTAAACCTACTTCATGGGTTCCACCATTGTGCTTTGGATTAATTACCTATTGCTCTCTTCCAGGTTGGGTTGCCGTCTTGCACTTGGCCGTTTTGCTTAACGACACTTACCTTTGTCCTACTGACCACAAAAAATTCTGCCATATACAAACTGCCTCTGTCCAAAGTCACCTATCCTGAGGCCAACAGGATCTACTTTCTGAACCTAAAGAAGGAAAAAAAAGAACAGTGTATCGCCTAAGAACAGGCTTTGGTCCATTCTAGCCAAGCTTTTTGTGGACTACTGCACTCTTTCACCTTATTGTGCTTTCCGCATGGACATTTCCAGGTCGTCATCTGCAAATGATTAGACCTTTGGGAGAACTCTTCTATCATTCTACATGCACATGCAGTCTATCTAACGCACATATCATACACTCACACTGCGAGCTGTAAAGTGGAAAGCTGGATCACGTCAATACTCTGGTTGCTAAAAAAAATCCTGCCGTTCTATGTTTTAAGATTTTCTTGGAGAGCTGAATATATTTTTGAATGTTACATTTATATTTTCTTGCCAACTTTTATCTGTTGTAGTTATTTTTAGCACACTCCCTGACAAATTTAGTACAGAGGCATGTAAATATTAAAGTGAACCTGTACTCCAGTTTATACTTTTAGTGTCTAATGCCGCGTACACACGATCGGAAATTCCGACAAGAAAAGTCCGATGTGAGCTTTTGGTCGGAAATTCTGACCATGTGTAGGCTCAATCGGAATTTCTCTGTCGGAGTTTCCGCCAAGCAAAATTTGAGAGCTGGTACTCAAATTTCCCGACAAGAAAAGTTCTGCTTGGAAATTCCGATCGTCTGTATGCAATTCCGATGCGCAAAAAAAAACACGCATGCACTGAATCAATTTGACGCATGCTCGGAATCATTGAACTTCATTTTTCTCTGCTCGTTGTAGTGTTGTACATCACCGCGTTCTTGACGGTCGGAATTTGGTGTGACCGCGTGTATGCAAGACAAGTTTGAGCCAAGATTCTGTCGGAATAAAATCGTGGGATTTTCCGATCATAAGAGAAGACACCACAAGACACCTACCATAACATTTATTAGCCAGAAATGCCCCTTCTGTGCTACGCTCTGGTCTAGTTTCACCTTGTTACTGGAGCCTGACTTTTCCTGACTTTATATCAAAACTCAAGCAATGAACATCTTCCTGTTCATAAAGCGTGCTCTTACTGGCCGCTGAGTCCTTCTCATTAGACAGTCAAATGGCAATTGACAGGACATAGCCATGAGGTTAGGGAAAGTCAGACTGCAGTAACAAAGGGAAACTAAACTGGGAGGGGCACAGAGGAAACTTAATGTAGATAAAAAAAAAAAAAGATATTAATGTTGGTTGTGCATATAGAGTACTGCTGTAATGGTTGCCCACAAAAGTTACATTTCTTGGCAGATATTGAAAATCACAGCATGCTATAGATTGAAATAGAATAGAGAATAACACTGCATTTCAAATAAAATAAATGCACAAATTTATATATATATATATATATATATATATATATACACACATACACATATTGCTTGGGCTTTTTTTTTTTTTTCACAAGTGCCTTCCCACATTTACATGCAGACCATGGTGTCCTAAGAAAGTGACAGTTACAAGGGTTGGGACAAACTATAACACTTCTAGGGTTACAAGAGAATTTACAGCAACAATTTATAATTTAAAGTGTATCTTTAGATAAAACCTTTTTTAGTTTTGGAGAGAGTGGACAATTTATTGTCCATCAGACATTAGGGGGGCAGGACTGTGGTCATTGGGAGGAATAGTGCCCCATCATTGTGTTATTGTGAGGAATAGTGCCCCGTCATTGTGTTATTGGGAGGAATAGTGCCCCATCATTGTGTTATTGGGAGGAATAGTGCCCCGTCATTGTGTTATTGGGAGGAATAGTGCCCCATCATTGTGTTATTGGGAGGAATAGCTGCTCATCATTGTGTTATTGGGAGGAATAGCGCCCCATCATTGTATAATTGGGAGGAATAGTGCCCCATCATTGTGTTATTGGGAGGAATAACGTCCAATCATGTTATTGGGAGGAATAGCGCCCTATCATTGTGTTATTGGGAGGAATAGCGCCCCATCATTGTGTTATTGGGAGGAATAGTGCCCCATCATTGTGTTATTGTGAGGAATAGTGCCCCATCATTGTGTTATTGTGAGGAATAGTGCCCCATCATTGTGTTTTTGGGAGGAATAGTGCCCCATCATTGTGTTATTGGGAGGAATAGCGCCCCATCATTGTGTTATTGGGAGGAATAGCGTCCAATCGTGTTATTGGGAGGAATAGCGCCCTATCATTGTGTTATTGGGAGGAATAGCCCCCCATCATTGTGTTATTGGGAGAAATAGTGCCCCATCATTGTGTTATTGGGAGGAATAGTGCCCCATCATTGTGTTATTGTGAGGAATAGTGCCCCATCATTGTGTTATTGGGAGGAATAGCGCCCCATCATTGTGTTATTGGGAGAAATAGTGCCCCATCATTGTGTTATTGGGAGGAATAGTGCCCCATCATTGTGTTATTGTGAGGAATAGTGCCCCATCATTGTGTTATTGTGAGGAATAGTGCCCCATCATTGTTTTATTGGGAGGAATAGCGCCCCATCATTGTGTTATTGGGAGGAATAGCGCCCCATCATTGTGTTATTGGGAGGAATAGTGCCCCATCATTGTGTTATTGGTTGGTATAGTGCCCCATCATTGTGTTATTGGTAGGAATAGTGCCCCATTATTTTTTATTGGGAGGAATAGTGCCCCATCGTTGATGTCATTGGAGGGAATGGTGCCAGGAGGGCCGGATTTGACCCACGGGCCGCAGATTGGAGGCACCAGGATTAGACCATTTATTATGTTTTTATTGCTGGCTGTGCTCACATAGGGGAGATTCACCCTTCTATGTGTACTGGGGGGCCATTATCACCTAGAAAGAAAGTAAGGGGAAATCCAAAATTTTAGAGTTGTCCTTCAGAACAAGGGAGAGTAAATTTTTCAGTAGAGACACCTGCTCCACTGTTGAAGCCCAAAGAGGGGAATCCCCCTCACTTTGGGGGATTTTCTCTGACTTCCTTTTGCATCTCTGGGACAGGAAGTGAAGAACGATTTATCCAATGGTACACAAACAGCGAAAAACAAACTGACTGGGATTTTAATGCTTCCTTATTCGATCCAGAACTAAAAAAAAAAACTAAAACGTTTTGTCTATACACACACGTTAAAAACAATTATTTTTAAAGTTCTAGGGTTCCTTCCCTGTGTTGTATTATAAAAAAATGTGGCCAAGCACTGCAAACTTCTCCATGTTCTAGCAATATCTCCACCGGTTTCTTCAACCGACTTCCTTTGAGCTCAGGCTGTCGTGGACACACCCCCTGGGTGAGCACACATTACACAGCCTGGCCTCACAGCAGCTCTTGTATTTCATTAAAAACCAGGAGAAAGGATTGTCCTCCTCTACCACAGAGGAAGTATAGAAAGGGCCTGTACCATCACCAGACTGACCTGGTCCTGCAAGAAAAAAAGGTATGGATAGGTTAGGATAGGTTTACGGGATCTAGGGGAGTTTCAAAATATGAAGAAAGGTAGGGGGCAGGTGTATACAGTGGAACCTTGGTTTACTAGTAACGCGGTTAACGAGCATTTTGAATAACGAGCAACTTTTTTTTTTATTCTGTCTCGGTTTGCGAGTGTTGTCGCGCAAAACAAGCAGAATTCAAGCTAATGGGGTGTGCAGTACCGCATTTGGCCAGAGGTGCGGGGGCGCCGGTGACACTCGGAACGGTCCAGAGCCGTTCGGAAATACTCTGAATCACTCGGAAATACTCTGTTCCCGAGTGTTTCCAAATGGTTCCGAGGGTTTCCGAGATCAGCCGAGCTGTCCCTGAGGTTTTCCGTGGCTCTCCAGCGCCCCCCATCTCTGGCCACATGCGGTATTGCATGCCATAGAAGTCAATGCAGAAGGAATTATCTTTGTTTCCATTGACTTTTATGGGGAAACTCGCTTTGATATGCGAGTGCTTTGGATTACAAGCATTCTCCTGGAACGGATTATGCTCGTAATCCAAGGTTCCACTGTACATGTAAAGTTCACCATACACTGTTTGTATAAAATCACCATATAATATGTGTACACTTCATTTTAAGCCTAGTACATACCACTAGTTGGGTTGAATGAAAAAAAACTGACAGCTCCGGTCGGAGCCGCTGTGCTAACAATGTGATGTTAGTACAGCAATCTCCCCTGCTGTTCTATTGTATTCTGACAGGGGGATGGCCCCCCCGCAAGAACACTCCAGTCTGCGCTTGGCTGAGAGCGCTGACCGGGAGCTGTCCGGCAGCCCTTTTTCGGTCATGAGCCTTTTGACTGAAGCCGTCTTCTGTCGGACCGGCTGCCATACACACGGGCCGAATGTTGGCCGGTTTCTATTGAACATTTGGCCCGTGCGTACTAGGCATTATATTTACCAAAATTTTACAAAAATTATGTAATTTGAGAAATATGAGGACCTACCTAAACTATCCAATCAATCTGTATCCTGTATCCTTATAGTTTTTAGTAGACATGTGCAGTTTGTTTAGTTCCGAATTAGTTTTTTAACTAATTTAGACAAATTTGTTAATTTGGAATTATCCGAATTTTTGATTTTTTTCCAAATATTCGGAAATTCAAAATTTGAAAATTCGAAATTTCGGAAATTCGAAAGTCGGAAATCCAAAAATAAGAATGAAAATCCGAAAATTCTAAAATCTGAAATAATAACTAACTAATAATAACTTAACTATTACTAACTATTAAATTATAGGTATTGGAATTTCCTTTCAAATTTGGCTGTTAGTGAACGTAAGGAATACGAATGTAAGTTATGAATTATCCTAATAACGAATGCCGTATCTAAATGAATGGAACGGAACAATTTATTAATAATAAATAACAATAATAATATTATAATTATAATATTTATAATTCTTATTATATATAATTATATTATATATAAATATTTATTATTATTTTGTTCTGTTCCATTTGTTTAGATGTGGCGTTCTTTATTTCGGATAATTCAGATACATTTTTATTCGTTACGTTCACTAACAGCCAAATTTGAAAGGAAATTCCAATACCTATACTTTAATAGTTAGTTATTATTAGTTAGTTATTATTTAGAATTTTCAGATTTTTCTTTCCTATTTTCGGATTTCCGAATTTTTTAATTTACTAATTTACAAATTCCGAATTTTCCGGATTTTCAAATTTACAGAAAAAACAAAAAAAGGAAAACAAACAAATTTTTCGGCAGAGCACATGTCTAGTTGTTAGACCTAAAAGGAAATTGTACAGTCAGATTGTAACATGCGTGGTGACCCTAGAAAATGAGCATTGATATAACTGTAGATTTAACCAAATTTTACCAAAATGTTGCAATTTAGGTAGATCCTCGAATTCCTCAATCGACTTGTATCCAAATACGGCAAGCCCTTATACTCAGGAGATTGTACAGTCTGACTGTAACATGAGTGGTGACCCTAAAAAACAAGCAGTGCAATTACCCCTACTAGCAGTGCTTTTGTTTGTCCCAACCCTGTAATTGCCACATTTGCAGGACAGCTTGGTGTGTGTATAAATGGGAAAAAAATATAAATAAATGTATGTAAAATAAAAAAAAGAAATGTTACCGTTATTGGATTAAAGGGGTTGTAAAGGTTTGTTTTTTATTTTCTAAATAGGTTCCTTTAAAGCGGAGCTCCGCCGGAAAAAAAATATTAAAAGCCAGCAACTGCAGCAGCTGCTGACTTTTAATATTAGGACACTTACCTGTCCTGGAGTCCAGCGACGTCCGCAGCAGAGGACGAGCAATCGCTTGTCACTCTGCTGCCCCGTCCGCCATCCTCGATGAGGGAACCAGGAAGTGAAGCCTTGTGGCTTCACTGCCCGGTTCCCTACGGCGCATGCGCGAGTCGCGCTGCGCCGCTCTGACTGGTCCCTGTGTGTTCTGGGAGCCGAGTGTCTCCCAGAACACAACGGGTATTCTGCGGGAAGTGATGTACTTCCCGCAGATTTCCTGCAGAGAGGACTCCCGGAAGTGGGTGCAAATACCTGTCTTAGACAGGTATCTTCACCCCCCCTCTCCCCTGAAATGTGTCAATTGTGACACCGGAGGGGGGGAGGGTTCCGATGAGTGGAAGTTCCACTTTAGGGTGGAGCTCAGCTTTAAGCTAGTGCATTGTTGGTTCACTTACCTTTTCCTTCGATTTCCCTTCTAAATGTTTTTTTTCTTTGTTTTCTTTGTCTGAAAGCTGTTCAGTAAGCTGTTCTGGCTGACTAAACACAGCTCAAATGATGGTGCAGCTTACTGAGGAGAAACAGGAAGTGAGAAATTCAGACAAAGAAAAAAAACATTTAGAAGGAAAATCGAAGGAAAAGGTAAGTGAAACAACAATGCACTAGCTTAAAGGAACCCATTTAGAAAATAAAAAAACGAACCTTTACAATCCCTTTAAGTGCATTTACAGGATACATCATTTTCACGATAGTGGTCCTATGAGTTTTGCTGTCACTCAGCATGACATGGGGGCGGACCTAGACCCTCTGTATTTGATTGGTTCAGGTCCTGAGCTGCATATCTGATGCTCTGAAATTGCAGGGATGAGAGATAAAAATGTTAATTGGTTGTATTTATTTGTTCAGTGCTTCTTGTTTTTTAAAACCTTTTCCTGCTTACCTACAAATCAGGATTCCTCTTTAAATATTGCAAAAAACTGCCACAAGAAAGTCGCTTTAAAAAAATCAGTTATTGGTTGTATTATAATTATTTCTTTAATATAAATTGCATTAAAAAAAATATCAAATAAAACTGCATTGTTCTTTTTTTTTTTCATTCAAAGGAAATATGAAGGCTGCCAATGCTCGAGCCTGCTTCTAAAAATGCTAGTGGCCTGGCTGTCATGCTAAACCTCAAAGGCTTGAGTCACTGACTCTGGAAAGAGTATGTAGAGGAGAGCTTCTGCCTTTTCTCTGATTTCCTGATCTGCAGATTTGTGCCAGGTCCAGGGCCGAGACAAGGGGTGGGCAGGAGGGGGGACTGCCCTGGGCACTGTAGTTTTATGTGAGATAAGGAGGGGGGGGAACGCTGCAAGATGATTGAGGGGGGAGTTTTTGCTGCGAGGGGCAATTTGGGGGGGGCGGCAGGGAGTAAGAATTGCTAGGAGTGGTGATTTAGGGGGATTTGTGCTGGGAGGGGGGAAAGGGGAAGAGGATTTGTGCTAGGAGGGGGGATTTGGTGAAAGGGGGAGGAGAATTGTGCTAGGAGGGGACTTTTTTTGGGATGGGGGGATTTGTGCTAGGAGGGGAAATTTAGGGGTGGATTTGTGCTAGGAAAGGAAATTTTTGTTTGGGATTTGTGCTAGGAGGGGAAATTTAGGGGTTGGTTAGTGCTAGGAGGGGGGATTTGGAGTGGGGGGGGGTGAAGAAGGAAAATTTGAAGGGAGGGGTGACTTTTTTTTAGGGGAGGGGCATTTGTGTTGGGGGGATTTAGGGGATGGAAGGCAAGCATTTGTGTTGGGAGGGGGGCATTTCAGCAGGGGGGCCGATTTGTTCTGGGAAGAGGGGGAATTTATGCTTGGGGGGGATAAGCATGCAGATTACTGCTCAATTTTTTTTGGGGGGGGGATTTTTGCTGACACATAATGCTTATGTTTTATGGCGTTTTTATTTTTTTATTTTTTACTAGTAATAACGGCGATCATCGATTTTTATCGTGACTGCGGCATTATGGCGGACACATTGGACACTTTTGACACCATTTAGGGACCATTGTCAGTGTATAAAAATGCACTGATTACTGTAAAAATGACACTGGCAGGGGTTAACCTGTAGGGGGCGCTGAATGGGTTAAGTGTGACCTAGGGAGTGATTCTAACTGTTAGGGGGCGTGGCTTGCCGTGACACGTCACTGATCGCTGTTCCCAATGACAGGGAACAGACAATCAGTGACATGTCTCTAGGAAGAACGAGGAGATGTTGTGTTTACACTAACATCTCCCCGTTCTTCAGCTCTGTGACCCGATCGTGGGACACCGGCGGACATCGAGTCTGCGGGTCCCACGGGCACGGTCACGGAGCTTGCGGCAGGGTCGCGAGCACGCCAGCAGCGACGCGCACGCGCGACCACATGGCGGCAAATTAAAGGGGACATATTTGCGCAGCCGTGCCATTCTGTCGACGAAAATACTCGTGCGGCAGTTGGCAAGCGGTTAATTAAGAAGGGTTTATTAAGCAAGCATAAATAATAAACAGAACACCAAAAACAGATATGTTTCAGCAGAAAATAATTACATCCATCTGAAACATTCAGTATTTCACCAAAAACAAACCAGCAGCACACAAATATATTGACCCACATAAGAAAGGAGACAACATGGTTAAAGAAGTCCACAAAATTGCAGTAGACCCTCAGCTCAGGCACAGCAATTCAAGGCATTATGAGGAACAAGGGGGAGTGTATTAAGGTCAGTTAACCCAGAATTCAATAATCAAATAAATTGGGGATAACCCAGGGACTGCTAGCCAGTCCCCCCACAACTTCTCAAACTTTCTAGGACATCCTCTATGTTGAAAAAAATTTTTTTCCAACCGGAGAGTGTCCCCCATATGAGTAACCCATTCCCTGTATATTGTGGTTTGTTTGGATTTCCAATGTTGCAGGATAAATTTCCGGGCCTGAAAAAGAGCTCTATTATTAGTAGGCAATACTTTTCATTTTCCTTACATTCGTTTTTTTTTGGAAATTCTGTAAATTCGAAAATTCGAAAATTTGAAAATTCGAGAATTCGAGAATTTGAGAATTCGAGAATTCAGAATTTTGGAAATTCGAAAATTCGGAAATTCAAAAACCAAAATTTTCTGATTTTCTCATTTTAGAATTTTCTAATTCAGAATTTTCTCATTTTCAAATTTCTGAATTTTCGATTTTTCGAATTTTCAAATTTTCGAATTTCCGAATTTTTAAATTTCCTAATTTTGATTTTTTTTAATCTCCAAATTTCTGAAATTTAAAAATTTAGAATTTCCAAAATGTCATATTTCCGAATTTTCGAATTTCCGAAATTTAAAAATTTAGAATTTCTGAAGTTTCGAATTTCCAAAGTTTCATATTTCCGAACTTTCGAATTTCTGACATTTCGAATTTCCGAAATTGAAAAATTTAGAATTTCCGAATTTCGAATTTCCGAAATTTTAGAATTTCTGAAATTTCAAAATTTAGAATTTCCGAAATTTCAAAATTTAGAATTTCCGAAATTTCAAAATTTAGAATTTCCGAAATTTCAAAATTTAGAATTTCCGAAATTTCATAATTTAGAATTTCCGAAGTTTGGAATTTCCGAATTTCCGAAATTTATTTCCGAAATTTAGAACTTCGGAAATTTCGAACTTCCGAAATTTCGAATTTCCAAAATTAACGAATTTGTCAAAAATTCGTTAAAAAACTAATTCGGAACTGAACGAATTGCACATGTCTAATTATTAGCAACTAGGGTTGAGCGAACACGAACTGTAAACCCTATCCCGAACCCGAACAATTGCGTGTAAGTTCGGGTTCGGGGATGTAATGGCGCATTTAGAAAAGCTTCAGGGGCCAGCCAATCACCTTTTGTTTAGCTGGTGTGCCCTTAGAAGCCATCATAGCCATGCCTACTAATGGCATGGCTGTGATTGGCCAGTGCAGCATGTGACCCAGCTCAGTGCAGCATGTGACCCAGCTTCTATATAAGCTAGAGGCACACAGCACAGCACGTCACTCTGCTAGACAGAATAGGGAGAGGTTCCTGGCTGCTGTTGCTTATTGGGGAGAGATTGAAATACATGAGTTAGTCCTGATTCTGCAATCTGAGAGAAAAGATAGAGAGACAGTGTAGGGGAAGGTTTCTGATGGTGCTTTCAGGGAGAGAGATTTATATAGGAGTCCAGATTCAGAGATCTAATAACTCAGCGATCTGCATAGGTCTACCTGTTTGTTTTGCAGTGCACAGTCTTTTTACACTGCAATGAGCCCAGTGTCAGAGAAAATCTAACTTTTATCTGCAATCTCAGTGCACCAGCACTGCATATGTCACGTTGAGAGATACACCATTTCCATACTCTTGCAAAAAGACCCATTTAGGGCAAAAAAAATTAAAAAATTGCATTTTATTTTGCTCGTGCAAAAAGACCCATTTAGGGCAAAAAAAAATTTGCAGTGTGTTATGCATATCTAGAGGTGTGTGAAATAAACAATTGCTATATATTTTTCTTCTACTGTGCTATCCTAAAAAAACAACATTTTTTTTTTAATAGCATTTTCTGCAGTTCTGTAGCTGTGCGATACAGCGGTTACGTACTGTGGGTGGGTTGTGGTCTTGCAAAAAGCCCCATTTAGGGCCACAAAAAATATTTTGCAGTGTGTTATGCATATCTGGAGGTGTGTGAAATAAACAATTTCTATATATTTTTCTTCTTCTGTGCTATTTTTAAAAAGCAACATTTTTTTTTGAATAGCATTTTCTGCAGTTCTGTAGCTGTGCGATCCAGCGGTTACATACTGTGGGTGTGTTGTGGTCTTGCAAAAAGCCCCATTTAGGGCCACAAAAAATATTTTGCAGTGTGTTATACATATCTGGAGGTGTGTGAAATAAACAATTTCTATATATTTTTCTTCTACTGTGCTATCCTAAAAAAACATTTTTTTTTTTAATCATGCAGCAGTCTCTTCTGCTTTTCAATGACTCTGTTTGCAGGGTTTCCCAGGGCCATCCACCTAGCCCTGCCCCAGAAGTGGAGGAGATTGAGTGCACCGATGCCCAACCACTTATGTTTCATGATGAGTACATGGGAGGACCATCGCAGCACGTCTCTGATTTTTGTAGCGCACAGATCCTTTCCCCCTTACCTGCCTTTATGTTGTTTGCTCCTCCCAGGAGGGAGAAAGGCACACCGCACTACCAGCCCGTACCCTCCTATATAAAGAGGTTGAGCGGTGTACTTGACGGGCCGTGTCCACAGCCGGAGTCAAAACTCCTCCAGAGGATGATTCTCACCTCTACTGTAGGTAGAGGCAAGTCCTTGAATTCCCAGTAAAGTCAATGTCCACACCAGCTGAAACTCCAACTCTTATTCTCTCATGGCAAAATAAACTCTACTCGGATATAAAAGGTTAGAGCAAAGAAACAGGACAGCTTAAGGTGTGGAGGAGGTCCAGGCACAAACTTAGCACATTCACTTCACTGCTTAGGTTTCTCAAACAGTTTTAGGCGCACGGTCTCTGCCACAGACCTTGAGGTTGGTCTCTGCCACAGACCGGGTGTACAAGGCCCCTGCCACGGACCTGGAGAACTTTGGTCTCTGCCACAGACCAGGGTGTATAAGGCCCCTGCCACGGGCCGGGTGAATAAGGTCTCTGATACAGTCAAGATGACCTTGAGCTTCTCCTTCTGCGAACCTAGCCCATATCAAGGGGAAGACATCTCTCCAGGGAGTCAACAGACCCTTCCTTCACCGTGACTCCCGCATCGGTCCATCAGAATGATCCTCCCTTCCCTGGAACAGGGTCCCCTACACGAGGCGGCACCCTAAGACTCCTCGACCCTTAGCGGACTCCAGACGAAGGCTCTGGACTCCAGGCTTTACTCCCGCCCCTAGGCCTGCATACCCAGGGCAGCAGGAACTCCAGGATAGTACCTCACCCCGGGCTAAAGGTGCCCGAGATGGAACAGGAACACGTGCACCCAGGCTGAAGGCACCTGGGCGCGGACCCCACTGGATATCAGCCCCCAGGCCAAAGGTCTGCCTCTTTTATATCCTCTCTCGGCATGCACAGCAGGTTCCCCGCCCCGCTGTACTACTGCCAAGAGGGGACACAAAAGGCACAGCACTGTATCGGCGGTTCAACCCTAGCCTACCATGGCAGCGCCACCTCTAGGCCGCAGGGAACTGCACACCAATACTGTCCCCCGAGGACAAAATGGTCCATGAATCCTACAGAATTAGGGTGTTTGAGCCTATTTACCACTCAAACACTTCCCTTAAATTTAGCACCCCGCTACATTTTTATTTCAAAGTATTTTATTTTCCCACTAGCTTATCCATTAAATGTAATACTTTTTTACAGAAAGGGCGTATTCTGGGGCATTCCCACCATATGT
This sequence comes from Rana muscosa, assembly GCA_029206835.1. NCBI lineage: Eukaryota > Metazoa > Chordata > Amphibia > Anura > Ranidae > Rana > Rana muscosa. The sequence goes on along the minus strand of CM055116.1, from coordinate 1,233,440,187 downwards.
GTGGCATCGTGCCATTGAGTTTCTGAGGTTCTTAATGACTTCCTGTACCTCTTCTGCTGAAAAGGGGGCCTCCAGCATATTTTTTTATTTTTTTAATGTTATTTTAAGTTATTTCCCTATCCACATTTGTTTGCAGAGCACTTGCCATGCTCTTAACAACATTTTGCTGCCATTTGCAGCCCTCTAGCCCTTTCTATTACTTTTTTTAGAGCCTTTTTAGTCCTCAGAGGTTCGGGTCCCCATCGACTTTAATGGGGTTCGGGGTTCGGGGTCAAGTTCGGTCCCGAACCCGAACTTTTTTCCGAAGTTCGGCCGAACCCGTCGAACCCGAACATCCAGGTGTCCGCTCAACTCTATTAGCAACCTTTTAAAAGTCAGTTAGATCAAGGTCACCCAGTATGCCCAAAATACAGTAGTTGGGCTTTAGAGGGATGGTAGTGTGGAAGACTTTGTCAAGGGTTTCTAATATCTTTGCCCAATACCGATGGAGCTTAGGGCAATGCCCTAGCAAATGTATGCGATCGCCCTGCGTCATGGTGCATTTTGCACAAAGAGGGGACTGCAGAGCGCCTATACAGTATAGCATGAGTGGTGTAAAATGGGCACATAGAATGATATATAACCTGCGATAACCGCTGGGTAGAATTTAGAGAGCAAGTTAACACAGACTCCAAAGCGTTATTCCATTGATCGTCATCTTGATTGCCTATGTCTTGTACCCAATTCTCTCGCTGAAACCAGGTAAAGCAAGGACAACTTTGCCCTACTTTCAAAGGGGAACCTCCTGGTGTGGAAACTGGGAGGGCAAAGCAAAGGATCGCCACTTACTCTCACCACTGCCTCTAGATGGTACCCAGGTGGACCTACCTGTGGATCTGGTTCCCAATGAGAGGGAAGGATTATCCAAGGTGTGTGACAATTTGGTTGCCAGTTGCACACATGCAAACATTTTACAATATATCTATAAGCTAAAATATTACAACAATACATTCATACGCTATTATTAAAATAGTGCTGTTGAGACACAACCTCTGATATTTCATACAATACACTTTGGCTTAACACAAAGGGGAAAATATGGATGGACATAAAGCAGGAAAGTAGAACTTGTTACATAACTGATTTGTGACAGAGGGGCCAGATTGTCTATAGATTTATGCTCATGTATCTGCCTCTTTGCTACAGAAATTACTTAAAGGATAAAGTTCACCTTTTCAAAAAATAAAAACAAATGCACATATGCAAATATGCATTTTTTTATTTATTTTTTATTGGGAGCCTGTAAAGCATTGCACCCGTGGTCAGCAGATAGTGGGTGCAATACAGGGCTCCTGCAGACTGTCAGTGTAAGCTGTCTGCTTGTACCTTGTATGAGCAGACAGTTACACACTGAAAGGAAGCATCAAAGAAGTACCTAAAGCACGCAACAACACCCTGGTAGTTCATTGAGATTGAGAACTACAAGCTGACAGCTGCAAAGGCTGTTCTTGTAGTTTTCCAGGCACAGAACTCTGTGAATTAATGAGCTGGGTAGTGATGGTGTTTAGTCCATCCCTTGTAATGTCACATGCCTCAGCAGCTATGGCATGTAACCCCATAATAAATGGGGATATATATGGGAAAGGACAAGTCTCCAATGCAGGGGCGTATCTATAACATTTGGCACCAGGGCCGGATCCCATTTCCAGCAATCGCCCCCACACCTTAAAATGTAAAAACACCCCACTGTGCCCCCTGCATACCTCTGTATTCAATATCTTTTTGTCTCTACTGTGTACCCCCTCTCCACAACTGGATCTCTGGACACCTTTACATTAGACAGCACCCTGCACCTCTGGACCCCTTTACATTACACAGCACCCTGCACCTCTGGACCCCTTTACATTACACAGCACCCTGCACCTCTGGACCCCTTTACATTACACAGCCCTTGTACCTCTGGACTCCTTTACATTACACAGCACCCTGCACCTCTGGACCCCTTTACATTACACAGCACCATGCACCCCTTTACATTACACAGCACCCTGCACCTCTGGACCCCTTTACATTACACAGCACCCTGCACCTCTGGACCCCTTTACATTACACAGCACCCTGCACCTCTGGACCCCTTTACATTACACAGCACCTTGCACCTCTGGACCCCTTTACATTACACAGCACCCTACACCTCTGGACCCCTTTACATTACACAGCCCTTGTACCTCTGGACTCCTTTACATTACACAGCACCCTGCACCTCTGGACCCCTTTACATTACACAGCACCCTGCACCTCTGGACCCCTTTACATTGCACAGCACCCTACACCTCTGGACCCCTTTACATTACACAGCACCCTACACCTCTGGACCCCTTTACATTACACAGCCCTTGTACCTCTGGACCCCTTTACATTACACAGCATCCTGCACCTCTGGACCCCTTTATATTACACAGCCCCCACAGCTCTGGACACCTGTATGTTACACAGAAACCCCCCTAACAGTTCTGGACCCCTGCATGTTACACAGACCCCCCTACAGTGCAGACCCCCCCTCATTCAGTACATACCCCCCTACAGTACAGACCCCTCTAATAATACAGACCCCCTACAATACAGACCCCCATAACAATGCAGACCCCCCATAACAGTACAAACCCCCCTACAGTGCAGCCCCACTAACAATAAAGACTCCCATACAATACAGACCCCCCTACAGTGCAGACCCCCCTAACAATACAGACCCCCTACTATACAGACATCCCTTACAGTCCCATAATGTACCTCAGCACTGGTCAGGTCCACTCCTCCTGTATAGACATAAAGGAGGAGGGGGGAGGCGGCTTCACTCTGCTCGGCTGTGCCGAGACTGATCAGAGCCATGACCACGGAAATAAGGGGATATGACAGGTGTTACTCAGGTGCAGCTTGCACCCCCCCTGTATAAACCAGCCCGCTTTCTCCGCTTCAATCGCGGAGGGGGGCGCCGAGCCGCTGCCTAAACCCGCCCGCTGCCTCAACCCGCCCGCTGTCTCTCAACCCTCCCGCTTTCCCTGCTTCATTCGCAGAGGGGGGGCGCCGGCCGCTGCCTAAACCCGCCCGCTGCCTCAACCCGCCCACTGTCACGGAGGACGGGGGCACTGGCCGGACACCCCCCGAGTGTGTTGCACCCGGGGCGTGCCGCCCCGCCCACCATTTAGTACGCCACTGCTCCTATGTGTCTTGGAAGGATTGCTTCAATATCCCTTCCGTGGATGAAAGGGCCCTCTAGGTGGAGACAAATTTCAAATATCAGTGAGTTTGCAACTTAGTAATTATGAGGGCAGTCATAACTGAGGACTGAGAAGATTTCATTTAGTTGAACTAACAAAAGTGTGCCCATTCTAGAGCTGGAAACGTTGAGGATATTCAGTATAATTTTAAAGAACTGTTTTGGTGGGTAAGAGGCATAGGGGAGGAGTATGGATGGTATAAAAGTGGGAAGTATGTGCAGGTGAGGGAGAGGAATGTGGAGGGTCTAACAGTGGGCACTATGTACAGGAGAGGAGTGCACAGGGTATGGCAGAAGGCACTATGTACAGGAGAGGAGTGTGAAGGGTATGATAGTGGGCAGTATGTACAGGAGAGGAGTGTGGGGGGGTATGACAGAGGGTAGTATGTACCAGAGAGGAGTGTGGAGGGTATAACAGTGGGCAGTATGTACAGGAGAGGAGTGTGGAGGGTATGACAGTGGGCAGTATGTACAGGAGAGGAGTGTGGAGGGTATGATGGGGGCAGTATGTACAGGAGAAAAAAGTGGAGTTAAGGTAGTTGGCAGTATGTACAGGAGAGGAGTGTGGAGGGTAAGGTTGGGTTACAGTATGTACAGGAGAGGAGTGTGGAGGGTATCACAGTGGGCGGTATGTACATGAGAGGAGTGTGGATGGTATGATTGTGGGCAGTATGTACACGAGAGGAGTGTGGAGGGTATGATGGGGGCAATATGTACAGGAGAGGAGTGTGGAGGGTATGATGGGGGCAATATGTACAGGAGAGGAGTGTGGAGGATATGACAGTGGGCGGTATGTACAGGAGAGGAGTGTGGACGGTATGATAGTGGGCAGTATGCACAGAAGAGGAGTGTGGAGGGTATGACAGCCGGAACTATGTACAATAGAGGAGTTTATGAATGTGAGCAGTATGTACAGGAGTGGAGTGTGGAGGGTATGACAGTGGGCAGTATGTACAGGAGAGGAGTGTGGATGGTATGATACTGAGCAGTAGGGATGGGCCCGGTGCTCGATTCGAACCCATGTTCGAATCGAGCATCGGGCGTTCGCTCGCTCGTCGAGCCCAGAACTATTTGGGCCGTTCGCATCACATTCGTGTGATGCGAGCGGCCCCCGCAATGCACTGCGGCCGGCGCGGCCGGCGCAGTGCATTGCTGGCTGATGATTGGCCAAGCATGCACTGTGACCCCGCAAGCTTGGCCAATCACAGCGCCCGAAACTCGGAGAGCAATAATTGGCTACAGGCAGGACGCCTGTAGCCAATTACAGCTCAGGGGCTTTAGTATACGCCCCACCATTTAAAAGGCCGCCACGCCATCGGCCCCGGTCACATGAGTTCCGGCTTTAGGAGAGATTAGTCTGCTGATTCAGTCTTTGCTTGATACTGAAAGATTTGCTCTTCTTTGCTAAACCATTGGCTATTTCTTTGCTAAACCATTGCTACCTAAGTCATTGATCGTTCATTGCTGCTGATTGCACAGTTAGTGTGTTATTAGCTGCTGCTGGGGATTAGTCTGGTGCGTGCTTACTGTTAGTACAGTATTGCAGTAGTACCAACCGCAGTGCTGTTAGCACAGCATTGCACCCCAACAGCACCCATAGGACTTCTAGTGTGTTAGTGGCAGCAAACAGAGCTCCTATATTTTCTTCTCAGCAGCACCCATAGGACTTTTAGTGTGTTAGTGGCAGCAAACAGAGCTCCTATATTTTCTTCTCAGCAGCACCCATAGGACTTCTAGTGTGTTAGTGGCAGCAAACAGAGCTCCTATATTTTCTTCTCAGCAGCACCCATAGGACTTCTAGTGTGTTAGTGGCAGCAAACAGAGCTCCTATATTTTCTTCTCAGCAGCACCCATAGGACTTCTAGTGTGTTAGTGGCAGCAAACAGAGCTCCTATATTTTCTTCTCAGCAGCACCCATAGGACTTCTAGTGTGTTAGTGGCAGCAAACAGAGCTCCTATATTTTCTTCTCAGCAGCACCCATAGGACTTCTAGTGTGTTAGTGGCAGCAAACAGAGCTCCTATATTTTCTTCTCAGCAGCACCCATAGGACTTCTAGTGTGTTAGTGGCAGCAAACAGAGCTCCTATATTTTCTTCTCAGCAGCACCCATAGGACTTCTAGTGTGTTAGTGGCAGCAAACAGAGCTCCTATATTTTCTTCTCAGCAGCACCCATAGGACTTCTAGTGTGTTAGTGGCAGCAAACAGAGCTCCTATATTTTCTTCTCAGCAGCACCCATAGGAATTCTAGTGTGTTAGTGGCATCACACAGAGCTCCTATATTTTCTTCTCAGCAGCACCCATAGGACTTCTAGTGTGTTAGTGGCATCACACAGAGCTCCTATATTTTCTTCTCAGCAGCACCCATAGGACTTCTAGTGTGTTAGTGGCAGCAAACAGAGCTCCTATATTTTCTTCTCAGCAGCACCCATAGGACTTCTAGTGTGTTAGTGGCAGCAAACAGAGCTCCTATATTTTCTTCTCAGCAGCACCCATAGGACTTCTAGTGTGTTAGTGGCATCACACAGAGCTCCTATATTTTCTTCTCAGCAGCACCCATAGGACTTCTAGTGTGTTAGTGGCAGCAAACAGAGCTCCTATATTTTCTTCTCAGCAGCACCCATAGGACTTCTAGTGTGTTAGTGGCAGCAAACAGAGCTTCTATATTTTCTTCTCAGCAGCACCCATAGGACTTCTAGTGTGTTAGTGGCAGCAAACAGAGCTCCTATATTTTCTTCTCAGCAGCACCCATAGGACTTCTAGTGTGTTAGTGGCAGCAAACAGAGCTCCTATATTTTCTTCTCAGCAGCACCCATAGGACTTCTAGTGTGTTAGTGGCAGCAAACAGAGCTCCTATATTTTCTTCTCAGCAGCACCCATAGGACTTCTAGTGTGTTAGTGGCAGCAAACAGAGCTCCTATATTTTCTTCTCAGCAGCACCCATAGGACTTCTAGTGTGTTAGTGGCAGCAAACAGAGCTCCTATATTTTCTTCTCAGCAGCACCCATAGGACTTCTAGTGTGTTAGTGGCAGCAAACAGAGCTCCTATATTTTCTTCTCAGCAGCAACCATAGGACTTCTAGTGTGTTAGTGGCAGCAAACAGAGCTCCTATATTTTCTTCTCAGCAGCACCCATAGGACTTCTAGTGTGTTAGTGGCAGCAAACAGAGCTCCTATATTTTCTTCTCAGCAGCACCCATAGGACTTCTAGTGTGTTAGTGGCAGCAAACAGAGCTCCTATATTTTCTTCTCAGCAGCACCCATAGGACTTCTAGTGTGTTAGTGGCAGCAAACAGAGCTCCTATATTTTCTTCTCAGCAGCACCCATAGGACTTCTAGTGTGTTAGTGGCAGCAAACAGAGCTCCTATATTTTCTTCTCAGCAGCACCCATAGGACTTCTAGTGTGTTAGTGGCAGCAAACAGAGCTCCTATATTTTCTTCTCAGCAGCACCCATAGGACTTCTAGTGTGTTAGTGGCAGCAAACAGAGCTCCTATATTTTCTTCTCAGCAGCACCCATAGGACTTCTAGTGTGTTAGTGGCAGCAAACAGAGCTCCTATATTTTCTTCTCAGCAGCACCCATAGGACTTCTAGTGTGTTAGTGGCAGCAAACAGAGCTCCTATATTTTCTTCTCAGCAGCACCCATAGGACTGCATCAGATCGCACAGCTGCTGTTTGCAACATATGTCTCAATCGTATATCGCGGGGCCAAAACATCACCCGCTTGGGCACCACATGCTTGACCAGACATATGTTGACCTGCCATGCAGCTCGTTGGCAAGCCTACCTTAAAGACCCACACCAAAGAACAAAGCTGACCTCTTCTTGCACCGCATCAGCTGGGATCTCCAACCCCACCATACCTTCAGTCCTCTCTGAAACCTGCTCTGAGAGGAATGAAGGTGTAGAATTAGGTGTGTCACAGCCAAGTACTTGCGGGCACTCTGCTAGCAGTACACCGACGTCCGATTCTTGCAGGCAAATTTCCCTGCCCCAGCTGCTGGACCGTTTTCTTCTCAGCAGCACCCATAGGACTTCTAGTGTGTTAGTGGCAGCAAACAGAGCTCCTATATTTTCTTCTCAGCAGCACCCATAGGACTTCTAGTGTGTTAGTGGCAGCAAACAGAGCTCCTATATTTTCTTCTCAGCAGCACCCATAGGACTTCTAGTGTGTTAGTGGCATCACACAGAGCTCCTATATTTTCTTCTCAGCAGCACCCATAGGACTTCTAGTGTGTTAGTGGCAGCAAACAGAGCTCCTATATTTTCTTCTAAGCAGCACCCATAGGACTTCTAGTGTGTTAGTGGCAGCAAACAGAGCTCCTATATTTTCTTCTCAGCAGCACCCATAGGACTTCTAGTGTGTTAGTGGCAGCAAACAGAGCTCCTATATTTTCTTCTCAGCAGCACCCATAGGACTTCTAGTGTGTTAGTGGCAGCAAACAGAGCTCCTATATTTTCTTCTCAGCAGCACCCATAGGACTTCTAGTGTGTTAGTGGCAGCAAACAGAGCTCCTATATTTTCTTCTCAGCAGCACCCATAGGACTTCTAGTGTGTTAGTGGCAGCAAACAGAGCTCCTATATTTTCTTCTCAGCAGCACCCATAGGACTTCTAGTGTGTTAGTGGCAGCAAACAGAGCTCCTATATTTTCTTGTCAGCAGCACACATAGTACCTATAGTGTGTTAGTGTCAGCACCCATAGGACCTACAGTGTGTTGTGAGCACACATAGGAGTTCTATTTTTTATACTATATACACTACCGACTACAATGGCTGGAAGACCGCCAAGGAGAGGCAGAGCGTGCCGAGGCAAGAACACAGGGCAGGCAGGCTCTGTTTCTAGAGACAACAGTGCTGGCCGTGGACGTGGTCGTGCATCGTCATCAGCACGTGGCCATGGGACACGCTTGTCTTTGTTTTCGGCAGCTGGACATGTGGAGCCGCATCATGCCGAAGGCTTGGTAGAATGGATGACCAAGCCCTCCTCATCCTCCTCATCCTCTCTCACCCCAGGCTCAGGGTACTGGCAGAGCAGCTGCCAACGCGTACTCAATGGCATCATCAGCCACCCCTTCCCTAGACCCACCATGTCCTCCTGAGGAGTCCCCCGAACTGTTTGAGCACAGTGTTGGGTACATGCTCCAGGAGGATGCCCAACGATTCGAAGGCTCGGATGATGATACCCAGCTTGAGGAAGTCAGTAGTGTGCGCGCAGAGAAAGGGGATGCTGAAGGACAGCAATCTGGCAGTAGTGTTCCACCAGCTGCAGCTTACTGCCAGGTTTGCTCTAGTGGTGAAGAGGGAGGGGATGATGAGGTCACTGACTCCACGTGGGTGCCTGAAGGGAGAGAGGAGGAGGAGGAGGAGGATGCAGCGTCACATGTCCAACGAGGCAGGATGCCCCCTGGAGGCCAGCTAGAGGCCAGCACAGCAACTGTACCACACCGCAGAGCTCCGCCTGTGCAGGGCGCTGCCTCTGCACGTTATCACAAAAGTTCTTTGGTGTGGGCCTTTTTTGAGACGAGTGCATCAGATCGCACCACTGCTATTTGCAATATTTGTCTCAAGCGTATCTCGCGTGGCCAAAACATCAGCCGCTTGGGCACCACAAGCATGAGCAGACATATGTCGACCTGCCATGCAGCTCGTTGGCAAGCACACATAAAAGACCCACACCAAAGAACAAAGCGGACCTCTCCTTGCTCCTCATCAGCTGGGATCTCCATCCCCACTATATCTTCAGTCCTCTCTGAAAGCTGCTCTGAGAGGACTGAAGGTGTAGAATTAGGTGTGTCACAACCAAGTACTTGCAGTACACCGACGTCCGATTGTAGCAGGCAAATTTTCCTGCCCCAGCTGCTGGACCGTCGAAAGAAGTATACTCCCAGCCATCCACATGCCCAGCGGTTGAATGCTAGCTTGGCTAAATTGCTAGCACTTCAACTGCTGCCTTTTCAGTTGATAGACTCGGCCCCCTTCCGTGAGTTTGTTCAATGTGCGGTTCCTCAGTGGCAGGTTCCCAAACGCCACTTTTTCTCACGGAAGGCAATTCCGTCTCTCTACTGGCATGTGGAAGGCAATGTCCATGCCTCGCTGGACAGGGCGGTCAGCGGTAAGGTGCATATTACCGCTGACTCATGGTCCAGCAGGCATGGACAGGGACGTTATCTTTCTTTCACGGCCCATTGGGTCACTCTATTGGCAGCTGGGAGGGATGCAGGACAAGGTGCAGTAGTGTTGGAGGTTGTTCCGCCACCACGCCTCCAAAATGCTACTACTGGTTGTGACACACCTCTCTCCTCCACCCCCTCCTCTTCTTCTTCCTCCATGTCCTCTTCGAGTGCTCTGTCCTCGGAACCAGCGGTGCTCCGTAGGCGTACAAGGGGCTACGCGAGTACGCAGGCAAAAAGATGCCATGCCGTGCTTGCGCTGGTGTGTTTGGGGGACAGGAGCCACACTGGGCCAGAGGTTCTGGCAGCTCTGCAGGGGCAGGCCGAGAGGTGGTTGACGCCACGCCAGCTTAAGCCAGGAATGGTCGTTTCTGATAATGGCACCAACCTCCTCTCCGCCCTGCGACAGGGGCAGCTCACCCATGTGCCCTGTATGGCTCACGTCCTCAACCTGGTGGTGCAGCGGTTCTTGGGCAGGTTCCCAGGCTTACAGGATGTCCTGAGGCAGGCCAGGAAAGTCTGTGTGCATTTCCGCCGATCTTATAATGCCAGTGCTCGGCTGACTGAGCTGCAAAAGGAGCTGAACCTGCCCAAGAACCGCCTAATATGTGACATGCCCACCAGGTGGAACTCAACGTTGGCCATGCTGCAGCGACTGCACACGCAGCAGAGGGCCATCAATGAGTACCTTTGCGACTACGGCACCAGGACAGGGTCAGGGGAGCTTGGCTTTTTTTCCCCACGCCAGTGGAGCATGATCAGGGATGCATGCACTGTCCTCTCACCATTTGAGGAGGCCACGAGGATGGTGAGCAGTGACAGTGCATGCATCAGTGACACTGTACCTCTTGTCCACCTGTTGGAGCATACGCTGCGTGGGATAATGGACAGGGCACTTGAGGCAGAACAGAGGCAGGAAGAGGAGGACTTCCTTGTCTCTCAAGGCCCCCTTTATCCAGACAATGTTCCTTCTGTCCCACCCATCACACAGGAAGAGGAGGAGGAGGAGGAGGAGGATTGTGTGAGCATGGAGGTGGAGCCTGGCACTCAGCATCAGCAGCAGCAGTCTTTTAGGGATGATGTACAGTCCCAACAAACCAGTGGACTTGTACGTGGCTGGGAGGAGGTGGCTGGCGATCATGTCATCCTCAGTGACCCAGAAGACTCCGGACCGAATGCCTCAGCTAACCTATGCTGCATGGCCTCCCTGATCCTGCAAAGCCTGCGGAAGGATCCTCGTGTTCTTCGGATCAAGGAGAGTGACCATTACTGGCTGGCCACTCTCCTTGATCCACGGTACAAGGGTAAGGTTGCGGACCTTATCTTGCCGTCGCAGAGGGAGCAGAGGATGAGACATCTCTAGGGGAGGCCTTGCAGAAAGGTCTGTGCAACGCGTTCCCAGAAACTGGGAGGTTACAAACTCCTGGTCCTGGACGACGAGTTGCTGAGGCTTCGGTCAGTAGCAGAAGGAGCGGTGGGGAAGGTGGACGTCTGACCGATGCGTTCAGACAATTTTTTAGTCCGCAGCCCCAAGGTATGATCGGTTCCAGCAACCATCGCCAGCGTCTGATATACATGGTGCAGGAATACCTAGGGGCAAGGTCAGACTTGGACACCTTTCCCACCGAAAATCCTCTGGCTTACTGGGTCCTGAGGATGGATCACTGGCCAGAGCTTGCACAGTATGCAATTGAGCTACTGGCCTGTCCTGCATCCAGCGTTCTTTCCGAACGCACATTCAGTGCTGCTGGAGGATTTGTCACCGATCATAGGGTGCGCCTGTCCACCGACTCGGTTGATCGACTGACCTTCATAAAAATGAATCAGTCTTGGATCACCACCAGCTACCAGACACCTGAAGCGGATATAACGGAATAATTTATAATGTCACATCCCTTCAAGACTGCCTATGCTGATGCTGAGTGACTGTCCTGTTATGTTCACTGACTATCCTCTTCCTCCTCCTCAATGATCCATGCCACCACACCAGTGCCTAAGGCACAATTTTTCAGCCCCTGTATAACAGGGGCGTGTAATTACAATTTTTTAAAAAGATGCTTCGCAACAGGTGTGACTGCTGTGCTCAGAGTACAGTATCTGTGAGGGGTTGCAGTGTTGTGGCACCAGCACCAGTGCCTAAGGCACAATTTTTCAGCCCCTGTTGGGGCGTGTAATTACAATTTTTAGGCAATGCTTTGCAACAGGTCTCATTGCTGTGCTCAGAGTACAGTATCTGTGAGGGGTTGCAGTGTTGTGGCACCAGCACCAGTGCCTAAGGCACAATTTTTCAGCCCCTGTATAACAGGGGCGTGTAATTACAATTTTTTAAAAGATGCTTCGCAACAGGTGTGACTGCTGTGCTCAGAGTACAGTATCTGTGAGGGGTTGCAGTGTTGTGGCACCAGCACCAGTGCCTAAGGCACAATTTTTCAGCCCCTGTTGGGGCGTGTAATTACAATTTTTAGGCAATGCTTTGCAACAGGTCTCATTGCTGTGCTCAGAGTACAGTATCTGTGAGGGGTTGCAGTGTTGTGGCACCAGCACCAGTGCCTAAGGCACAATTTTTCAGCCCCTGTATAACAGGGGCGTGTAATTACAATTTTTTAAAAAGATGCTTCGCAACAGGTGTGACTGCTGTGCTCCAAGTACAGTATCTGTGAGGGGTTGCAGTGTTGTGGCACCAGCACCAATGCCTAAGGCACAATTTTTCAGCCCCTGTTTAACAGGGGCGTGTAATTACAAATCTTGATCTAATAGTTCACAGCAGGGCCCATTCCTGCGCCCACCAAGAGTAACTATGAGGGCCTACAGTCTTGTGGCAACACCGTCCACCACCACCACCACCACCAAAGGCCCAATTTTTCTGCCCTGTTCAACAGGTGCATGCAATTACAAATCTTGATCTAATAACTCACAGCAGGGCCCATTCCTGCACCCACCAAGAGTAACTGTGAGGGCTTACAGTCTTGTGGCAACACCGTCCACCACCACCACCACCACCACCAAAGGCCCAATTTTTTCTGCCCGGTTCAAACAGGTGCATGCAAGTACAAATCTTGATCTATTAACTCACAGCAGGGCCCATTCCTGTGCCCACCAGTCTTGTGGCTACACCAATATCTAATAGGGCAAATTTCTGCAGAGTATATACGGCAGGCCCCTACTTTCAAACATCCAACTTACAAACGACTCCTACTTGCAAACGGCAAGAGAAAACAGGAAGTGAGAGGAAATCTACCCCTAGGAAGGAAAATTCTATCCTGTTAGATTTAATTTGGGAAAAAGGTATCTCCTCTCTACTGATGCTTTATCACCAATCCTTGTTTCAATTAAAACCCCACTTTTCCAAAAACATTTGTCATTGGGACGGAAAGTGAGGTGACATGTTCTGAACAGATGTGCAAAGACAGCAAATGTTACAGGGGTGATAACCCCTCCCTATGTTCTCCAAAAAGCTTAAAAATTGATTTTTTTGGATGTAGCTACACTTCATAATGTACCTGTTCAGATTCTACTTAAGAACAAACCTACAGTCCATGTCTTGTTTGCACCACCTATATACTGCTGTTCAGAGTATATAGGGTTGTAGGTATAGGGTTTTATTTTGGGTGCGGGGTCCCCCTTAGTATCCATACAAGACCCAAAGGGGCTGGGGTGGGGGGGGGGGGGGTGATGGGGTAGCCATGCCATTTTTCTCAAGGATTTTCAGCCATATGGCGGCCAGGACAAGACATGACATTAAAGCCGCAAGTGGTTTTAAATGGCTTCTTTTTTTCCTTTACAAATGTCATTTTGTGCAAGGACAGTTCTAAACACGGGAAACACATGCCACTTCACAGGCATACTTTAGACACCCCCCAGGTACCGTATTTAAAGGAAAATTTCACTTTTTTTTTTTTCACTTTATGCATCATTAAAATGACTGCTCCCGAAAAAACTTTAGTTTTTAAAATTTCTTTTTGCATTGATATATGTCCCCTGGGGCAGGACCCGGGTCCCCAAACCTGTTTTATAACATTAACATGCATATTGGCCGTTGTAATTAGCAATTTTGATTTTGAACGTTCGCGTCCATTATAACGAATAGGGTTCGAAAATTCGCGCAAACTTTCGGTCCGTTCGAAGGTTCTGGTGCGAACCGAACCCGGGGGTGTTCGGCTCATCCCTACTGAGCAGTATGTACATGAGATGAGTCTGGAGGGGTAGACAGTGAACAGTATGTACAGAAAAGGAGTGTGGATGATATGACAATGAGCAGTATGTACAGCAGAGGAATGTGGAGGGAATGACAGCGAGCAGTGAATACAGGAGAGGAGTGTGAAGGGTATGACAGCCGGCACTATGTACAATAGAGGAGTTTATGAAAGTGGGCAGTAGTGATGAGCCGAACACCCCCGGGTTCGGTTCGCACCAGAACCCGCGAACGGACCGAAAGTTCGAACGAACATTAGAACCCTATTAAATACAATGGATGCGAACGTTCGAATTCTAAAGTGCTAATTATAACAACTATTATGCATGTTATTGTCCTAAAAAGGGTTTGGGAACCCGGGTTCTGCACCAGGGGACATGTATCAATGCAAAAAGAAGTTTTAAAAACGGTCGTTTTTCGGGAGCAGTCATTTTAATGATGCATAAAGTGAAAAAAAAAAAAGTCAAATATTCCTTTAAATATCGTACCTGGGGGGTGTCTAAAGTATGCCTGTGAAGTGCCACGTGTTTCCCGTGTTTAGAACTGTCCCTGCACAAAATGACACTTCTAAAGGAAAAAAAAGCCATTTAAAACTGCTTGCGGCTTTAATGTAATGTCTGGTCCCGGTAATATGGATGAAATTCTTTAAGAAAAATGGCATAGCTACCCCATGACCCCCCCCCCCTACCCCAGCCCATTACCAGCCCCTTTGGGTCTTGTATGGATATTAAGGGGAACCCCGCACATAAAATAAAAAAGGCCCTATATACTCTGAACAGCCCTATACAGGCGGTGCATACAAGACAGGGACTGTAGGTTTGTTCTTATGTAGAGTCTGTTTGTAATTTTGAACAGGTACATTGTTGAAGTGTAGCTCCAGACCAAAAATCTATTTTTAAACTTTTTGGAAAACATAGGTAAGGGTTATCACCCCTGTAACATTTGTTTTGCTGTCTGTGCCCCTGTTCAGAACATTTCACCTCACTTTCCGTCCCAATGACAACTGTTTTTGAAATGTGGTGTTTTTCTTGAAACAAGGATTGCTGATAAAGGGATTTTTATAACAGCTTACCTGTAAAATCCTTTTCTTGGAGTACATCACGGGACACAGAGCGACTTAGTCATTACTAATGGGTTATATAGATTACCTTCAGGTGTTGGCACTGGCCAATTCCAAACCGGAAGTACCCTCCCCTATATAAGCCCCTCCCACCCGGGAGCACCTCAGTTTTGTAGCCAAGCAATAAGTGTCCCAAAAAGAGGGGTGGGAGCTCTGTGTCCCGTGATGTACTCCAAGAAAAGGATTTTACAGGTAAGCTGTTATAAAAATCCCTTTTTCTTTTTCGTACATCACGGGACACAGAGCGACTTAGTCATTACTAATGGGACGTCCCAAAGCAATGCCAAATGAGGGGAGGGATACATAAGCTGGGCGCCATCAGGCATGAGGCTCTTTTGCGGCCTGCAACACACTGCGCCCAAAGGTGACATCCTCCTGACTTGTGACGTCTACCTGGTAGAATCTAGTAAACGTGTGTACTAAGGACCATGTTGTGGCCTTACAGTACTTGAGCCAGGGAGGCTTGGTGATGCACTGCCCATGAAGTTCCAACTGCTCTTGTGGAGTGCGCCCTAACTTTGAACGGAGGCGGTCCCCTTTTCAAGCCATAGGCTTGTATTATGACCTGTCGAATCCACTTGGCTAAAGTAGATTTTTGATGCTGCCTGACCCTTTCTGGGGCCTTCCGGCAGAACAAACAAAGTATCCGTTCTACGAATCTGAGCAGTGGCTTTAAGATAAGCTTTAACTGCTCTTACTACATCCAAAGAATGCAAAAACTTTTCCTCTACCGAACTAGGTTTGGGGAAAAAGGAAGGAAGAACCACATCTTGGTTCAAATGGAACCTCGATACCACCTTAGGAAGAAGGCTGGATGAGGACGTAATACTACTCTGTCCTTATGGACAACCAGATATGGCTCTTTACAGGACAAGGCGGCTAATTCCGATACTCTTTTAGCCGAACAAATGGCTACAAAGAAAATCAATTTCCTGGTGAAAAGAACCAAGGAAATGTGCCGCAATGGTTCAAATGGTTGTTTCTGTAGAACCGACAGAACCAGGTTTAAGTCCCATGGACATATGGGAATACTAACCGGAGGGCTAATACGCATCACTCCTTGTATGAAAGCTTTGATTAATGAATGCAAAGCCAAGGGCCTTTGAAAAAAAAAATATTGACAAGGCCGTCTGACCCTTGATAGTACTCAAGGCAAGCTTCCTATGTACAGCCCACTGTAGGAAGTCCAGAATCCTACCTATTACGTACTTACGTGGATGCCATTTCCTGGCCTCACCCCACGTGATGTACGCCTTCTAGATCCTATAATAGATCTGCCTGGATACCGGCTTCCTGGCATTGATCATGGTAGATACCACAGGATTAGAGAGCCCTCTCTTTTTTAGAATGTAGGCTTCTATAGCCAGGCCGTCAACCTAGGGCTGGTAAGGAAGGGTAGTATATCGGTCCTTGCGAAAGCAGGTCCGGACGATGTGGGAGGGTCCAAGGACTTCCCACTGACATTTTTACAAACTCCGCGTACCATGCCCTTCGGGGCCACGCTGGAGCCACCAGAATCACTGGTTTCTTTTCTACCCTGATTCTGCGGATTAATCGCGGTGGGAATGCATATATCAGCTTGAACTGATCCCAAGGGAACACTAGGGCATCCGAACCGCAAGCTAGGGGATCCTTTGTGCGAGACACAAATCTGTCCACCTTTGCGTTGAATCTGGATGCTAGCAGATCTACATCCGGTGTTCCCCACCGCTGGCATATTGCCTGGAAAACCTCGGGGTGAAGAGACCATTCCCCCGGGCATAATTGCTGGCGACTTAAAAAAAGTCCGCTCTCCAATTTTTCACTCCTGGGATGAAAACCGCGGATATGGCTGTGACATACCTTTCTGCCCATTCCAGGATGCATTTCGCTTCCCTCTGGGCTGCACGACTCCTGGTGCCACCCTGGAGATTGATATATGCCACTGCTGTGGCATTGTCTGATTGAATTCTGACAGGTGACCCTTGGAGTTTGGATGTCCATACTACTAGGGCATACCGGGCTGCTCGTATCTCTAAGAGATTGGTGGGCAGGGCCTTCTCTGCTTCTGACCACTTGCCCTGGAGAGACCATTGCTCCAGTACTGCCCCCCAGCCTATGAGGCTGGCAACTGTAGTGACCACCTTCCAAGAAACCGGACTGAAGGGGACAGGGACATTGGTAAGTCTAAAGCCTGAACTTTTTTGTTCCAGGCTGACAGTATGGCCCTCTGCAAGTTCCTTGAATGGAATTGACCGTAGGGTACCGCTTCGAATGAAGCCACCATTTTTCCCAGCAGCCTTATACACAGGCGTATGGATGGTTTTTCTTTTTTGTACCCACTAAGTGGGTCAAATCTTTCAAAGACGACACCTTCTCTGGAGGTAAGAAAATCTTTCTCTGATTTGAATCCAGTCTTAGCCCCCAAGTATTCCAGGCTTTTGACTGGTTTTTAGGGCTGACTTGTCTCGGTTGATAATGCAACCGTGAGATTCCAGATACTTGATTATCTTGTGAACGACCACTTCTAGTTTTTTTCACTGAGTGGTCTATCAGCAACAAGTCGTCTAGATATGCCATTATCGTTACACCTTGTGTCCCTAGTTTGGCCAATCGTAGGGCCAGAATTTTTGTGAACACTCGTGGTGCCGTGGCCAGACCGAAAGGTAAGGCTCTGAACTGAAAATGGCGCCCTTCTACTGCAAGGCGTAGAAATTTCTGGTGGGCCGGACAGATGGGAATATGCAAATAAGCATCCCTTATGTCGATCGAGGCTAACCATTCCTGCCCTTGTAGGGCGGTGGCCACCGATCGGATCGACTCCATCCGAAAAAAGTCCTGATATGTAGGAACTTGTTTAGCCCTTTTATATTCAATATGGGCCTCATGTCCCCATTTGGTTTGGGGACTGTGACAAGGTTCGAGTAAAACCCGAACCCGTTTTCTTTCAAGGGAACCTTCATGATTACCCTTGGGGCAATAGTTGCTCTAGTGCCAGAAGGAGGGATCCACTCTTCTGGGGATCGCTTGGCACGTTTGACCTTATAAAATGGGCAGGAGGAATGTCTTTTAACTCCAGCCTGTATCCCAGACTTACTGCGGGGATCACCCATCTCTGATGGTGTCCCGCCAGGTCTCTGTGAACAACTGAAGTCTTCCCCTCACCCGACTGAGTGGGGGCAACCCTTCATGACTTAGGGGGAGGTCTTGTACCTCTCTTGATCCAGGGTTTCTTGATACCCTGTGATTGTCCCTGATTTCTGCCCCCTGGATTTGACCGCGGAGGCCGTCGGAACTGTTTCACAGCCGATGTGCCAGGGACTGGAGAAGTAGGCCTCCTAAAAGAAGGACTCCTACCCTTGTTCTTAACCGGTAAGAGTGAACTTTTACCGGCAGAAATTTTCTGGATATATTTGTCCAGATCTTCTCCAAATAAGCGTTCTCCATGAAATGGGAAGCTAACCAGCAGTTTTTTACAAGGAGCTTCAGCAGACCAGTTTTTGAGCCACAGAAGCCTACGCATATGTACTATAGACAGCGTAAAGCGGGAGGCCTGTTGGATTGTATCCTTTATGGCGTCCACCGCAAAACACAAGGCTCTAGGCAGGTCAGCTAGGGCCAGAGCCTGCTGATCTGGTAAGTCCCTTAAGACTTGTTTCAACTGATCTTTCACTGCTTGGCAGACTCCAATCGCTGCTACCGCAGGTTGTGTCACCATGCTTGCTGTAGAGAAAGCAGATTTTAGTAAAGACTCCAATTTTTTATCTATTGGGTCTTTGACATTGGAACATTATCTACTGGACATGTCAGTGATTTGTTAACAGAAGAGATGGCTGCGTCCACTGTAGGGACCCTCCATTTTTTTATGAACTTATCCTCCATGGGATAGATCACCGGAAATCTCTTGGGGGGAGCAAATATTTTATCAGGATGCTCCCAATCCTGGTAAATAAGCCCTTCTAATAAAGGGTGGATTGGGAAGGAACAGACAGCCTGGGGAGCTTTTAGCGACCCCAGCGAGGAAACCGTAGTGGATGGTGGTTCCGCCAGAGGCATTTTAAATGCTGATCGGACCATATTAGTCAGAGACTGAACCCATAATCTTTCAGCCTGAGATGCTGAGAAAGGTTCTTCCACTGTTGATTCCTCCATAACTGAATCAACCTCATCCTGATCCCCTTCAGGTAGGTCGATCTCTGTGTGGGGCTGTTCCTTCACTAACAGGCACTCTGAAGGAGGAGACGGAGATCGGACGCGCTTTTCCTGAGACAGGGAAGCAGCGATCAATGCTGTTAATCTCTCTTCCAATCCTCCCAGAGTTGAGGATAAAACCTCCTCTGTTATATATACAGGAGCAGGTGGACTGGGGACAGCCGCAGCACCAGGCATTCCTGCGGGGTTTCTACAGCTACTGACCTCTGAATTCTCAGGGGAGATTGGTGCAGTACAAGCATGCCCAATATCCTCAGAGCCCGATGGAGACCCCTTTGGCTTCCTGGAAGATCTATTTCCGGAGCGTCTGGACGACATATCCTTTAAGCACAAAGCTGAGGTATTCCCGTCGTCATACACCAATTTTGCTGGTAATAATCTAACACAGGTGCTGCTATATACCAGCTGGTGTCCACTAAAGTGCCTTTCTATGGGGATGCCTGCATCAACCGCCTCTGTGTGCCACTGTTTGTTGCTAGCTCTGTTTGCATCCAGCTGACACTTGTACTGTGTCTTTTAACTATGCTGGGACGCCCGCACATGCGCAGAAGCGCCGCGGCGCGCATCGAGCGTCATCCACCCGCCCCGCCCCTTTTTTTCATAGGAGGCGCGTGCACGCGCCCGCGCGCGCGCCCGTGCGCCAATGGCGCCCTTTTCGAAAACCAACAGAGGACTAGGAGCCAGGGCCCTTTTTGCCGGAGGGCCTGTGCGGTGGATGAACGCAGCAACAGGGCAGAGGAAGTGGATTCCCTCAGAGAAACTTACCAGCTGCCTGGATCTTTTGAGTTGAGAAACCAAAGATCCACATTTACAAGAAAAATGGACTACAGCGGCCTCTAGTGGTTTAACACAGGTACCGCGGTCCCTGTTTGTTTTTTTTTTTTTTTCTTGACTACTATTAAAATTTTACATTTTCAGTAGTTATAGGCAAACACAGATATTTAGCGGGAATACCGTTAGGTAACAGACAGAAAGACAAATTAGGCTTGGGGGTCCCCCAATAGAACCAAGTTCCTGAGGGCCCCCACTTACCTGATCCCCGCCGCAGGACTTTGTTTGGTCCACAAAAGTCCAAACTTCACCTATCACGGCAGGCATTGTAATTAAACCTTCAGGGACCGGGTTCCCAAGGATTCCACTCCCCTGGACCTGTATAGCACCCTGCACAGACAGCGTCTTGGTCGTGGGTATGACCAGAGCTCTGGATCCCAGGGTCCAGCCCTCCTAAGAGAAGCATTACAGGCAAAACCTTGCTCTTCTGCTGCAAGGCCCGGGTACCGACCGTTTAGCTATGAAGCTTTTTTGGTGGGATCCGGAACAGCTTACTAAGGCCCAAAAGAACCTGTACGCAAGCCCAGTGAAAACACATGTTACTCTTTGGCCAACACCTTAGACACTGGCAAAAAACTGAGGTGCTCCCGGGTGGGAGGGGCTTATATAGGGGAGGGTACTTCCGGTTTGGAATTGGCCAGTGCCAACACCTGAAGGTAATCTATATAACCCATTAGTAATGACTAAGTCGCTCTGTGTCCCGTGATGTACGAAAAAGAAAAAGCATCAGTACAGAGGAGACACCTTTCTCCCATATTTATTCTTACAGGAGAGAATTTTCCTTCCTAGTGGTAGATTTCCTCTCACTTCCTGTTGTCTTCTTGCGTTTGCAAGTAGGAGTCGTTTGTAAGTTGGATGTTTGAAAGTAGGGACCTGCCGTATATACTCTGCAGAAATAGGCCCCTTAGTTGTTGGTGTTGGCACAACACTGTAAGCACTCACAGTTACTCTTGGTTGGTGCTGGAACGCCCTGCTGTCAACTATTATATCAGGAATTTTAATTACATATAATTGTTGAACAGTGGTAGTAAAAATTGGGCCTTTGATGGTGGTGCTGGTGCCACAACACTGTAAGCCCTGACAGTTACTCTTGGTGGGTGCAGCAATGGGCCCTGCTGTGAATTATTAGATCAAGAATTGTAATTACATGCCCCTGTTGAACAGGGGCTGAAAAATTGGGCCTTAGGCACTGGTGGCACAACACTGCAACCCCTCACAGATACTGTACTTGGAGCACAGCAATGAGCCCTGTTGCAAAGTATTGCTTCAAAAATTGTAATGACACGCCCCTGTTAAACAGGGGCTGAAAAATTGGGCCTTAGGCACTGGTGGCACAACACTGCAACTCCTCACAGATACTGTACTTGGAGCACACCAATGAGCCCTGTTGCAAAGTATTGCTTCAAAAATTGTAATGACACGCCCCTGTTAAACAGGGGCTGAAAAATTGGGCCTTAGGCACTGGTGGCACAACACTGCAACTCCTCACAGATACTGTACTTGGAGCACAGCAATGAGCCCTGTTGCAAAGTATTGCTTCAAAAATTGTAATGACACGCCCCTGTTAAACAGGGGCTGAAAAATTGGGCCTTAGGCACTGGTGGCACAACACTGCAACTCCTCACAGATACTGTACTTGGAGCACACCAATGAGCCCTGTTGCAAAGTATTGCTTCAAAAATTGTAATGACACGCCCCTGTTAAACAGGGGCTGAAAAATTGGGCCTTAGGCACTGGTGGCACAACACTGCAACTCCTCACAGATACTGTACTTGGAGCACAGCAATGAGCCCTGTTGCAAAGTATTGCTTCAAAAATTGTAATTACACGCCCCTGTTAAACAGGGGCTGAAAAATTGGGCGTTAGGCACTGGTGGCGGCACCCATAAACAAAAATGATCTTACAAGCTATCATCATCAATCGTATCATTGAGGACTCGGAGGAGGAGGATAGCCAGTCAACATAACAGCACAGGCACTCAGCATCAGCATCAGTCTTGAAGGGATGTGACATGTTAAAATCAATTAGTCTGTTATATCAGCATCAGGTGTGTGGTAGCTGGTGGTGATCCAAGACTGGTTCATCTTGATGAAAGTCAGTCGATCAACCGAGTCGGTGGACAGGCGCACCCTGTGATCCGTGACAAATCCTCCAGCAGCACTGAATGTGCGTTCCGAAAGAACGCTGGATGCAGGACAGGCCAGTAGCTCAATTGCATACTGTGCAAGCTCTGGCCAGTGATCCATCCTCAAGACCCAGTAAGCCAGAGGATTTTCGGTGGGGAAGGTGTCCAAGTCTGACCTTGCCCCTAGATATTCCTGCACCATGTTTATCAGACGCTGGCGATGGTTGCTGGAACCGATCATACTTTGGGGCTGCGGACTAAAGAATTGTCTGAACGCATCGGTCAGACGGCCACCTTCCCCACCGCTCCTTCTTTGACTGGCCGAAGCCTCAGCAACTCGTTGTCCAGGACCAGGAGTTTGCAACCTCCCAGTCTCTGGGAACGCGTTGCACAGACCTTTCTGCAAGGCCTCCCGGAGTTGTCTCATCCTCTGCTCCCTCTGCGACGGTAACATAAGGTCCGCAACCTTACCCTTGTACCGTGGATCAAGGAGAGTGGCCAGCCAGTAATGGTCCCTCTCCTTGATCCGAAGAATACGAGGATCCTTCCGCAGACTTTGCAGGATCAGGGAGGCCATGCAGCGTAGTTTTGCTGAGGCATTCGCTCCGGAGTCCTCTGGGTCACTAAGGACGACATGATCCGCAGCCACCTCCTCCCAGCCACGTACAAGTCCACTGGTTTCTTGGGACTGTAAATCATCCCTAAAAGACTGCTGCTGATGATGCTGAGTGCCAGCCTCCACCTCCATGCTGACACAATCCTCCTCCTCCTCCTCCTCCTCCTCCTCCTCCTCCTCTTCCTGTGCGATGGGTGGGACAGAAGGAACACTGTCTGGGTAAAGGGGGCCTTGAGAGGCAAGGAAGTCCTCCTCTTCCTGCCTCTGTTCTGCCTCAAGTGCCCTGTCCATTATTCCACGCAGCGTGTGCTCCAACAGGTGGACAAGAGGTACAGTGTCACTGATGCATGCACTGTCACTGCTCACCATCCTCGTGGCCTCCTCAAATGGTGCCAGGACAGTGCATGCATCCCTGATCATGCCCCACTGGCGTGGAGAAAAAAAACCAAGCTCCCCTGACCCTGTCCTGGTGCCGTAGTCGCACAGGTACTCATTGATGGCCCTCTGCTGCGTGTGCAGCCGCTGCAGCATGGCCAACGTTGAGTTCCACCTGGTGGGCATGTCACATATAAGGCGGTTCTTGGGCAGGTTCAACTCCTTTTGCAGCTCAGCCAGGCGAGCACTGGCATTATAAGATCTGCGGAAATGCACACAGACTTTCCTGGCCTGCCTCAGGACATCCTGTAAGCCCGGGTACCTGCCCAAGAAGCGCTGCACCACCAGGTTAAGGACGTGAGCCACACAGGGCACATGGGTCAGTTGTCCCTGTCGGAGGGCGGAGAGGAGGTTGGTGCCATTGTCGCAAACCACCATTCCTGGCTTAAGCTGGCGTGGCGTCAACCACCTCTCGGCCTGGCCCTGCAGAGCAGACAGGACCTCTGCCCCAGTGTGGCTTCTGTCCCCCAAACACACCAGCGCAAGCACGGCATGGCATCTTTTTGCCTGCGTACTTGCGTAGCCCCGTGAACGGCTACGGAGCACCGCTGGTTCATAGGACAAACCACAGGAAGAGGCCATGGAGGAAGAAGAAGAGGAGGGGGTGGAGGAGAGAGGTGTGTCACAACCAGTAGTAGCATTTTGGAGGCGTGGCGGTGGGACAACCTCCAACACTACTGCACCTTGTCCTGAATCCTTCCCAGCTGCCAAAAGAGTGACCCAATGGGCCGTGAAAGAAAGGTAACGTCCCTGTCCATGCCTGCTGGACCATGAGTCAGCGGTAATATGCACCTTACCGCTGACCGCCCTGTCCAGCGAGGCCAAGACATTGCCTTCCACATGCCGGTAGAGAGCCGGAATAGCCTTCCGTGAGAAAAAGTGGCGTTTGGGAACCTGCCACTGAGGAACTTCACATTGCACAAACTCACGGAAGGGGGCCGAGTCTACCAACTGAAAAGGCAGCAGTTGAAGCGCTAGCAATTTAGCCAAGCTAGCATTCAACCGCTGGGCATGTGGATGGCTGGGAGTGAACTTCTTTCGACGGTCCAGCAGCTGGGGCAGGGAAATTTGCCTGCTAGAATCGGACGTCGGTGTACTGCTAGCAGAGTGGGCGCAAGTACTTGGCTGTGACACACCTAATTCTACACCTTCATTCCTCTCAGTGCATGTTTCAGAGAGGACTGAAGTTATAGTGGGGTTGGAGATCCCAGCTGATGCGGTGCAAGGAGAGGTCCGCTTTGTTCTTTGGTGTGGGTCTTTGAGGTAGGCTTGCCAACGAGCTGCATGGCAGGTCAACATATGTCTGGTCAGGCATGTGGTACCCAAGCGGCTGATGTTTTGGCCACGCGATATACGCTTGAGACATATGTTGCAAACAGCAGCTGTGCGATCTGATGCACTAGCCTCAAAAAAGGCCCACACCAAAGAACTTTTTGAATGACGGGCAGAGGCAGCGCCCTGCACAGGCGGAGCTCTGCGGTGTGATTCCGTCGGTGTACTGCCCTTACGCTGGCCACCAAAGGGCATCCTGCCTCGTTGGAGATGTGCCTCCTCCTCATCCTCCTCCTCCTCCTCTCTCCTATTAGGCACCCACGTGGAGTCAGTGACCTCATCATCCCCTCCCTCCTCATCACTGGAGCCAATCTGGCAGTATGCTGCAGCTGCTGGAACATGACTGCCAGATTGGTGTCCTTCTTGAGCATCCCCTCTGTCTGCTCTCACGCTACTGCCTTCCTCTAGCTGGGTTTCATCATCAGACCCTTCGAAACGCTGGGCATCCTCCTGGAGCATGTACCCAACACTGTGCTGAAACAGTTCGGGGGACTCCTCAGGAGGAGGACATGGTGGGTCTAGGGAAGGAGTGACTGATGATTTGTCTGACATTGATACCAGGGAAGACGACGCTTTGGCAGCTGCTTTTCCAGTACCCTGAGCCTGGGTGAGAGAGGATGAGGAGGAGGAGGAGGGCTTGGTCATCCACTCTACCAAGTCTTCGGCATGATGTGGCTCAACATGTCCAGCTGCCGAAAAGAAGGACAAGCGTGTCCCATGGCCATGTGCTGATGACAATGCACCGCGTCCACGACCAGCACTGTTGCCCCCAGACACAGAGCCTGCTTGCCCTCTTTTATTGCCTCCTGACTGTCTGCCTCTCCTTGTTTGCCTTCCAGACATTCTAATAGATGGCCTGCAGGGAGATGGGAAAAAAGCAATAAGGGCTACCTTCAGGTGTCCTTCTCTGTCCCTTGAAACAAGGACTTTCACAGTGAAAGAAACTGACACTCTCCCTACCTACAGTTTTCTGTCCCTAGAATAAATGTTTTTTTTAAGCACAATATAGCACAAGGACAATTCACTCACTGTCCTTCCAGGTCCCTGGAAACAAGGACTTGCAGAGTGAAATAAACTGACACTCTCCCTACCTACAGTTTTCTGTCCCTAGAATAAATGTTTTTTTTAAGCACAATATAGCACAAGGACAATTCACTCACTGTCCTTACAGGTCCCTGGAAACAAGGACTTGCAGAGTGAAAGAAAAAAAACACTCTCCCTACCTACAGTTTTCTGTCCCTAGAAAAAATGTTTTTTTTAATCACAATATAACACAAGGACAATTCACTCACTGTCCTTCCAGGTCCCTGGAAACAAGGACTTGCAGAGTGAAATAAACTGACACTCTCCCTACCTACAGTTTTCTGTCCCTAGAATAAATGTTTTTTTTAAGCACAATATAGCACAAGGACAATTCACTCACTGTCCTTACAGGTCCCTGGAAACAAGGACTTGCAGAGTGAAAGAAAAAAAACACTCTCCCTACCTACAGTTTTCTGTCCCTAGAAAAAATGTTTTTTTTAATCACAATATAGCACAAGGACAATTCACTCACTGTCCTTACAGGTCCCTGGAAACAAGGACTTGCAGAGTGAAATAAACTGACACTCTCCCTACCTACAGTTTTCTGTCCCTAGAATAAATGTTTTTTTTTTTTAATCACAATATAGCACAAGGACAATTCACTCACTGTCCTTCCAGGTCCCTGGAAACAAGGACTTGCAGAGTGAAATAAACTGACACTCTCCCTACCTACAGTTTTCTGTCCCTAGAATAAATGTTTTTTTTAAGCACAATATAGCACAAGGAGAATTCACTCACTGTCCTTCCAGGTCCCTGGAAACAAGGACTTGCAGAGTGAAAGAAAAAAAACACTCTCCCTACCTACAGTTTTCTGTCCCTAGAAAAAATGTTTTTTTTAATCACAATATAGCACAAGGACAATTCACTCACTGTCCTTCCAGGTCCCTGGAAACAAGGACTTGCAGAGTGAAATAAACTGACACTCTCCCTACCTACAGTTTTCTGTCCCTAGAATAAATGTTTTTTTTAAGCACAATATAGCACAAGGACAATTCACTCACTGTCCTTACAGGTCCCTGGAAACAAGGACTTGCAGAGTGAAAGAAAAAAAACACTCTCCCTACCTACAGTTTTCTGTCCCTAGAAAAAATGTTTTTTTTAATCACAATATAGCACAAGGACAATTCACTCACTGTCCTTCCAGGTCCCTGGAAACAAGGACTTGCAGAGTGAAATAAACTGACACTCTCCCTACCTACAGTTTTCTGTCCCTAGAATAAATGTTTTTTTTAAGCACAATATAGCACAAGGACAATTCACTCACTGTCCTTACAGGTCCCTGGAAACAAGGACTTGCAGAGTGAAAGAAAAAAAACACTCTCCCTACCTACAGTTTTCTGTCCCTAGAAAAAATGTTTTTTTTAATCACAATATAGCACAAGGACAATTCACTCACTGTCCTTACAGGTCCCTGGAAACAAGGACTTGCAGAGTGAAATAAACTGACACTCTCCCTACCTACAGTTTTCTGTCCCTAGAATAAATGTTTTTTTTAATCACAATATAGCACAAGGACAATTCACTCACTGTCCTTCCAGGTCCCTGGAAACAAGGACTTGCAGAGTGAAATAAACTGACACTCTCCCTACCTACAGTTTTCTGTCCCTAGAATAAATGTTTTTTTTAAGCACAATATAGCACAAGGAGAATTCACTCACTGTCCTTCCAGGTCCCTGGAAACAAGGACTTGCAGAGTGAAAGAAAAAAAACACTCTCCCTACCTATAGTTTTCTGTCCCTAGAAAAAATGTTTTTTTTAATCACAATATAGCACAAGGACAATTCACTCACTGTCCT
This sequence comes from Rana muscosa, assembly GCA_029206835.1. Lineage (NCBI taxonomy): Eukaryota > Metazoa > Chordata > Amphibia > Anura > Ranidae > Rana > Rana muscosa. The sequence goes on along the minus strand of CM055116.1, from coordinate 1,233,413,038 downwards.
TCCAGGTCCCTGGAAACAAGGACTTGCAGAGTGAAATAAACTGACACTCTCCCTACCTACAGTTTTCTGTCCCTAGAATAAATGTTTTTTTTAAGCACAATATAGCACAAGGAGAATTCACTCACTGTCCTTCCAGGTCCCTGGAAACAAGGACTTGCAGAGTGAAAGAAAAAAAACACTCTCCCTACCTACAGTTTTCTGTCCCTAGAAAAAATGTTTTTTTTAATCACAATATAGCACAAGGACAATTCACTCACTGTCCTTCCAGGTCCCTGGAAACAAGGACTTGCAGAGTGAAATAAACTGACACTCTCCCTACCTACAGTTTTCTGTCCCTAGAATAAATGTTTTTTTTAAGCACAATGTAGCACAAGGACAATTCACTCACTGTCCTTACAGGTCCCTGGAAACAAGGACTTGCAGAGTGAAAGAAAAAAAACACTCTCCCTACCTACAGTTTTCTGTCCCTAGAAAAAATGTTTTTTTTAATCACAATATAGCACAAGGACAATTCACTCACTGTCCTTCCAGGTCCCTGGAAACAAGGACTTGCAGAGTGAAATAAACTGACACTCTCCCTACCTACAGTTTTCTGTCCCTAGAATAAATGTTTTTTTTAAGCACAATATAGCACAAGGACAATTCACTCACTGTCCTTACAGGTCCCTGGAAACAAGGACTTGCAGAGTGAAAGAAAAAAAACACTCTCCCTACCTACAGTTTTCTGTCCCTAGAAAAAATGTTTTTTTTAATCACAATATAGCACAAGGACAATTCACTCACTGTCCTTACAGGTCCCTGGAAACAAGGACTTGCAGAGTGAAAGAAAAAAAACACTCTCCCTACCTACAGTTTTCTGTCCCTAGAAAAAATGTTTTTTTTAATCACAATATAGCACAAGGACAATTCACTCACTGTCCTTCCAGGTCCCTGGAAACAAGGACTTGCAGAGTGAAATAAACTGACACTCTCCCTACCTACAGTTTTCTGTCCCTAGAATAAATGTTTTTTTTAAGCACAATATAGCACAAGGACAATTCACTCACTGTCCTTACAGGTCCCTGGAAACAAGGACTTGCAGAGTGAAAGAAAAAAAACACTCTCCCTACCTACAGTTTTCTGTCCCTAGAAAAAATGTTTTTTTTAATCACAATATAGCACAAGGACAATTCACTCACTGTCCTTCCAGGTCCCTGGAAACAAGGACTTGCAGAGTGAAATAAACTGACACTCTCCCTACCTACAGTTTTCTGTCCCTAGAAAAAATGTTTTTTTTAATCACAATATAGCACAAGGACAATTCACTCACTGTCCTTCCAGGTCCCTGGAAACAAGGACTTGCAGAGTGAAATAAACTGACACTCTCCCTACCTACAGTTTTCTGTCCCTAGAATAAATGTTTTTTTTAAGCACAATATAGCACAAGGACAATTCACTCACTGTCCTTACAGGTCCCTGGAAACAAGGACTTGCAGAGTGAAAGAAAAAAAACACTCTCCCTACCTACAGTTTTCTGTCCCTAGAAAAAATGTTTTTTTTAATCACAATATAGCACAAGGACAATTCACTCACTGTCCTTCCAGGTCCCTGGAAACAAGGACTTGCAGAGTGAAATAAACTGACACTCTCCCTACCTACAGTTTTCTGTCCCTAGAATAAATGTTTTTTTTAAGCACAATATAGCACAAGGACAATTCACTCACTGTCCTTACAGGTCCCTGGAAACAAGGACTTGCAGAGTGAAAGAAAAAAAACACTCTCCCTACCTACAGTTTTCTGTCCCTAGAAAAAATGTTTTTTTTAATCACAATATAGCACAAGGACAATTCACTCACTGTCCTTCCAGGTCCCTGGAAACAAGGACTTGCAGAGTGAAATAAACTGACACTCTCCCTACCTACAGTTTTCTGTCCCTAGAATAAATGTTTTTTTAAGCACAATATAGCACAAGGACAATTCACTCACTGTCCTTACAGGTCCCTGGAAACAAGGACTTGCAGAGTGAAAGAAAAAAAACACTCTCCCTACCTACAGTTTTCTGTCCCTAGAAAAAATGTTTTTTTTAATCACAATATAGCACAAGGACAATTCACTCACTGTCCTTACAGGTCCCTGGAAACAAGGACTTGCAGAGTGAAAGAAAAAAAACACTCTCCCTACCTACAGTTTTCTGTCCCTAGAAAAAATGTTTTTTTTAATCACAATATAACACAAGGACAATTCACTCACTGTCCTTCCAGGTCCCTGGAAACAAGGACTTGCAGAGTGAAATAAACTGACACTCTCCCTACCTACAGTTTTCTGTCCCTAGAATAAATGTTTTTTTTAAGCACAATATAGCACAAGGACAATTCACTCACTGTCCTTACAGGTCCCTGGAAACAAGGACTTGCAGAGTGAAAGAAAAAAAACACTCTCCCTACCTACAGTTTTCTGTCCCTAGAAAAAATGTTTTTTTTAATCACAATATAGCACAAGGACAATTCACTCACTGTCCTTCCAGGTCCCTGGAAACAAGGACTTGCAGAGTGAAATAAACTGACACTCTCCCTACCTACAGTTTTCTGTCCCTAGAATAAATGTTTTTTTTAAGCACAATATAGCACAAGGACAATTCACTCACTGTCCTTACAGGTCCCTGGAAACAAGGACTTGCAGAGTGAAAGAAAAAAAACACTCTCCCTACCTACAGTTTTCTGTCCCTAGAAAAAATGTTTTTTTTAATCACAATATAGCACAAGGACAATTCACTCACTGTCCTTACAGGTCCCTGGAAACAAGGACTTGCAGAGTGAAAGAAAAAAAACACTCTCCCTACCTACAGTTTTCTGTCCCTAGAAAAAATGTTTTTTTTAATCACAATATAACACAAGGACAATTCACTCACTGTCCTTCCAGGTCCCTGGAAACAAGGACTTGCAGAGTGAAATAAACTGACACTCTCCCTACCTACAGTTTTCTGTCCCTAGAATAAATGTTTTTTTTGAAGCACAATATAGCACAAGAACAATTCACTCACTGTCCTTACAGGTCCCTGGAAACAAGGACTTGCAGAGTGAAAGAAAAAAAACACTCTCCCTACCTACAGTTTTCTGTCCCTAGAAAAAATGTTTTTTTTAATCACAATATAGCACAAGGACAATTCACTCACTGTCCTTACAGGTCCCTGGAAACAAGGACTTGCAGAGTGAAATAAACTGACACTCTCCCTACCTACAGTTTTCTGTCCCTAGAATAAATGTTTTTTTTAATCACAATATAGCACAAGGACAATTCACTCACTGTCCTTCCAGGTCCCTGGAAACAAGGACTTGCAGAGTGAAATAAACTGACACTCTCCCTACCTACAGTTTTCTGTCCCTAGAATAAATGTTTTTTTTAAGCACAATATAGCACAAGGACAATTCACTCACTGTCCTTACAGGTCCCTGGAAACAAGGACTTGCAGAGTGAAAGAAAAAAAACACTCTCCCTACCTACAGTTTTCTGTCCCTAGAAAAAATGTTTTTTTTAAGCACAATATAGCACAAGGACAATTCACTCACTGTCCTTACAGGTCCCTGGAAACAAGGACTTGCAGAGTGAAAGAAAAAAAACACTCTCCCTACCTACAGTTTTCTGTCCCTAGAAAAAATGTTTTTTTTAATCACAATATAGCACAAGGACAATTCACTCACTGTCCTTACAGGTCCCTGCAAACAAGGACTTGCAGAGTGAAAGAAACTGACACTGTCCCTACCTACAGTTTTCTGTCCCTAGAATAAATGTTTTTTTTAAGCACAATATAGCACAAGGAGAATTCACTCACTGTCCTTCCAGGTCCCTGGAAACAAGGACTTGCAGAGTGAAATAAACTGACACTCTCCCTACCTACAGTTTTCTGTCCCTAGAATAAATGTTTTTTTTAAGCACAATATAGCACAAGGACAATTCACTCACTGTCCTTACAGGTCCCTGGAAACAAGGACTTGCAGAGTGAAAGAAACTGACACTCTCCCTACCTACAGTTTTCTGTCCCTAGAATAAATGTTTTTTTAAGCACAATATAGCACAAGGACAATTCACTCACTGTCCTTCCAGGTCCCTGGAAACAAGGACTTGCAGAGTGAAAGAAACTGACACTGTCCCTACCTACAGTTTTCTGTCCCTAGAATAAATGTTTTTTTTAAGCACACTATAGCACAAGCACAAAACACACTGACACTCTCCCTACCTATCCTTCTCTTTCCCTAAACTAAAGGAATCCAGGTTAAGCAAGAAAGAAATAACAGTCACTGTCCCTGCCTATGCTGCTCTATCCCTGCTCCGGAACACACTACACTAGGCCGCCGTGCTGGCGGCCTTTTATAGTGTGGGGCGTGTACTAAACACCCTCAGCAATAATTGGCCACAGGCATCCTGCCTGTGGCCAATCATTGCTCTCCTCGCTGCCGGCGCTGTGATTGGCCAAGCATGCGGGGTCACAGTGCATGCTTGGCCAATCACAGCGCCTGGATGACACTGCGATGGCGTAGTGCATTGTGGGCCGTTCGCGTCACTCGAATTTGGCGCGAACGGCCCAAATCGTTCGATCTTCGTCGAACGATCGAACAGCCGATGTTCGAGTCGAACGTATGTTCGACTCGAACACGAAGCTCATCCCTAGTGGGCAGTATGTACAGGAGAGGAGTGTGGATGGTATGATACTGAGTAGTATGTACATGAGATGAGTGTGGAGGGTAAGACAATGAGAAGTATGTACAGAAGAAGAGTGGGGAGGATATGACAGTAGGCAGTATATACAGGAGAGGAGTGTGGAGGGTATGACAGTGGGCACTATGTATAGGAGAGGAGTGTGGAGGGTATGACAGTGAGCAGTATGTACAGGAGAGGAGTGTGGAGGGTATGACAGTGAGCACTATGTAAAGGAGAGAAGTGTGGAGGGTATGACAGTGAGCGGTATTTACAGGAGAGGAGTGTGAAGGGTATGACAGTGGGCACTATGTGCAGGTGAGGAGGATGAGGGAAAAATGTAAAGGTTTGTAGAAGGATGTTTAGGGACTGCGTAGTGGTTAAGCGGGCCATACATGGATTGAAATTAAGCCAATCATGCAGAGACCAGCCATAGTCGATCTATGTATGGGCTAGCTGGTTTTACACAAGTGAATCTATTAATCGACTTGAGTACAACCAGTCTGTCAGGTTTTTCCCAAACCAATCAGTGCTGCCAGCTATAGTTGGCAACACTGATCATTGTATTCACTGGCAGAACACAATAATACTGGCAGAGTTATTCCCCCATCCACAGGTCAGCAGGTGAGAGGGTGTGTGGGGACAGGCTGGGGAAAGTTACTAGTCAGTGGCTGATGAGGCACTGGCTAGTATCAGAGCCAGATACACACAGGTTACATACGCCACGATCGTTAGAGCGAGAGCAATAATTCTAGCACTAGACCTCCTCTGTAACTCTAAACATGTAACCTGTAAAAAAAATTAAAGCATCGCTTAGTATAAATCGTGCTAACTTTATTGTTTTTTTTTTTTACTTTTTTCCAAAAAAAACACATTTGAAAAATTGCTGGACAAATACCGTGTAACATAAAAAGTTAAAAACCATTTTATTCCATAGGATGTCTGCTAAAACAATATATATAATGTTTGGGGGTTCTGAGTAATTTTCTAGCAAAAAAAATGATGATTTTTACATGTAGGAGAGAAGTGTCAGAATTGGCCTGGGTGGCAAGGGGTTAATTACCATAAGTAATATACAAATAATTATTATAAGCACTGTGATCTCATCCTCTCAGTCTGCTGCAGAGTGTGTCAGTTTGTATTTAAACTGGCCGCTCTGTATGTAGCTTCTGATTTTGACCAGTGGTAGGATAGGTCTTCAGCTACACACACCCCTACTTGGGGGTCTCTGTGACCCTTGGTCGTCAAGCTACAACCTTCGAAGTCAAACTTTTTTTTTTTTTTTTTTTTTATGTTTTTAATTTTTTTTGGGCAAATGGGCCTATCTTGAGAAAGGGGCCTGAAGCTGCAGCTCCAATAGCCACTATGTTAATCCGGCCCTGCTCCCAAGGGATACTGCCTGCACAAATCCAGGTCCAATACCACTCCATGTCCAGAGTCATGCCGCGTACACACGATCATTTTTCCCGTCGGGAAAAATGAAATTTTTTCCTTTGGACGAGAAAAACGATCGTCTGTGGGCTTTTTGTCATTTTTCCCGACGGGAAAAACGGCATTAATCACGACGAGAAAAATTAGAACATGCTCTAATTTTTCTCGTCGTGATTCCCGTCGTTTTTTTCCGCGGCAGTTTTCCCATAGGGAAAAAAAATGTCGACCAAAAAAAAAATGTCATTTAAAACGGCCGTGTGTGGGGGGAACAAGCTGTTCCTCGTTTTTCACGTCGATTTTCTCGACGGTGTTTTCACCGTCGAAAAAATCAATCGTCTGTACGCGGCATGAGAAGCATGACTAAGGGTGGAATTCTCACCATTCACTATAAGGGGAGCATTCTTCTCACTGACCACCACCAATGTGAGGGGCATTCTCTCAATGACCACCAATAGAATCATTTTAGCAGGGGTTCCCTGAAGCCTCGTACACACGACCGAGTTTCTCGTCCAAAACCGGCAAGAAAAGTGCCGCGTGAGCTTTATTGTCGAGAAAACCGTTCGTGTGTATGGTTTTACGACGAGAAAACTGCAGTGAATCTCGACGAGAAAATAGAGAACCTTCTCTCTATTTTCTCGTCAGGATTCAAGATTTCTTCGTCGTGTTTCTCGTCGGCCTGTTTTGTTACGAGTAAATGGTTCGTGTGTATGCTTTTACGACTCTTCCAAAAGCGCGCATGCTCAGAATCAAGTATGAGACGGGAGCGCATCTTCTGCTAAATCAACCCTTCGTAATGGAGATAGCACATTCGTCACGCTGTAAATGATTGCATCGTTTAAATGTTGTGCATTGAAATCTTCTTTAGAATGTTACATTAATCCAAACGAATGAACTTGTTTTGCTGCTGATATTCCCACAGAGTTAGGACTATATATTTTTAACCTTTTTCATGCTGCTCTTAAGTAGATTTAGGTGTATTATATCGTGCAAGATCTTCTGAATATTTTTTTTTTTTTTTAGTTTTAAAACAGATGTTAATTGTAATTTGGCAATGTTTTGATAGTGATCTCCCATTGTATATTTTAATTTTTTTTGTCTAAATTTTACACCCTATATTTTTTTAATATTTTTATTTTATTATTTTTTTGGGGTTGTTATCTGTCCCTTTTTTTGCTGTCAAATGTATCTGCTTACTCCTTAGCTAAATTAAAAATTTGAAAAAATAAACATAGCCAAGTATGAACTTAAACCAAAAAAACATTTATTCATGTTTTTTTTTAAATAAAGAGAAGGCAGCGCTGGAGAACCTGCTGCCATTTGTGCATCCCAGGGACCCCAGAGCACACATCAACCCTGTGTGGACACAAAAATTGGGAGCATGAGAAGGCCAACAGTTCTGAACACAATCTGATGCTGGCCTCCCAGAGGTCAGGAACAGCAGCAGGTGATATATATGTCCCAAGTGTGTGGTACTATAACAGGCTGCCTTCTGTCCGACCACAATGAAGCAAGGCCATCACTTCCTCGTCTTCTTGGCAGCCTTCCCTGAAGCCTTCCCTGCAGCCTTCCTTCTTCGTGTGTCTGGAGGCTGGGCCACTGGAGGGGTACTCCTGTCAGAAGGAGGAGGAAGTGGAGCAGAAGGGGGTGGCGCAGAAGAAGAAGGTGGAGGAGGAGGTGGAGGAGAAGGGGGTGGGGCAGAAGAAGAAGGTGGAGGAGGAGGTGGAGGAGAAGGGGGTGGGGCAGAAGAAGACGGTGGAGGAGGAGGTGGAGGAGAAGGGGGTGGGGCAGAAGAAGAAGGTGGAGGTGGAGGAGGAGGTTGAGGTTGGGATAGTTGTGCCACCTCACATATGGCCGTATTGGGGGTAATTCTCTCCATCACCCCCTTGTTCAGCAAGGTGATGAGCAGGGGCTCGCATAGGAGGCGTTGCTCCATGCTCATCACCTTGAACTTTGCCTCCACTAGGCCGGCAATGGCCTCTTCAGGGGATGTGGGCTCCTGGAGGGTGGCATGGGCCTCTCTAATAAGGGCCATTGCTGCCTCACTGGTGGTCCTGTCCCTCCTGCTTCTTTTTGGAAGGCGGATGGGAGGCACCTGTGATCTCGTGGTTCTCCTTGGGCCGGCCACCTCCTGGCTGCCACTGGGCCCTGCCACCTCCTGGCTGCCACTGGGCCCTGCCTCCTCCTGCCTGACAGTTTCCTGACCCTCCTCCTGGCTGATTTCATCCTGTGTATGAAAAAGGGACAGTTTAATTTTTTGTTTTATTATTTTCATACAACTTTCAGATCATGAATGTAGCAATTTGAATGTAAATCAAGAAAACAATTAAATGTTTTTTCGACTACACCAGATTGACTATTTAGCACCCAATTTAGGGCAGACTAATGTCTAGAGATCTTGATTTCACTTGTGGAACCCAAAATAGTTTATGATTTTCATCTTGACTTATTTTTCAAACATTAAGTTTATCCCAATACATTTTTTTTAAATACTATACCTGGCTCCAGATGGCCAAATCAGGTTCATCCAGGATGGCTGCCTCCTCTTGCTCCAGAGAAGGCTCAGGTTGGCTGCAGGGAAGTCTGGGGGGAAGAGTGGAGAGTGATGGCCTTGCCTCAATGTGGTCATCCAGAAAGGACATCCTGCTGTAGTACCACAAATTGGGGACATACACATCATCTGCTGCTGCTCCTGACCTCTGAGAAGCCAGGACCTTAGAGCGTTGAGTCCTGTATGTGCCTCTCAAGCTCCTAATTTTAGTGTCCACCTGTTTGCTGTGGCTGTGGGCACCTTGGTCTGCACAAATGGGAGCAGGCTCTCCAGCGCTGCTTTTCGTACCCCTTTTTTTTATGGATGGGGTTTTTGGTTTCCCACAGAGCGGGCAGCTCTCTTACCCGGTCTATAAATTCCGCAAGGAATTCTTTGTCGCTTATAAAGACATTCATTTTTGGTCTGCAAGTAAAATAAAAATTATATAACTAATGTGAGGCACACAGTCTAACCTCCTTAAAATCTTATTCACCATATATATCCTCCAACATTCTCAAGACAGTATAGGGCAACAATTTATCAAAGTCACAAAATCACATACCTTCGTTCGCACGTCCGTCACTTGAACTCCTCTCTCAGCACACCGAACGTAGTATAGTCACATGTGTGTTTGCTATATATACACCACGCATGCGTGAAACTACGCACACATCGCTCCACACACGTCGTCCGCCCATGACGTTCTAACTAACATCTTTTCCCCTGCCCCTTCTCTTTTGGCGCGCAGACAGATATGGCCGATTCACAGCAGGTGTCTGATAATTCCTCAAATAACGAGGAGGAGACAAGCCCGGAGACTGAGGAAACGTCGCGATCAAGGAGGAGATTCAAGGCATCTAATATGTCTTATCCGGAGATGGCGGAGATGGTGGACATCTTGCTAAAGTCGGATTATGACGCAAAGCATGGGCCGTATAGCAAACCTAATCGAAGGAAGGCCAAAATCATGAAGAAAGTCGTGAAGAGTCTGAAGAAGAATTTCGGGGTGAAACGATCAAATGAGCAGCTCAGAAAGAGGTGGTCAGACCTCAAACTGAGGGAGCCGGAGCAGTTAAGGAGCATTATAAGAATGCTAGGAAAAAGTAAGTACTTGTTCTAATTTTACGCTATTAATGTATTTCTCAACTTACATGTTGCTCCATGTATTTTTTTTTTTCTATTGTACTACCTTACAAAATGTCATAGTTTGAAATTGGTTTGGCACAGTAATTGTTCGTTACAGACACATCGTTCGGCCACTATCCTCGTTTTTTGATTATTTTACAGGGTTAAATTAAATTAGACATCTGCCTGTTTGGATTGAATTGTTGTTCTTACATTGTTGGCTAGATGATGTGTTTGTAAAGAGAATGAAATGCAAACTTTAATCAGTGTAAAGGAGAGGACACTCAGCAGCTGGTTCCACATCTGTACTTTTGAGCACTATAGTGTGGGCCACCAGAAACTGCCTTTTTTGGGGGGTCCCACACAGGTGCATCAGTAAATTTTTGTGGTGCCTCAATGTCTAAAAATTGACAGCCAAAGGTGAATATTAAACATATTTTTGTGAAGAAATAATGTCTTCATGTGGAAATTCAGCACAAACACACACTTGTACCCCACTTCCAAGCAATTTAGGCTGTTTTTAGTTTTCATAGAGAATTTCAGTGTGATAAATAGACCTTTTGTTTGATTCTCATAGGGGAGAGAAGACTGGGAGGAGAACACTCCGGGGAGCACAGGAACCCCACAGCTTCGACACAACCCCAACCTCACAAAGACCCACAACCTAAGGATGTTGAGGAAGTTGAAGAGGTGGAGGAAGGAGAAGTGCAGGAAGGAGAAGTGGATGACGTGGTGGAACTGGTCACCACAACAGGTCAGTATCTGTCACCACAGCTTCAGGTAAGAGATGTAGGCCTGCAGAGTTATAATACCTTTTTATTTTGTTTTTAGGGGATGTAAATGTTGTAGTGAAAGAAAGTACACGTTTCTCTGCTGACAGTGCCCTACGAATAATACAGCAAGTAATGGAATGTAGCACAGAACTGGACAGAATTAAACAAAGAATTCATGTGATGGATCAAACCTTTAAAGACATCCTAGATGTTTTGGGGAGAATTGAATAAGGCATCAAAACCCCAATTTTTGGTTACAGTTTGTTCTTCCTCCTTTTAATCTCTTTTTGACAATCAATCCAGCCAAAAATTGAATATGCACACAGTGTGTCAACATGTGCCATCTGCCATCAGGGGATATCCATGTACGGCTTTTCGGGGTGCAACCCCTTCCTCGTATCTCAAGTAGGTGTACTGAAGAAGGGGTTGCACCCACAAAACACGTCCATTGATCACCCCTGATGGCAGATGGCACATGTTGACAATAGGGATCTGGAGTCTAAAATCCCTATTGGAAAATACAACAAAATGTGTGCATATTCAATTTTTGGCTGGGCCAGGGGTGCCAAGACCCCATATTAGGACGGGCACATAGAGACATATTTTGTGTAAGTGAATGTCTCATATTGCTCAGAGGTATCCAATGTTGTACTTTTTGGAATGCAACTGATGGTTTTGTATTTTCATTAAAAAAAATTGGCGGTTTGTGGACAGCCAAAAAAAAAATATTTTTTTTTAAAAATATACCATGTGTGTGAATGTGCACAGAGTAAAATGTTTGAACACAAACAAAGTGTAGCTTCTTTTTCAAATACGCTCTAACCTTATTTGTGTATTTGTTTGGGTTTCATAGTGAAATGGTTGTTATTTACTAAAGGAAACAAAACTTGGCAATACAAATGCAGTAAGACAAACTAGGAGTAGCGATGAGCCGAACACCCCCGGGTTCGGTTCGCACCAGAACCCACGAACGGACCGAAAGTTCGCACGAACATTAGAACCCTATTAAATACAATGGATGCAAACGTTTGAATTCTAAAGTGCTAATTATAACGACTATTATCCATGTTATTGTCCTAAACAGAGTTTGGGAACCCGGGTTCTGCACCAGGGGACATGTATCAATGCAAAAAGAAGTTTTAAAAACGGCCGTTTTTCGGGAGCAGTCATTTTAATGATGCATAAAGTGAAAAAAAAAAGTCAAATATTCCTTTAAATATTGTACCTGGGGGGTGTCTAAAGTATGCCTGTGAAGTGCCACGTGTTTCCCGTGTTTAGAACTGTCCCTGCACAAAATTACATTTCTAAAGGAAAAAAAGCCATTTAAAACTGCTTGCGGCTTTAATGTAATGTCTGGTCCCGGTAATATGGATGAAAATCTTTAAGAAAAATGGCATAGCTACCCCATCACCCCCCCCCCCCCTACCCCAGCCCATTACCAGCCCCTTTGGGTCTTGTATGGATATTAAGGGGAACCCCGCACACAAAATAAAAAAGGCCCTATATACTCTGAACAGCCGTATACAGGCGGTGCTTACAAGACAGGGACTGTAGGTTTGTTCTTATGTAGAATCTGTTTGTAATTTTGAACAGCTACATTGTTTAAGGGTAGCTCCAGCCCAAATACCTATTTTTAAGCTTTTTGGAAAACATAGGGAAGGGTTATCACCCCTGTAACATTTGTTTTGCTGTCTGTGCCCCTGTTCAGAACATTTCACCTCACTTTGCGTCCCAATGACAACTGTTTTTGAAATGTGGTGTTTTTATTGAAACAAGGATTGGTGATAAAGCATCAGTAGAGAGGAGACACCTTTCTCCCATATTAATTCTTACAGGAGAGAATTTTCCTTCCAAGGGGTAGATTTGCTCTCAATTCCTGTTGTCTTCTTCCGTTTGCAAGTAGTAGTCGTTTGTAAGTTGGATGTTTGAAAGTAGGGACCTGCCGTATATACTCTGCAGAAATTGGCCCCTTAGGTGTTGGTGTTGGCACAACACTGTAAGCACTCACAGTTACACTTGGTGGGTGCTGGAACGCCCTGCTGTCAACTATTATATCAGGAATTGTAATAACATATAATTGTTGAACAGTGGTAGTAAAAATTGGGCCTTTGATGGTGGTGCTGGTGCCACAACACTGTAAGGGCTGACAGTTACTCTTGGTGGGCGCAGCAATGGGCCCTGCTGTGAATTATTAGATCAATAATTATAATTGCATGCCCCTGTTGAACAGGGGCTGAAAAATTGGGCCTTAGGCACTGGTGGCACAACACTGCAACCCCTCACAGATACTGTACTTGAAGCACAGCAATGAGGCCTGTTGCAAAGTATTGCATCAAAAATTGTAATTACACGCCCCTGTTAAACAGGGGCTGAAAAATTGGGCCTTAGCCACTGGTGGCGGCACCCATAAACCAAAATGATCTTCCAAGCTATCATCATTAATCGGATCATTGAGGAGGAGGAGGAGGATAGCCAGTCAACATAACAGCACAGGCACTCAGCATCAGCATCAGTCTTGAAGGGATGTGACATTTTAAAATCAATTAGTCTGTTATATCAGCATCAGGTGTATGGTAGCTGGTGGTGATCCAAGACTGGTTCATCTTGATGAAAGTCAGTCGATCAACCGAGTCGGTGGACAGGCGCACCCTGTGATCCGTGACAAATCCTCCAGCAGCACTGAATGTGCGTTCTGAAAGAACGCTGGATGCAGGACAGGCCAGTAGCTCAATTGCATACTGTGCAAGCTCTGGCCAGTGATCCATCCTCAAGACCCAGTAAGCCAGAGGATTTTCGGTGGGGAAGGTGTCCAAGTCTGACCTTGCCCCTAGGTATTCCTGCACCATGTATATCAGACGCTGGCGATGGTTGCTGGAACCGATCATACTTTGGGGCTGCGGACTAAAGAATTGTCTGAACGCATCGGTCAGACGGCCACCTTCCCCACCGCTCCTTCTTTGACTGCCCGAAGCCTCAGCAACTCGTTGTCCAGGACCAGGAGTTTGTAACCTCCCAGTCTCTGGGAACGCGTTGCACAGACCTTTCTGCAAGGCCTCCCGGAGTTGTCTCATCCTCTGCTCCCTCTGCGACGGTAACATAAGGTCCGCAACCTTACCCTTGTACCGTGGATCAAGGAGAGTGGCCAGCCAGTAATGGTCCCTCTCCTTGATCCGAAGAATACGAGGATCCTTCCGCAGACTTTGCAGGATCAGGGAGGCCATGCAGCGTAGGTTAGCTGAGGCATTCAGTCCGGAGTCCTCTGGGTCACTAAGGATGACATGATCCGCAGCCACCTCCTCCCAGCCACGTACAAGTCCACTGGTTTCTTGGGACTGTAAATCATCCCTAAAAGACTGCTGCTGATGATGCTGAGTGCCAGCCTCCACCTCCATGCTGACACAATCCTCCTCCTCCTCCTCCTCTTCCTGTGCGATGGGTGGGACAGAAGGAACACTTTCTGGGTAAAGGGGGCCTTGAGAGGCAAGGAAGTCCTCCTCTTCCTGCCTCTGTTCTGCCTCAAGTGCCCTGTCCATTATTCCACGCAGCGTGTGCTCCAACAGGTGGACAAGAGGTACAGTATCACTGATGCATGCACTGTCACTGCTCACCATCCTCGTGGCCTCCTCAAATGGTGCCAGGACAGTGCATGCATCCCTGATCATGCCCCACTGGCGTGGTGAAAAAAACCCGAGCTCCCCTGACCCTGTCCTGGTGCCGTAGTCGCACAGGTACTCATTGATGGCCCTCTGCTGCATGTGCAGCCGCTGCAGCATGGCCAACGTTGAGTTCCACCTGGTGGGCATGTCACATATAAGGCGGTTCTTGGGCAGGTTCAACTCCTTTTGCAGCTCAGCCAGGCGAGCACTGGCATTATAAGATCTGCGGAAATGCACACAGACTTTCCTGGCCTGCCTCAGGACATCCTGTAAGCCCGGGTACCTGCCCAAGAACCGCTGCACCACCAGGTTAAGGACGTGAGCCATACAGGGCACATGGGTCAGTTGTCCCTGTCGGAGGGCGGAGAGGAGGTTGGTGCCATTGTCGCAAACCACCATTCCTGGCTTAAGCTGGCGTGGCGTCAACCACCTCTCGGCCTGCCCCTGCAGAGCAGACAGGACCTCTGCCCCAGTGTGGCTCCTGTCCCCCAAACACACCAGCGCAAGCACGGCATGGCATCTTTTTGCCTGCGTACTTGCGTAGCCCCTTGAATGCCTACGGAGCACCGCTGGTTCCGAGGACAAACCACAGGAAGAGGCCATGGAGGAAGAAGAAGAGGAGGGGGTGGAGGAGAGAGGTGTGTCACAACCAGTAGTAGCATTTTGGAGGCGTGGCGGTGGAACAACCTCCAACACTACTGCACCTTGTCCTGCATCCTTCCCAGCTGCCAAAAGAGTGACCCAATGGGCCGTGAAAGAAAGGTAACGTCCCTGTCCATGCCTGCTTGACCATGAGTCAGCGGTAATATGCACCTTACCGCTGACCGCCCTGTCCAGCGAGGCCAAGACATTGCCTTCCACATGCCTGTAGAGAGCCGGAATCGCCTTCCGTGAGAAAAAGTGGCGTTTGGGAACCTGCCACTGAGGAACCACACATTGCACAAACTCACGGAAGGGGGCCGAGTCTACCAACTGAAAAGGCAGCAGTTGAAGCGCTAGCAATTTAGCCAAGCTAGCATTCAACCGCTGGGCATGTGGATGGCTGGGAGTGAACTTCTTTAGACGGTCCAGCAGCTGGGGCAGGGAAATTTGCCTGCTAGAATCGGACGTCGGTGTACTGCTAGCAGAGTGGCCGCAAGTACTTGGCTGTGACACACCTAATTCTACACCTTCATTCCTCTCAGTGCAGGTTTCAGAGAGGACTGAAGGTATAGTGGGGTTGGAGATCCCAGCTGATGCGGTGCAAGGAGAGGTCCGCTTTGTTCTTTGGTGTGGGTCTTTAAGGTAGGCTTGCCAACGAGCTGCATGGCAGGTCAACATATGTCTGATCAAGCATGTGGTGCCCAAGCGGCTGATGTTTTGGCCACGCGATATACGCTTGAGACATATGTTGCAAACAGCAGCTGTGCGATCTGATGCACTCACCTCAAAAAAGACCCACACCAAAGAACTTTTTGAATGACGGGCAGAGGCAGCGCCCTGCACAGGCGGAGCTCTGCGGTGTGATTCCGTCGGTGTGCTGCCCATACGCTGGCCACCCAAGGGCATCCTGCCTCGTTGGAGATGTGCCTCCTCCTCATCCTCCTCCTCCTCCTCCTCTCTCCTATTAGGCACCCACGTGGAGTCAGTGACCTCATCATCCCCTCCCTCCTCATCACTGGAGCCAATCTGGCAGTATGCTGCAGCTGCTGGAGCATGACTGCCAGATTGGTGTCCTTCTTGAGCATCCCCTCTCTCTGCTCTCACGCTACTGCCTTCCTCTAGCTGGGTATCATCATCAGATCCTTCGAAACGCTGGGCATCCTCCTGGAGCATGTACCCAACACTGTGCTCAAACAGTTCGGGTCACTCCTCAGGAGGAGGACATGGTGGGTCTAGGGAAGGAGTGACTAATGATGACATTGATACCAGAGAAGAGGACGCTTTGGCAGCTGCTTTGCCAGTACCCTGAGCCTGGGTGAGAGAGGATGAGTAGGATGAGGTGGGCTTGGTCATCCACTCTACCAAGTCTTCGGCATGATGTGGCTCAGCATGTCCAGCTGCTGAAAAGAAGGACAAGCGTGTCCCATGGCCATGTGCTGATGACAATGCACCGCGTCCACGACCAGCACTGTTGCCCCCAGACACAGAGCCTGCTTGCCCTCTTTTTTTGCCTCCTGACTGTCTGCCTCTCCTTGTTTGCCTTCCAGACATTTTAATGGATGGCCTGCAGGGAGATGGGAAAAACAGCAATAAGGGCTACCTTCAGGTGTATACTGTGCAGGAGGCTTAGCAACAAAGACACTGACACTGTCCCCTGCCTATCCTTCTCTGTCCCTAAACACAAGGATTTGCAATATGCTTCAGCAAGATTGGTTTAGCACAGAATAGCACACTGACAGTTTCCCTCACTGTCCTTCTCTGTCCCTACAAACAAGGTTTAGCACAGAATAGCACACTGATAGTTTCCCCGAGTGTCCTTCTCTGTCCCTAAACTCAAGGATTTCAAATATGGTTCAGCAAGATTGGTTTAGGACAGAATAGCACACTGACACTTTCCCTCACTGTCCTTCTCTGTCCCTACAAACAAGATTTAGCACAGAATAGCACACTGACAGTTTCCCCGAGTGTCCTTCTCTGTCCCTAAACTCAAGGATTTCAAATATGGTTCAGCAAGATTGGTTTAGCACAGAATAGCACACTGATAGTTTCCCTCACTGTCCTTCTCTGTCCCTACAAACAAGATTTAGCACAGAATAGCACACTGATAGTTTCCACGAGTGTCCTTCTCTGTCCCTAAACTCAAGGATTTCAAATACGGTTCAGCAAGATTGGTTTAGAACAGAATAGCACACTGACAGTTTCCCTCACTGTCCTTCTCTGTCCCTACAAACAAGGTTTAGCACAGAATGACACACTGACACTCTCCCTACCTATCCTTCTCTGTCCCTAAACACAAGGAATCCAGGATTAGTAAAGGAAAAAAATGACACTGTCCCTGCCTATGCTTCTCTTTCCCTGCTCCGGAACACACTACACAAGGCCGCCGCGCTGGCGGCCTTTTATAGTGTGGGGCGTGTACTAAACCCCCTCAGCAATAATTGGCCACAGGCATCCTGCCTGTGGCCAATCATTGCTCTCCTCGCTGCCGGCGCTGTGATTGGCCAAGCATGCGGGGTCACAGTGCATGCTTGGCCAATCACAGCGCCTGGATGACACTGCGATGGCGTAGTGCATTGTGGGCCGTTCGCGTCACTCGAATTTGGCGCGAACGGCCCAAATCGTTCGATCTTCGTCGAACGATCGAACAGCCGATGTTCGAGTCGAACGTATGTTCGACTCGAACATGAAGCTCATCCCTAACTAGGAGACAGGAAACAAACAAAGTTACAAGATTTAAAATGAATTTTAATGAGTTCTTTATGCACAAATCTTTAGTCATGGCCTGGCATAGGAATTGCCCCCCTACCCGTGAAATAGTCCATATATTTATCCCGAACCTCACGGGCATTTTGGGGGGGCAAGCCAGGACGGGCAGATTCGAGGCCCGGCAGGGGATTGGCATATGAAAGTCCTGCCTCAAGCAATACTGAGGCCATATAAGTACTTGATTTTCGGCAAAGAAAATTATGGAGCACACAGCAGCATAAAACAACATAGTTTATCTTGTACTCTGCCAAGTGGATTGGAGTCATAAAAAGGCGGAACCGGCTGGCCATTATCCCGAAGGCATTTTCAACGACTCTTCGGGCCCTGGCCAGCCGGTAATTGAACACCCTCTTCTCTGGGGTCAGGGTCCTCTGTGAAAATGGCCTCATGAGGTGCGGTCCGAGTCCGAAGCCTTAATCAGCCAAAAAAACAAAGGGGATTCCCTGCATCCGGTGGCAATGCAAGGTCGTCACTCTGGAGACGGAGGGCAAACTCCGTCTGGATGAAGGATTCCCCATCGGACATCCGGCCATGCTTCCCTACATCAACATAGAGGAATTCATACCGTGCTGACACCACCGCCATCAGCACAATGCTATGAAACCCCTTGTAATTGTAGTAGTAGGACCCAGAACGGGGTGGAGGCACGATGCGGACGTGCTTCCCGTCTATGGCACCACCGCAGTTGGGGAAGTCCCACCGCGTGGCAAACTCCGATGCCACAGTCTGCTATTCCTGTGGCGTGGAAGAAAGCTGGGGAGTCAAACAAGATGAAATAAAATTAGAAATTTAAATTATAACATTGCAAGCAGATTATAAGAAAATACATTAGAGCCCAACATCAATCAAATTCTCAGTTTAAGGTGTTTTTAATAAGTATAATGGAAGGCTCAAGTTTCATATTCATCACCCCCTCTGATTGTCCATTATAACCCAATTTGGGGGGGGGGTAGATGTGTTTGGCCACAGGATAGCATTGCAGTGGCGGTGCGTCCAGAGTGGGCGCTGGAGCACTGCCCCCTCTATCCTGCGCCCGTCACTCAGAACAATACATAGGTTCATGCCTTGCATGAACCTATGTATTGTCAATGCCGCCCACTATTCAGGTGGATGGCCCCCTGTTGAGCGACGGACATATGAATAACTGCGGCATTTTTGTGGTGAAAATTGCATATCAGAAACAGGGGGGCAAATAGGCTTGCAAATTACAGCCTGAGGGATGTAATTGGCTTGCTAAAAGTGAAATAGGGGGCGCAGGGGGGGGGGACATTCCTTGGCTAAACACTGACAGGCTGCTCTGCCAATCATGTTCACCAAGTGTGTTTAACGGTAACATGATTGGCTGATGCAACATCGAGGGCAGGAAAAGACATCAAGGACAGAAGAAGGATGGCGCGGACCAGAAGAAGGTAAGTGCAGGGCTGGGGGGAAACTGGCTGCATTGGAGGGGACAAAATGGCTGCATTGGAAGGGGCAAAATGGCTGCATTGGAAGGGGTAAAATGGCTGCATTGGAAGGGGCAAAATGGCTGCATTGGAAGGGGCAACTGGTGGCGTTTAATAGGCACAGTTGCAAAAAAGAAGGAAGTTTAGGTCCTAAATTGGGGGTTGAACCCCCAAACATTTGGAGCAACAGGCGCCACTGCTGGAAAGGTTAGTGAAGGGAAATATGCATGGAGGAGAAAAAAGGGGCATTTAAAAGCTTCCAGCATGCATGAGGACAAAGGGGACATTCTCAGCATATTACAATCATGGTAATTAGGAAAGGATGAAAGAAATACAATACATTAGCATACATGAAATACATAAAATGTGATTTTAATGGAGAAAACTTACCCTAATATAGTCCTCCTGCAGGACTTGTATAATGGCAGAACAGGTGTCTGGGATTATGAGGCCCAGAGCCTGGGGGGAGATGCCTGTCGTGAACTTCAAGTCCTGAAGACTTCTCCCTGTCGCCAGGTAACGTAACGTGGCGATGAGCCTCTGCTCAGCACTGATGGCTTCCCGCATAAGGGTGTCCTGCCTGGTAATATAGGGGGACACCAAAGCCAACAGTTGCTGAAAAACGGGGTCAGAAAATTCCTGAAGTCCTCAGGATTATTCTCGACGATCTCCCACAGCAGAGGCATATGGCAGAATTGGTCCCGCTGGAGCAACCAATTCTTGGTCCATGAACTCCTCCTCACCCCGTTCATGGACTGGTCTTAGTCCAAAACAAGCAGACCAACACCAAGCGCCCGCACAGCACGAACTTGACGTCGAGAACGTACAGGCGACATGGCTAGGAAACGGTCGTCTTATCAGAACGTACAGAACAGAACGCACTTTAGAACAGCAAGGCCTATGAATAACGAACTGAAAATCAGAAACGAACGGCAAGAACGCACTGTAAAACAGATACGACCTGCCGAGACGCCCTGAAAGACAAGATACGAACCCACAAGCACAAACTGAACCGCAGAAAACGAACTGAAAGCACGAAGACTGAAAAGCGCGAATCGTCTCTTCCCAAACTTTTACTTCACACGCGGTAACACGAGATCAGCAAAAGCAGCCCAAGGGGTGGCGCCAGGGAAATCGATCTTCCCCTTTATAGTGCCGTCGTACGTGCTGGACGTGACCGCGCAGAACAACGAGGAAATTGTGAAATGTCAGTGTGTACGCATGGAAAGCTTGACGAGAAACTCGTCAAGATTAACAAGAATCTCGTCGAAAAAAACGACGTGTTTTTTACGACGAGAAACTCGGTCGTGTGTACGAGGCTTGAGATCTGAAAAGTGTTTGAAGGGTTCCTTTGGGGTAAAAAGGTTGAAAAAAGATGCACTGATGCATTACTGAGATGTTTTTTTACAAACCTGGGATACCAATTATTTGTATAAATTGCTTGTTTGTAGACCCTTAGTAAACACAAGGTATTATGCAAGTATATTTAAAACATATGTAGCGCCCTCCTCACTCCCCTCTTTCTCTTCAGCTTGTCTGTCTCTTGTCTAGGGGTATCTTTCAGAGGGGAAGGGAGCGGGGACACCACGCCTGGCCTTCACCACAGGTGTCAGTGTGATATAAGCAAAGTTCTTTTACCTTTGGGTCAGTGTTGTGCACCTGGAGCCTCCACCGAGAGTTACCTTGAACAATGTCTGTCAGGAAATGAGCCCCACACCATTAAAGTTCAACACTCCTTTATTCATCTCGAATGAACACAATCAGTTGAACTCCCTTGGTAGAAACAGAACAGAAAAGGAGGTGTGGATGCGAGTAGGCCCATGTGTTCTAGACATGTGCATTCGTTTTCGTCCGAATGCATTTTCGTCCGAATTTCAGCTATTTTCCTTATCGTTTTAACAAACGAAAACGAAAGCACAGAATCCGAAAACCGAAAGATCCGACATAAACAAATGCTTTATTTTCGTTTTCGTTGCTACAACAGTTCGATATAGATAGGAGATTCGACGTGACGCTGACAATAACAATCTGTGTCTATCGAACCTGTGGTCGAATGTGCCTAACCTTAACTCTATAAGTCCAAGATTATTCTACATAGAGAGAAAAGATTCGACATAGGAGAGAAAAGATTCGACATAGGAGAGAAAAGATTTGACATTATAGAGAGAAAAGATTCGACATTATAGAGAGAAAAGATTCGACATAGGAGAGAAAAGATTCGACATTATAGAGAGAAAAGATTCGACATTATAGAGAGAAAAGATTCGACATAGAGAGAAAAGATCACTGCTTGTGGGCGGAACATTCGACCGGAAATGTATGATTGCAGAGTCGTACAGTTTCGCTGCTCCGTCGAATCTTCTTTGAAGGCTTATGGTGTCTGTCGAATGTTCAATGACAGATTCGACCTTAATTAATTCAGATTTTCGGACGAATGCAATTTTTAACGAAAAACGACATAAATAAAAACGAATTTCGGGAGTAACTTAATAAATTTATTTTTCGGACAAAAACGAAATTCCGAAACGAAATATTTCAGTGTGCACATGTCTAATGTGCTCTCCACTTTCCTCCCTGAAAGTGGGCTGCGGTCTCCGAGCGAGGGGGAATTTCCTTCCAGGCGGTCTCCGATGAGAGACTCACCCGTCACTGGCAATATGCTGCACCAAGTCTTCGAGTGAGGATCTCCCCCCGGTCCATTACGCCTACCGGATTCGGGTACCCACTCCCGGGGTTCCCTAGAATCTCCTTCCCTCGCGGAACTCAGTGTTGGGCTTTGAGCTCCAGACCTCCACCCGAGTACCTCCCCCAAGGCCAAAGGTACCTGGGATGGAACACGACCTCCGGCTGTCCTCTAGGCCTAGGCCCGCCTAGAGAACCGACACAAACCACCGTCCACAGGCTAAAGGTGCCTGGGACTCGACCCTGTGACAAAGATGGCCGGCCCCTTTATACCCTCTCCCAGCAAGCACGGCGGGTTCCCCGCCCCACCATACCGCTGCCGAGGGAGGACCAAAAGGAGGCGCAACACACAGCAATGATTCAACCCCAACCCAGAGCGACAGCGCCACCTGCTGGGCTGCAGGGAATTACACATCACTAATGTCTCTGCCAAGTTCAAATTTACACCCGGGAAAGTTCATACCCGCTACACTCTCCCCCTGGTGGTTTGACACTGGTCCCCAGTGTCTGGAGTAAATCATGACCTTAACGGCAGACATAATCTAATCCAGAGACCGACTAACAATTGTACAAAAATAAAACTTTTAGAAAAAAATACCCAACTAAAACATTGTGTCTGAGCCCTGTAATAAAAAGGGAATACAGAAAGAATAAAAACAACAGCATTAAACCATACTTCGAATCACATATTCACATTTTACTTTTCCCACCCATCCTGACTAAGAACCACCTCATACTCAGTGGTATTGATGGGATGCTCTCCTGCAGAGGGAAAATAAAGGGGATTAACACATATAACCCTGACACATGTGTTCGTGTGAGAGAAAAGAAACTTCTCCTGGAAGAAATCCCTTTCCTCCAAAGAGTGAGTGCGTAAAAAGTGTTTAACATTGCGCAACACTGCCACCTGGTGACAGCACCGCAGTAACTGCACTCGTGGAACTTTCCTCTTCTCTTTGGCCCTATCTACCCAGAGTCCATGATCTCTTGCAGGAAAGTGAAGAACAACAGGAACAGTCCTTCATTCCTCTGGGCACAAAAGCAACGGGCCCCAGAAAGTTCAGCAGCATAACAAGAACGGAGTCTTTTCTCTCCTACAGGTAAAAACGGGAATGCGGCAGAACAAGTGGCTTCAAGTGTTGATCCATGGTCTCCAGATGATACTCCACATCTTCTCCTTCCTTGCGCCGGATCAACACCTTGTCTGCATGGATGTGCCATCCCAACATCCACTCTGCCTTGCAGTCTTTAAAACGTTGAGAGGCCTTTGGAGAGCATGCCAGGTACCTGCGGGCGTGGGGAACCTGAAGGTGGGTCCACACAAAGTCATTGTACCAGCGCTCCCGGCACACTTCCACCTCATAGAGCAGTTCCTTCGACAAGTATGGATACTCCCATCCGTACTCTGCAGCAACCTTTTGGCCAAATAGGCGCTGTAGTCTCGCCAAAGGAGGCATGGTAGCTTTGGCCCCTTTCACCAGGCAAAACTATTGAGTCCGAGTGGCGAGGGACCTTGATCACATCTGATCTGGGCATTGGTGCCCGCAATAACAGTCTCTTTTCTCTGGTCTTCGGTACAGATGGCACCGGAGATGTAGAGGCAGGCTGGGGATGGGACCTCTCTTCAGGCGCTGGTGCCTCCACCCGGGGTGTACTTTCCCCTGTAGACATGGGTGGATCCCTGGTCCTCCGGAATGAAGCGAGAGGTACTTTGTCCCAGCCCTTTTCTGCAAACAGTTCCTGGTCCTCCGGAATGAAGCGAGAGGTACTTTGTCCCAGCCCTTTTCTGCAAACAGTTCATCTATTGCAACGTCGTCTCCCATGTCCGAGAGCGACTCTAGGTCAGAGGTGTCACACTCCTCCGCAGGCAGGTACCCTGTAGTGGAGACCGAGCTCTCACCTCTTCCCACACACCAAATCTCTCCGCCTGGCTTACCTCGGCCTTTACTTGAACCGGGACGTCCGGAATTCTTGTCGACGGATCCATCCGGGCCGGGCGTAAGCGGGCGAGACGGTCCACCACAACCGCTGGTCGGGGCTACCATACCGGTCTTTCTCTTCGGTGGTGGACGCTGCGAGATCGTAGTGACCGAGTCAGCATCCTCGGATTTCTCCCGTTGAGTTTTTATGACCTCCTCCGCGCTCGCTGCAGTGTGCGCAGGGATAGCTGTCACAGCAGTGATTCCTCCTCTCTGAGTGGTGTTGCCCGTAGCACGGCCAGGGTAGATGGTTCTCGGCTTCTCAACCGCCGGATCCACTTCGAACAGGAACTCCCCACAGGCCTCACATCGCCCGAATGGCTTCAGCTGGCACACCAGTCCCGAACAGCCAGGACAAATCACACCCAGGGCCTTAACGTCCATGCACGAATACAGGGCGAATCGACCCCTTGGCTTTAGCCGGATCCCCGTATCTGTTACCGGAGCAGCAGCAGTCAATGTCGTGGTGGAAGGGTGAACTGGAATCCACAATGTATGTCCGAACATGGCGACCTGTTGCTGATCCATCACACACTGTAAAGTTTTTTTTTTTTGCGCCAACGTCCCACGTGTAGTCCTTCACACGTATTGGACTCCTCCCCTTTGCTCCAGTTCGCGGGCTTTTCTTCTTTTCTGTTTCTGAGTCACGCCCACGAACTAAGCGATGGGGGTGTGCCTGGTGGCGCAGTGCAATAGAAGCCCCCACGTGTAGTACTTCACACGGCTGAACTTCCCCCTTTTTCCACTCTTCTGCGCGGGCCTTTCCCTTCATTGGGTCATGTCCACGACTTCGAGCAGGGATGCACTTTCCTCCCTGAAAGTGGGCTGCGGTCTCCGAGCGAGGGGGAATTTCCTTCCAGGTGGTCTCCGATGAGAGACTCACCCGTCACTGGCAATATGCTGCACCGTCCACAGGCTGAAGGTGCCTGGGACTCGACCCCGTGACAAAGATGGCTGGCCCCTTTATACCCTCTCCCAGCAAGCACGGCGGGTTCCCCGACCCAGCATACCGCTGCCGAGGGAGGACAAAAAGGAGGCGCGACACACAGCAATGATTCAACCCCAACCCAGAGCGACAGCGCCACCTGCTGGGCTGCAGGGAATTACACATCACTAATGTCTCTGCCAAGTTCAAATTTACACCCGGGAAAGTACATACCCGCTACACATATTTGGTAACTTTCTGGAATGGCAGGTTATGAACCCGTGTGAGGAACTTCAATCACAGAACCTCACTGCTGGCAGCTAATAGTTGAAATATTACATTCAAAAGCATGTATTGTAACCCAGAATACATGATTTATACTATATTACCAAAAGTATTGGGACACCTGCCTTTACACGCACATGATTCTTAATTGCATCCCAGTCTTTATCCATAGGGTTCAATATTGAGTTGGCCCACCCTTTGCAGCTATAACAGCTTCAACTCCTCTAGTAAGGCTGTCCACAAGGTTTAGGAGTGCGTCTATGAGAATGTTTGACCATTCTTCCAGAAGTGCATTTGTGAGGTCAGGCACTGATGTTGGAGAGAAGGCCTGGCTCGCAGTCTCCACTCTAATTCACATCGGCAGAATGGCACGGCTGCGCAATGGGACGTACCTGTACGTCCCTTTGGATTTGCTGCCGTACGGCCGAGCACGCCCCCTGCCGCGAGCTATGTGACCGTGCCCACGGGACCCACAGAGTCGATGTCCGCCGGTTTCCCGCGATTGTGTCACAGAGCTGCAGAACGGGGAGATGCCTTTGTGAACAAGGCATTTCCCTGTTCTGCCTTGTGACAGGACACTGATCTACTGCTCCCTGTGATGGGGAGCAGTGATCAATGGTGTGTCACTGGTAGCCCAGCCCGCTCACAGTTAGAATCACTCCCTAAGACACACTTAACCCCTTCCTCGCCATCTAGTGGTTAACCCCTTCCCTGCCAGTGTCATTTACACAGTAATCAGTGCATTTTTATGATCGCTGTATAAATGACAATGGTCCCAAAAGAGCGTCAAAGGTGTCCGATGTGTCCGCCATAATGTCGCAGTCACAATAAAAATCGCAGATAGCCGCCATTTCTAATAAAAATAAAAATCATTAATAAAAAAGGCCATAAATCTATCCCCTATTTTGTAGACGCTATAACTTTGTGCAAACCAATCAATATACGCTTATTGCGATTTTTGTTACCAAAAATATGTAGAAGAATACATATCGGCCTAAACTGAGGAAAAAATAGGATTTTTTGTACTCACCGTAAAATCCTTTTCTCTGACATCCATGAACTGACACGGTGTCTCTTTACACTTTACACGTGGTTATGTCCCTGCTTGCAGGAGAAGACCTAGGCAGAATGTGAGATGTTATACATACATTCTAAAAGCCAGAGCTGAACAGCCCCACCCAGGGGGCGGTCCCTCCGGGCATAACCCTCCCACTACAGTCAGCAGACTTCAGTTCGTAACAAAGCAGTACAAACTTAAAAGGAAGGGTGGGTGCCGTGTCAGTCCATGGATGTCAGAGAAAAGGATTTTACGGTGAGTACAAAAAATCCTATTTTCTCTTATCATCCATGGACTGACACGGTGTCTCTTTACACTTTACACGTGGGATGTCCCAAAGCAGTGTCAAGAGGGATGGGAGCAGTATAAATGGAAAAACCAAACTTTCACTCCAAGAAGGCAGATCTCCTCAACGGAGGAGTCGCAACTTTAAACAGCGGCCTGCAGCACCCTGCGGCCGAAGGAAGCATCCGAAGATGCAGCCACATCAACCTTATAAAAAACTTAAAAGGCATGAACAGACGACCAGGTCGCCGCCTTGCACACTTGTGCAACCGACGCTTGATGTCGGAAAACCCAGGAAGCACCAATTGCCCTGGTGGAATGCGCAACCGGAAAGGGAGGCACCCGCCCTTTGAGAGCATAGGCTTGAATGACGGTTTGTCTGATTCCCCTAAAAATGATGGCAGACGAAACCGCTTGGCCCCGTTATGGACCAGGGACAGTCACAAACAGTGAGTCGGACTTCCGAATAGAAGCAGTAGCAGACAGGTACACCCGTAAGGCTCGTACCACATCCAATATGTGCAGCGCAAACTCTCTGGGATGCGATGGGTGAGGACACAAGGACAGGAGGACAATGTCCTCATGTAGGTGAAAGGTAGACACCACCTTGGGCAAAAAGGAAGGTCGCGGATGCAACACCGCCTTATCCTTATGGATGACTAAATATGGCGACTTGCAGGACAAAGCCGCCAACTCAGACACTCGTCAAACAGAAGTGATTGCCACTAAAAGGCCACCTTCTGAGACAAGACAAGAGAGGAATATCCCGGATATTCCCAAAAAGGAGGTTCCTGGAGGACCGAGAGCACCAAATTCAGATTCCACGGTGGGAGAGAAGGCTTGACAGGAGGGAGCACATGGCGAACCCCCAACACAAGGTGCTAACCAAGAAATGACCCGCTAGAGGTCGCTGAAAGAAGACGGCCAAGGCCGAAATCTGATCCTTGATGGTACTCAAAGCAAGCTTTTGGGTCACTCCACACTGCAGAGGACGCAGGATTCTGGGGACGAAATACGTCCGAGGACGCCAGTCCAGCGCTTTGCATATGGCGATATAAGCTTTCCAGGCACGGTGATAGATCTGCCTGGAGGAAGACTTCCGTATCCTTAACATGGTCAAAATGACAGAGTCCGAGAGACCTCGGTCCCTCAACACCTGGCTTTTAACAGCCCTGCCGTTAAAGCCAGAGACTGTAAGCCGGATGAAACATAGGACCTTGAGACTGAAGGTCCTCCCTCATCGGCAACCGCCAGGGAACGTCCGCAACGAGACGTACCAGATCAGCGTACCAGTGACGCTGAGGCCAATCCGGAACAATTAGGATCACCGGAGTTTATATCAGGCGATAAGGACCCTATGGGGCCACCAACGCATCCGAGGCATCGCCCAAGGATCCCTGGATCTGGCCACAACCTCGACCCTCGCGACCGAATCAAGAGGCCATCAGGTCCACATCCGGCGTGCCCCACCATCGGCAAAGGAGTTGAAATATGCAAGGACCACTCTTCCTGGTCCGGCGTCTGGCGATTGGCGACTCAGATAGTCCGCCCCTACAGAGCCGGCACGTTTCTTCCGGCCCACTTCAGGATACGGACTACCTCGGAAGCTGCAGCTGAGCTCCGAGTCCCCCCGTGATGGTTTACATACGCCACCGCCGTGGCGTTGTCCGACTGGCTCCTGATGGAGCGACCCCGTACTCTCTTCGACCTGAGGAGAGACACAGTCTGATGGCCCGTATTTCCAGAACAGTGATTGGTAAACGGGCTCGTCCGGAGTCCAAGGCCTTGAGCCGACAGGACTCCCCAGACTCCACCCCAGCCCGTCAGGCTGGTGTCCGTCGTGAGTACCGTCCATTGGATGGGAGGGGAACGACTTTCCGGACCGAAGAGCCGAGGGTCTCAACCACCATGTCAGGGACGCCCTGACCAGGTGAATCACCTGGATCCGAAGATCCAAGGACAACGGGGATTTGTCCCAGGTGGACAAGATCTCCTTCTGCAATGCCCTGGTGTGTGATTGGGCATACGGAATGGCCGCGAAGGAGGCCACCAGGAGTCCCGGGACTCTCATGCAAACAACGGATTGACAACCATTTTCGGGATGTCAGCACCCGCACCGCAGACTGAAGTGTCAGCAACTTCTCCAGAGGTAGGATACCTTTGCCTCCAAGGAGTCCAGAACCAGAACTAGATACTCCAGACACTGAGTCGGGACCAGGACTGACTCCTGAATGTTCAGGAACCACCCGAAGTCCCTGAGGGTCTAATTGACGATAGTCACCTTTCCTCTAAGTCTGAGCCACTTTTTGCTCATAGCAGAAGACCGTCCAGATAGCCCACGACAGTAATACCTCGCTGTAACAGAAGGCTAGAACCGGAGCAAGCACCTTGGTGAACACCCTTGGTGCCGAGGCAAGGCCGAAAGGAAGAGCCACAATCGATAGTGGACTTCGCTGATCGCAAGGCGCAGAAACTTCTGGTGACTTGCGCAGATCGGAACATGCAAGTAGGCGTCCTTGAAGTCCAAGGACGCCAGAAGAAAATCCCTTTGGTGGAGTGTAGCGATCACCGTGCGAATGGATTCCATGTGGAATTTCTGCACCTTCTCAAAGGCATTCAGGGCCTTGAGGTCCAGGATAGGTTGAACCACGTCCTATTTTTGGGACGACAAACAGATTCGAGTAGAATCCCTGAAAACTCTCCTGTGACGGAACCGGCACAATCACTCCGGACCTGATCAAATCCTGTACAGCCCCCAAGAGGGCTGCCCGACAGGTAGGAAGGAGAGGAAGATTCAAGGGAAAGAATCTGTGTGGGAGCCAGGATCGGAATACTATCCTATATCCTGAGGTGACCACCTCGCACACCCACCAGTCGGAGATTCGGGAGGTCCACCGATCCGTGAACCTGCGAAGTCATCCCCCCACCCCAGAGTCGGGCGGAGGCAAGACTTCACGCGGAGGCGGGCTTGGGAGCCGCTTGTTTGGCTTACGCACCCAGGGGCACTTGTGCCCACCAGCCGCACTGCCGTCAGTCTGAGAGGGCCTACCTGTGGACTCTGACTGACGAAAAAAACCCGTTTTGCTGGAAAGGAAGGCCCCTGTTTGCGGCGGGCCTCCTCACCCTTGCTAGTCTAAGGAAGAAGAGTGCGTTTACCTCCCGTGACATCCATGACGATGTCATCCAGAGCAGCACCGAAAGGTCTACCGCCTTTAAATAGTAGATCCGTCAGGAGCTTCCTAAGGCTAGGTCAGCAGACCAGCATTTCAACCAGATAAGACGACGCAATACCACCGCCGAGACAGAGGCCCTGGATATTAAAGGGGCCGCGTTCAGCGTGGCGTCGCACACAGAAACCAGGCCCTGAACCAGTTGGTGGGCCAGAGCAACTGTGTCTGGAGGAAGAATATGCTCCTGTACAGCTAGGTGCAACATTTTTGCCCAACCTGTAAGTGTTTTAGACACAAGGGTCGCCGCTACCACAGGTCGTAGGGCGGATCCCAACAAGGCAAACATGGTTCTGCTCACCACTTCTGACCTCCTGTCAGTGGGGTCCTCAAATGCAGGAGTCCCCTCCATCGGGAGAGTGATGGCCTTGTTCAACCGGGCGACTGGAGGGTCGACCACTGGGGGAGAAGCCCACTTTTTAAGTAGGGCATCTTCAAGGGGTATCTGATAGACAAACGCCGCGGGACCATAAAAAAATTCTTCTGCGGCTTTTCCCAGACCTTATCAATGAGCTGGTCAAAGAAAGTACATATGGAAAAACCTCTTTAGAAGGCCTGGCCTTAAAAGAACCAAAGGAGACTGTATCAGCCTGAGGTTCTGCATCCGCAGCATTTTAGCCTGAGAGTGTCCCTCACCGCAGTCATGAGTAACACTAACAAGCGCCCTGTCATTTACTGACTCAGAACTGGAGTTTTCCACATAAGGAATGTCCTGTTCAAAACCATCCAATACATTCAGAACTAGGGTCCTGAGCGGTAGTGGCTAGGCCCATATCTGAATCAGCGCACTGCCCTCATGTAGTAAAGTGGGGAGAGGGCGCTTTTTGCTCCCTTGCGCTTGCACACAGCTCCCATCCTGGTCAGAAATGATTCCAGCACTGCCCACAACTGGTCCCTAGGGACCACAGGTGCTGAAGCACTGCCTGTTGTCCACTGACATTTAGGGGAAGCTGGTGACCGAGACTCCACATTGCCCCCTCTGAGACTCCTCAGATAAAAAGTCCACCCACAGGCTGTGCTGACTGAGGAGGGGGCGCCCAGGGGACTCACCAAACCGGACCAGGGACCGCTCAGTTCCGCTGTCTGTACCGCGCAGTGTCAGCGCTGGTGAGCTGTGAGGAGATTGTGAGGAGATTGTGAGGAGATTCGCACTGTTACAGCAGCGCTAGAGGCCAAAACTAGTGCTGAAGAGCGCGCAGGCTACAAGAAAATGGCCGCCGCACTTCACTGAGGCGATCCGCGGCAAGATGGCCGCCATGACGCAGCTAAAGTGAAACAACAGCACACACACAGCGCCACTCGGCGCTCAGGCCCCAAAACTCACAAAAAAAGGCCCCAAGCATATCTGCAGACCAGCATGAGCCCCTCCAAGAACAGTGTGACCCCCAGGCACCCCACACAGCACAGCACCAGCAATGGTGACAGAGAGTGACAATGAAATACAGGGGGAGACAGGGAAAATCCCCCACAGAGAAACACACAGCTTTTTGTACTCACCTGCAGGCAGGAGAGACTACTTACCCGTCCCCTGAGGGACCCACTGGTGTGTTTCTGACAGGACTATCACAGTGCAGTACTGAGTAGCTGTCGGCCCCGTCCACCGCGAAAGATACAGTCAGTCAGGAACTGTTCAGTCTTGAGAGGACCGCGGGAGCATGAAAGCAAACCCGGCCACCCCTGGAGTCATGGGGCCTGTCGTGAACTGAGTCTCACGCACACAAGGCGAGGATCAGCACGCTCGATGGTTGGACAGGGAAGACTACAAGGATATCTTGTACCCAACCTGTTGTCCAGCCGACAGTTGATAGAAGATTCTCAAATATAAAATAAAAAAGAATTCCAGAAAAGGAATAAAAAATAGGTCAGGAGACTGGCTCCTGAGAGAGCCACGTCTTCTCCTTCTGCTAGGCAGAAAAAAACTGAAGTCTGCTGACTGTAGTGGGAGGGTTATGCCCGGAGGGACCGCCCCCTGGGTGGGGCTGTTCAGCTCTGGCTTTTAGAATGTATGTATAACATCTCACATTCTGCCTAGGTCTTCTCCTGCAAGCAGGGACATAACCACGTGTAAAGTGTAAAGAGACACTGTGTCAGTCCATGGATGATAAGAGAAAACATTTTTATATATTTTTGGGGGATATTTATTATAGCAAAAAGTAAAATACATTGCTTTTTTTTTCAAAATTGTCGCTATTTTTTTTGTTTATAGCGCAAAAAATAAGGTGATTAAATACCACCAAAAGAAAGCTTTATTTGTGGGAAAAAAAGGACGTCAATTTTGTTTGGAAGCCACGTCGCATGACCGCTCAATTGTTGGTTAAAACGACGCAGTGCCGAAGCGCAAAAAATGGCCCGGTCATTGGGCAGTCAAATCCTCCGGGGGTGAAGTGGTTAATATATGGTTAAATTGTCACAGAAGCATTTCTAGTGATCCTCATAGCATGAATTATGATCAGATATACTTCATGCTTTACATTCTCCGCATGTTCAGCTACTGGTGGGAATTTCCCCGGCACTGTATAAGAACAAGATGCGAGGATGTTTTTGTAAAGAGAGAAGATAAAATAAACCAGAATTTCCACGAAGATCACCAGTAAATTTCCATAATACAAGCCTATTTCCCTTCTTATAATTTTTTTCCTAAAGCAAACCCATCAAATTTGGGTAAGAGGAAGGTAAAGGTATGTATAACAAGATTTTTTTTTTTTCCTTTTATTAATTTAAAAAATTCATCAAATGTGCAAATGCATTTTAGAGGTCCTAAGTGTATAACTAAACTAACTATCTAAACCAGGGGTCCTCAAACTATGGCCCACTGGGCCGCATACGGCCCGCCAGTGTGATTTACCCGGCCCGCGGACTGCCCCTTTAACATTGTAGCAATCCCCCTCCCCGACTTTTTTTTCACTATTTTTCGCCGACGCCGCTAGAGGTCCGGCCAGCGGAGGTAATGTCTCTGCCGGCGGCCATTTTCAAGAAGACCACAGACGAGTTATTATCAAGAAGGGAGCCTGCCGAGTGGCTACTATAAAAATGGAGCTGCGGCACCGCCCGCCCCCAGCCTGTCTGTCATCTGTGACCTGTTGTGGTAAGGGGTGGCTCCATTTCTATTGTAGCCACTCGGCAGGCTCCCTTCTTGTTAATAACTTGTCTGTGGTATTCTTGAAAATGGCCACATCTAAATTGTTCCCCCTCAGCCTTCTGTAATGGTGGCGGAGACACCGCTGCTGAGATACAGAAGGGCTCCAATGGGGGGGGACACCTGAGATGTAAGGAAGCACTCCGCTGGGGACAGTGACACATGAGGTGTAAGGAAGCACTCCGCTGGGGACAGTGACACATGAGGTGTAAGGAAGCACTCCGCTGGGGACAGTGACACCTGAGATGTAAGAAACTACTCCGCTGGAGAAAGTGACACCTGAGATATAAGGAAGCACTCCGCTGGCTGGGGACAGTGACACCTGAGATGTAAGGAAGCACTCCGCTGGGGACACCTGAGATGTAAGGAAAAACTTCGCTGGCTGTGGACAGTGACACCTGAGATGTAAGGAAGCACTCTGCTGGCTGGGGACAGTGACACCTGAGATGTAAGGAAACACTCCGCTGGGGACACCTGAGATGTAAGGAAGAACTCTGCTGGCTGGGGACAGTGACACCTGAGATGTAAGGAATCACTCTGCTGGCTGGGGACAGTGACACCTGAGATGTAAGGAAGCACTCTGCTGGGGACACCTGAGATGTAAGGAAACACTTCGCTGGCTGGGGACAGTGACACCTGAGATGTAAGGAAGCACTTCGCTGGCTGGGGACAGTGACACCTGAGATGTAAGGAAGCACTCCGCTGGCTGGGGACAGTGACACCTGAGATGTAAGGAAGCACTCCGCTGGCTGGGGACAGTGACACCTGAGATGTAAGGAAGCACTCCGCTGGCTGGGGACAGTGACACCTGAGATGTAAGGAAACACTCCGCTGGGGACACCTGAGATGTAAGGAAGCACTCTGCTGGCTGGGGACAGTGACACCTGAGATGTAAGGAAGCACTCCGCTGGCTGGGGACAGTGACACCTGAGATGTAAGGAAGCACTCCGCTGGCTGGGGACAGTGACACCTGAGATGTAAGGAAGCACTCCGCTGGCTGGGGACAGTGACACCTGAGATGTAAGGAAACACTCCGCTGGGGACACCTGAGATGTAAGGAAGCACTCTGCTGGCTGGGGACAGTGACACCTGAGATGTAAGGAAACACTCTGCTGGCTGGGGACAGTGACACCTGAGATGTAAGGAAGCACTCCGCTGGCTGGGGACAGTGACATCAGAGCTCCGACTGATTCTAACAACCATGGTGCCGGGATGATTGAAGCGCTAATACCAGGTGTTTGGAGTATCTTTATCTGCTGATTGTTAAACTTTCTGGAATACACATATTTCTATTGTGGTTGGAGGAAGACTGTGATGGGAGGGGGAGTCTGTGATGGGGGAGTCTGTTATGGGGGGAATCTTATAGGGGGATCTGTGATGGGGGAGTCTGTTATGGGGGATCTGTTATGGGGGGCTCTGTGATGGGGGTGTCTGTTACGGGGGGCTTTGTGATGGAGAGGAGTTTGTGTTGGGGGGCTTTGTGATGGGGGGTCTGTGATGGGGGGGTCTGTGATGGGGGGGTCTGTGATGGATGACCTTATATGGGGGCTTTTTGATGGGGGGAATCTGTGATGGGGGATCTGTGATGGAGAGGTTCTGTGATGAAGGGAGTCTCTGAAATACTAATAAGTTTATGTTGATTAAAATAGTTTTTTATTTTAAATATTAAATAGTTTTTTTCCTGTTTTTATGTACTACATATAACGTGTGCATAGGAATTTGTTCATATTTTTTTAAAACTATAGTCCGGCCCCCCCAACAGTCTGAGGGACCATGAACTGGTCCCCCTGTTTAAAAAGTTTGAGGACCCTTGATCTAAACTATTAAGAACAAAAAATTTAATCTATCTACCAGCCTAAATATGCGCTTGCTTTTTTTTGCCTTTTTTTTTTTTTTTTTTTATGCAACCACCACATCTATGATATGCTGCAATATATTACATTTACATTTTTTCTTGGGTCTAGATACGCTCTAAAATGCCTCCTCCATCAAAGCTACTGTACATTAAAATAACAAATAAACTGTTTAAAAGAGAAGTATGGGTCTTTTTGTTAAAAAAAGAAGAAAGAGAAGTATGGGTTTGGGTTTTTTTCCCCCCATCATACTTACCTAGGTGGATGCAGCATCGGTCCGATGCTGCATTTGACCCCCAGCGCCTCTGCACTGAGAACCAAGTGATCGAACATCACCGATGGCTCAGTTCTCACATCTCCCCGAGCAGAGAGCTGCTAACTGTCAATCAGCAGCTACTCTGGTCTGCTCCTCCACGCTCATTGGAGTGCTGAGCTGTGGAGGGGCAGGGAGCGGCCATCTCAGGCTCTCAGAGGGTCGCTGAGAGCCTGAGACGGGTGTCAGTCCAGGCACCTGGTAGATCCTGACTTCTATTGTCGGGATGATACGGTGCCTGGACGGATTCTTGTGACGTCTGCTGAAAATGGGTCACAGGAGTGCAAAACTAATTGCACTCCTGTGACTTATAGGATAAGCCCAGCCAAACGAGCTTAGGCTGGACTTCTCCTTGAAATCAGCCTTTCTCAACCAGGATTCCATGAAAACCTAGGGTTCCTCCAGAGGTTGCCAGGGATTCCTTGTGCAATGGGCAATTCCTGTCTCTCAGATAAGTAACCACTGACACCAATGATCATTTTAGCTATGTTTAAGGGGTGGGGTTACTCCCAACAACTACCAATGTAAGGAGCATTCTCCCCAGTGACCAGCACACTAATGTACTGTAAAACAAAGAGTAATCATTAGTAGGGGTTCCCTGAGCTTGGAAAATTATTTCAAGGGTTTCTCCATGTTAGAAAGGTTGTGGAAGGCTGTTTATCTCGCATCCTCGGAAACCAACCAGCATGCTAGCAGATTGTCACAAGAACCCCAAGGTTCCCTGCTTAGACACGGGTAACTACCATAAAACCGCACATAATTTATTATCCCGAAGTGGGCAGTGCATGAAAATATGTACAAGAATAAAAAAAGACAAAAGACATACAAAGTTTCAGCTATTTGTTATGAAATGAAAGGGCAGAAAACACAGATATAAACTTTTACCATTTTGGTCAGTATGGTTTTTGGCCGGTTTCTGTTGAACCGGCCGATATTCGGCCAGTATGTACCAGGCTTTAGATTTCAGGCTGTGTACACCAGCCTGTCCGAACGGTTGCCTTCTGCAGAATAGGCATGCTGGAAGACCAGCATTCGATCGGCATCCAATCAGTGCTGGCGGCCAACCGATTTGTGTTCTGGCGAGGGGGCAGTTAACCTGTCAGAACGCAATAGCTCAGTGGGGAGATCTACGAACATTGCATAGTTAGTACAGCAAGCTCCTCAGTTTTTTTCTGTTCAGCCCGCTGGGTTAACCTTTGGTCTATCACCTCGGCGGTTTTGGTCAATCACAGGGTGAGGGGTTTAATATCCAACTCTAGTGCCTCACCCTGGTTTAAAAAAAGTCCTCACACCACATGGCTGTCATGAGCAGGCCCCACACAACCCTTTGTTGGTTTCCAGGTAATTCAATTCAATGGGCACGTACAGTTTTAGATTTTAACATAGCCCAAAATGTGTATTATCAGAAATGTTTAGTTTCATCTCTCTGTGACTAATATTTTGTATTTCATTGGGGATGAAATAGAATTCATCTGATCTAAATTTTTGCGTGAAAATTGGCAAAAGTGTGAGTGAAACTTTAGCTCTGTTACAACAGGCTTATAGTGTACATTCTATGAAGAAAACCAGTGTTTTTAAATGGTATAGGTAGTTTAAGGAGGGGTGGGAAACTGTCCATGATGATGTAAGAAGTGGGCAGCCAAAAACGCAAAGGATTGGTGCAAATGTGGGCAGAGTGCGAACCCTCGTACGCGTATGCTAGTGTGTGTGTTTTTTTTTATCACAAGGGGATAGTTCACTACGAGTTCATAGAACATGGTACAACGTTCAACCTACATTGTTACTTGGAAATTCGGAAAAGGTTACAGGAATCTGTTCGGAGGAAAAGACCGCAACTCTAGCCTGACAAATGGATTCTCCACCACGACAATGCTTCTGCACAACCTTTTTTTCCCCATTCCTATTCCAGGAATTAAATTGCCATACCTCGTAAGTGCATCTGCCTGCTAGACACCTGTCATTCAAAAAAGCTGTATGATGACCCCACTTCTAAAGTGACACTAAACTTTGGTTTAAAAAAAATTGCAGAGCCATTAAGCAGTTGATGTGTATGGATATTGGGAGAATAAGGATATTGTTTAGTGTCACTTTAATGCTACAGTGTACTTCAATGCTGAGGGCATAATGGTGTTGCACCCAGTCACCGCAAAATTTGTTTTAGAAAACTGTCACATTTAATGCATGCCATTACTGGCCCCAGGCATAAGTTGTTTTACTGACATAGATATAAAAAAGAAGAATCTCAAAAATGTACTCAATGGAATTTAGCGCTCCCAGTCAAGATAATTATTCATGAACAAAACTTTTTGACTGTGCATACAGAGGTGGATTTGGCAGAAGATGAATCATCAACATGAAAAAGACAACTCAAACTTAAAATGGTTCTAAAGGCAAGACACTTTTCCCTGCATTAACCAGTTCATGCCCACACTATAGCCGAAAGACGGCTACAGCGCAGGCAGAGGGCGTCCATGCAAGTCCTCCCGTGCATAAGCCTTAGCCAATTCTGACACTTGGTTTCTACATGGAAAAATTATCCTTTTTTTGCTATTTTTTTGCTAGAAAATGACATAGAACCCCCAAACATTATATATGTTTTTTTTAGCAGAGACCCTAGAGAATACAATTGGTGGTCATTGCAACTTTTTATCTCGCACGGTATTTGCGTAGCAATTTTTCAAACGCGTTTTTTTTGGAAAAAAAACTGTTTCATGCTTTAAAAAAAACAAAAAAAAAACAGTAAAGTTAGCCCAATTTTTTTGCATAATGTGAAAGATGAAGTTACACCGAGTAAATAGATACCCAACATGTCACGCTTCAAAATTGCACACGCTCGTGGAATGACGCCAAACTTCGGTACCTAAAAATCCCCATAGGCAAGGCTTTAAATTTTTTTACTGATTACATGTTTTAAGTTACAGAGGAGGTCTAGGGCTAGAATTATTGCTCTCGCTCTAACATTCGCAGCGACACCTCACATGTGTGGTTTGAACACCGTTTTCATATGTAGGTGGGTCTTATGTATGCGTTCGCTTCTGCGTGTGAGCACACGGGGACAGGGGCACTTAAAAAAAAAAAAAATTATTATTATTGTTAATTTTACTTATTTTTTTTTTATTTTGACACTTTAAAAAAAAAAAAATTTGATAACTTTTATTCCTATTACAAGGAATGTAAACATCCCTTGTAATAGGAATATGGTATGACAGGACCTCTTTACTGTGAGATTTGGGGTCAATATGACCCCGCATCTCACCACTAGGCTGGGAAGCCTTAAAAAAAAAAAAACGATCACCGCTTCACAGCCGGCACCGTTTTTTTTTAATACAGAGGCCGGCGTCATAACATCGCGCCCGGCCTCTGACGATCATAGAGACTCAGGCGACCATCTGATCCGCCAGAAATCTCTATGATCAACATCCAGGGCCGGCGGATCCTGTCACTGACTCACCGATCGCACAGGTGAGTCGGTAGAAGCACCAGAGGGCGGCGGGAGGGGGGGGAAGTCCCCTTCGCCGCCCGTAGGAACGATCAAGCGGCGGAACAGCCGCTATGATCGTTCTTATGGTGTAGGGAATCGCCGGCTGAAAATGCAGATATCTGAATGATGCCTGTACCTCTAGGCATCATTCAAATATAGCCCCACAAAGTACCACAAAGCCCAGGACGTCAAATGACATCCTCTGGGCGCCAAGTGGTTAATTGCCGGGAGGGCGTCCATGTAAGTCCACCCGTGCATGAGCTGCCTGCGCATACGGGGCACGTGCAGCACGTTCTGTGATCAGCAAGTCTACGAGACTCAGCTGATCATAGATCGGAGTAAGGGGCTGACCACGTGATCAGCTCTCAGCCAATGACAGCTGATCACGTGATGTAAACAGAGCCGGTAATTGGCTTTTTTTTCTTCACGCTGACAGTGTGAGAAGAAAAAAAAACCTGATCATCAGCATCTGTCAGAGGGACATCGGTCCTAAACAGAGAGCCACCGCGGCCTCATCTGTGCCCACCAGTGCCACCTGCCAGTGCCCACCAGTGCCACTCGCCAGTGCAAAACAGTGCTGCCTATCAGTGCCCACCAGTGCCACCTACCAGTGCCACCCATTAGTGCCCATCAGTGCCTCATCACCAGTGCCCATCAGTACCACCTATCAGTGCCCATCAGTGCCATCTATCAGTGCTACCTATTAGTGCCCTCCAGTGCCACCTATCAGTGCCCTTCAGTGCCGCCCATCAGTGCCGCCCATCAGTGCCCACCAGTGCCACCTCATCAGTGCCCATCATTGCCACCTTATCAGTGCCCATCAATGAAGGAGAAAAATTACCTGTTTGCTAAATTTTATAACAAACTATGAAAACAGTTTGTTTTTTTTGGTCTTTTTTCGTTTGTTTAGCAAAAAATAAAAAACCCCAGTAGTGATTAAATACCACCAATAGAAAGCTCTATTTGTGTGAAAAAAATTATAAAAAATGTATTTGGGTACAGCGTTGCATGACTGCGTAGTTTTCATTCAAAGGGCAAAATTGGCCTGGGCAGGAAGGGGGTTTAAGTGCCCAGTAGGCAAGTGGCTAAGGTAAAAAAAAAAAAAAAAGTCCCACTATTGTTCCCTAACCAAACACTTACCCGAGTCCACTCTTGATCTGCAGCAGTGCTGCTCTCTCTTCCCCCTCTCATAGGACATATAGGCATCAACGAGAGCCATTGGGTCCTGCTGCTCGCAGTCAAATCGTGTGATGAGAGAGCAAGGGGCATAGACCTGCTGTGTATGTCTATAAACACCCAGCTCGGAAGCGTGCCAGCACAAGTGCCCACTAGACACACAACTTGCTAAGGGGGCACTAAGAGAAGAGGAGGAGCAGAGAGGGGAAGAGGGGGGCCCCAGAAGAGGAGATAAGGGACCACTCTGTGCAATAGCATTGCACAGAGCAAGTATATCTTATTTTCTATTTTAGGCTATTTGCTATTTTTTCTCGTCTTTTTTCACGTCGTGAAAAACGGCCGTGTGTACGCTTTAATGACGGGGAAAAAACGCGCATGCTCAGAAGCAAGTTGTGAGACGGGAGCGCTTGTTCTGGTAAAACTAGCGTTCAGAACGGAGATAGCACATTCATCACGCTGTAACGGACTGAAGAGCACGAGGCTGAAAAGCGCGAATCGTCTCTCACCAAACTTTACTAACACGAGGGTGGCGCCATCCGAATGGAACTTCCCCTTTATAGTGCCGTCATACGTTTCATACGTCACCGCGCTTTGCTCGAGCGTTTTTTTTCACGATAGTGTGTAGGCAAGGCAGGCTTGCGAAGAATCACGTCCAGAAAAACTTTGTTTATTTCAATGACATTAAAAACGGCCATGTGTACGCGGCATTACAGTCCCTGTTCAGCAGAGATTAGATTGAGAGATGCAGAAGCAGCACAAGGAGCCAGTCAGTTGAGCTACAGTGAAAGTAGCACGCTGATAGAAGGTGATAGTAAAGAAATGTGTGAGCATGTATAAACCTCAGAACTGGGCAGACAGAAATACAAGTCCATAGGCAGAAAACAGCTCCTATATTCAATAAAAACAGATTCCAGATATGTACTTCATCTGTGTATTTAGCTTTTTGTCTGGAATTTTAAGGTAAATGAGGTGGCATTTTCACAACAAAGGCTTCCACAAATATCAGTACTTCATTCCCAGGAAACTAGTTACACTTCTGACAAAGTGACAGTGAAATGCTTATGGTCCTCAAAGTCCAAGTTTTAGCCTTTTTTTCAGAGCTGTCTTCCCTGAAGAAAACATTATATAGGCCTTTAAATGTGTAAGCTGTGTGGAGCAAGTTGAGGAATTGGCAGAGAGCTAGACTGACATCATTGTTTATGTAGCAAGGTCTCGGACCTCCAAAGGCCTAATAGTGACCTCCAGAGTCAGGGATAGCTGACATCCGTCTTTGTAGAGTGGGTTACAAGGCATGGTGGGTGTGATGCAAGATGGAGTGATGGGCGCCAGACAAGCCGTTCCTCGTTTTTCCCGTCGATTTTCTCTACTGTGTTTTCACCGTCGAGAAAATCGATCGTGTGTACGCGGCAGAAGGCCTCCAGCCAGACGCCACGTCTCCTATGGCAACAATCTTGTAACAGTCACTAACGGTAGTTGTATTTAACTATTGGCAACACAAATATGCTTGCACTCTACAGTCTCTCACTGTAGGTCTTTACTCACGGAGCTCCCAGACTCTCACTAGACTCTCCGATCCGAAAGCCACTGGATCCCCTGAGCTCTTCCACTTCCATAACTTGGTATCTTCCTCAAACGTCACCCCCTGCTTCCCTACTGGGTCCCTGGCTTGGTACTCACAGATACTCCTCAAGCGTCACCCCTGCTGACCCGCTAGGTCCCTGGCTTGGCACTCACTGATGCTCCTCAAGTCTCACCTCTGCTGTCCCGCTGGGTCCCTGGCTTGGCATTTGCTGAAGTTTTCCCACTTCTTCACTGTCCCCGGGTGGTGAGAAGACTGCTCTGATACTGGCTCCAGCTTACTCACAGTGGTCTCCGGTAACAAGGTGGATGGTCGCTTAGTGGCGATAGCTTCCCCTCTACCTCCGACCACAACTGGCTCCCCGTCCCCTAAACTGTTACTCTCGGTTGGACTCCAATCCTGCAGTCCCAACCCTGCGCTGCTTCTCCTGCTACTGGATAGGCCCTCAGACAGCCTAGCAGCCAGATGTCCCCGGGATAGGCCTCAGGCTTCCGGCCTAGCAGCCCAGGGCAGCATAACACACTTCCACCCAGACAGTCGTCCAGGTGGCACAGAACCCCGATCACTTGACTCCACCAAAATAAATAGGCTCTCCCAGCAGGCCAAGGGGCTAAAGAAACCCCCGCCCATTGGCTGAGACACCCCATACATTCATAACCTGACCTTGCAAAGCACCTGGCTATCTAATGTCACCAGCATAACGCCACCTAGCAACAGAAGAGAGAAGGTGCAGCAAGTCCAGAACTAGAGAGGAATCAGTGGATCTACTAACAATTAACCAGGACAACTACCGCCTGGCAAACTAAATTTACTAGCAACCTGCCTAAACACCAGGGTGCTACATTTAGAACTATGCACAGCCCTGTTACTGACCATGAGTGAAAGTATGGATAGACCAGACTAGTTATTTCTTCAAGCTATCTGTAGGAATTGTTTTCCAGTAAGTACAGTTATTATGCGGTGAGCCTTCTTTTGTTCTTCCAATAGAACGTCCAAGTTCATTACAGCTACTGGAAGGATTGCATGTCCGCCACATGGTGGAAATCAAGATCTCTTGTTGATTACTTGTAGTTCTAACGGGCAATAAGACTGTTTGAGCCATTGCCTTAAACCAGCTTTATGTTACATGGTTTGGTTCTTTATGTCCCTGTTACTTGGATCTTTTCTGTTGGTAGCCATATATTAAGGTTGAGAGATGTGGATCAGAGAGCCGAGGTAACTAACTGGAACAAAATTGGAACACGAAAAAAAAAAAATAGATTCAATGCTGAAAGCAACATATACACATTTTCAACAGTTAATCTTTTTAAATCTGCAAATAAAATAACATCAGTTAATCCTGACATGAATGTCCT
The DNA here is from genome assembly GCA_029206835.1 of Rana muscosa. Lineage (NCBI taxonomy): Eukaryota > Metazoa > Chordata > Amphibia > Anura > Ranidae > Rana > Rana muscosa. Next base: position 1,233,370,669 of record CM055116.1, on the reverse strand, counting down.
TGTTCAGATACTTCCTGTTATAGAGTAACAAAGTTCTGTTCCTGTCTCCCAATTGTGCTTCCACATTGTCTCCCCATCACATGGAATTCAGATGAAGACAACAAGTCACTTTCTCATCACACATTGCATAGTCATGATCCACTGTGGTCACCATTACGAAACCTACCCAGAGAAATGCCATGCATCCATCGCTGAACTGCATGTAGACTGGAAGTGGGCAAAAGAAGCTCCAGGAGTAGGGATGAGCTTCGAGTTCGAGTCGAACTCATGTTCGACTCGAACATTGCCTGTTCGCCGAACAGCGAACAAATTGGGGTGTTCGTGGCAAATTCGAAAAATCTATGGGAGAAATCTAAAGTGCTAATTATAAAGGCTTATATGCAAGTTATTGTCCTAAAAAGTGTTTGGGGACCGGGGTCCTGCCCCAGGGGACATGTATCAATGCAAAAAGAAGTTTTAAAAACGGCCGTTTTTTCGGGAGCAGTGATTTTAATAATGCTTAAAATGAAAAAATAAAAGTGAAATATTCCTTTAAATTTCGTACCTGGGGGGTGTGTATGATATGCATGTAAAGTGGCGCATGTTTCCCGTGCTTAGAACTGTCCCTGCAAAAAATGTCATTTTTGAAAGAAAAAAAGTCATTTAAAACTGACTCGCAGCTATTAATGAATTGTCGGCTCCCGGCAATACATACAAAAGTCATTGATAAAAAAAAAAAAAAAAAAAGCGTGGGGGTTCCCCAGAATTCAATTACCAGGCCCTTCAGGTCTGGAATGGATATTAAGGGGAACCCCGCCGCAAATTTTAAAAAAAATTGACGTGGGGTTCCCCCAAATATCCATTCCAGGCCCTTCAGATCTGGCATGGATTTTAAGGGGAACTCCACCCCAAATTTAAAAAAAAATGGCGTGGAGTCCCCCTAAAAATCCATACCAGACCCCTTATCCGAGCACGCAACCTGGCTGGCCGCAGGGGAAAAGGGGGGGACGAGAGAGCGCCCCCCTCCCTCCTGAACCGTACCAGGCCACATGCCCTCAACATGGGGAGGATGTCCCCATGTTGATGGGGACAAGGGCCTCATCCCCACAACCCTTGCCCGGTGGTTGTGGGGGTCTGCAGGCGGGGGGCTTATCGGAATCTGGAAGACCCCTTTAACAAAGGGGACCCCCAGATCCCGCCCCCCCCCATGTGAATTGGTAAGGGGTACATTGTACCCCTACCATTTCACGAAGAAAGCGTAAAAAAATGTTTAAAAAAACACACAAACACCTTGAAAAAGTCCTTTATTTAAAAAAAAAAAAACATTCCAGCGGTGAAATCCAGTGTCCCGCGGCGATCCCGATGTCCAGCGCTGTCCTTCATTGGTTGTGCCTGAGCGGACCTGATGGGGAACTCCCTCTCAGTATTTTAAATGTATAGACCCGCCCCTTCTAAAGTTCCCCATCAGGTCCGCTCAGCGGACCAGATGCGGAACATGAGAAGGGGCGGGTCTATACATGTATTACCAAAGTGAGAGCAGTTCCCCATCAGGTCCGCCCCCTCGGTATGTCGGACCCGCCTACGTCATTGGCTTGAGCGGGGAACTTCCTTCACTATGTAAATTTAAATTACACAGTGAAGGAAGTTCCCCGCTCAAGCCAATGACGTAGCCGGGTCCGACATACCGAGGGGGCGGACCTGATGGGGAACTGCTCTCACTTTGGTAATACATGTATAGACCCGCCCCTTCTCATGTTCCGCATCTGGTCCGCTGAGCGGACCTGATGGGGAACTTTAGAAGGGGCGGGTCTATACATTTAAAACACTGAGAGGGAGTTCCCCATCAGGTCCGCTCAGGCACAACCAATGAAGGACAGCGCTGGACATCGGGATCGCCGCGGGACACTGGATTTCACCGCTGGAATGTTTTTTTTTTTTTTTTTTTTTAAATAAAGGACTTTTTCAAGGTGTTTGTGTGTTTTTTTTAAACATTTTTTTACGCTTTCTTCGTGAAATGGTAGGGGTACAATGTACCCCTTACCAATTCACATAGGGGGGGCCGGGATCTGGGGGTCCCCTTTGTTAAAGGGGTCTTCCAGATTCCGATAAGCCCCCCGCCCGCAGACCCCCACAACCACCGGGCAAGGGTTGTGTGGATGAGGCCCTTGTCCCCATCAACATGGGGACATCCTCCCCATGTTGAGGGCATGTGGCCTGGTACGGTTCAGGAGGGAGGGGGGCCGCTCTCTCGTCCCCCCCTTTTCCCCTGCAGCCGGCCAGGTTGCGTGCTCGGATAAGGGGTCTGGTATGGATTTTTAGGGGGACTCCACGCCATTTTTTTTTAAATTTGGTGTGGAGTTCCCCTTAAAATCCATGCCAGATCTGAAGGGCCTGGAATGGATATTTGGGGGAACCCCACGTCAATTTTTTTTTCAATTTGCGGCGGGGTTCCCCTTAATATCCATTCCAGACCTGAAGGGCCTGGTAATTGAATTCTGGGGAACCCCCACGCTTTTTTTTATCAATGACTTTTGAATGTATTGCCGGGAGCCGACAATTCATTAATAGCCGCGAGTGAGTTTTAAATGCCTTTTTTTCTTTCAAAAATGACATTTTTTTCAGGGACAGTTCTAAGCACGGGAAACATGCGCCACTTCACATGCAAATCATACACACCCACCAGGTACGAAATTTAAAGGAATATTTCACTTTTATTTTTTCATTTTAAGCATTATTAAAATCACTGCTCCCGAAAAAACGTCCGTTTTTAAAACTTTTTTTTGCATTGATACATGTCCCCTGGGGCAGGACCCGGGTCCCCAAACACTTTTTAGGACAATAACTTGCATTTTAGCCTTTATAATTAACACTTTAGATTTTGAACGTTCGAGTCCATTGTATTTAATAGGGTTCTAAATTTCACACGAACATTTTGTCTGTTCGCAGGTTCTGGTGCGAACCGAACAGGGGGGTGTTCGGCTCATCCCTGTCCAGGAGTAAGGTAAAACAGTATTTAAAGCGGTAGTAAACTCCCTTTTTGAACTTGTACCCACAGGTAAGCTTACAATCAGGCTTTCCCGTAGGTATTGTAGAGCAGTGTTTCTCAGTCCTCAAGGTGCACTAACAGGTCATGTTTTCAGGATTTCCCTTAGATGAAATGGATGTAGTAATTATTAAGGCAGTGAAAATGATCAAATCACCTGTGCAAAATAATGGAAAGCCTGAAAACATGACCTGTTGGTGCACCTTAAGGACTGGAATTGAGAAACACTGCTGTTGAGAGTCCACCTGGGTTAGGCTTAGGGTAAGGTGACCAGATTTTTTAAATGAAATCCAGGGACATATTTTTTTTTTTTACTAGTAATGGCGGCAATCAGCGACTCTCTACCCGTCGCCGCCGCCGCCCGCCTCACAGCCTGTCAAGTCTTAAGCCTCATACACATGTAGCGGGGTGTCACTTTAAGAAGCTCCAAAGACTACCGTACCCAGTGTGCAGCGGGACACCCAGAGTGCATTGCCCGGTGCAAGGTCTGCTGGGGAAGGGCTTTATAAGGAGGAGCGGAGCTACACGCGGGTCTCTTTGGACACCGCCCCCCTAGCAAGTGGAACCAACGCCGAGTCTGCCGTTGGACTGGGCCTGGGAGTTTGGGCCTTGAGATCCAGAGAGCCCTCCGACCTTCACGGGGGGAACCCAGGTGTCGTTTCGTCGATCATTTCTCCAAGGACTGTCAGGAGGACCAGAGACTATGGGTGTCGTGAGACGTGTGCTGAAGCCCCAGCTACGCAAGTCGGTTGTACGGACTGGTCCGGTCGGGTGAGAGAGCACCTGCTCAGAGATTAACTGACAAATCTTAGGCCCAGTGTCCTTCAGGGACCACCGTTACAGAGTGTCACATTGCACACCAGAGGGACAGTGTGCTGTGCAGCGTTAGCTGAACTTTTTAGTATATGCCAAGAAGTTAACTGTTTTGTTGTATGCAGAGATATGAGCAAAACCGTTTACCTTCGGGTCTGCGTTTTAGGCCGGAGCCTCAGCTTCTCCTGTGGAGGATGATTGTCACTGTCACCGACAGGGACACTTAGCTTCCAGTAACACGAGTTCCACACCAATAAAAGTCCCACACTGTTTTATTTGCTTTGATCAATGAGGCTGGTTGAACTTTAAAAGAACAGACAAGGTGCAGGAAAGAGTAGGTCCAGGCACAACACAATGAATAAAGTCTCTCCTGTTCCGTTTAGTGCAAACAGGCTTGGCGCACAGTCGCTGCCACCGACCGTGAATTTCGTCCCTGCCACTGACCTGGGTGAACGTTGAGGCCTATGCCACAGGCCTTGGATGAGGCCTGCCACTGACCTGATGAAGATGGGTCTCTGCCACAGACCATAAGAACATGAAATACCTCCTTTAGAACAAACGACCCCTGTCAGAGGAAGACATCCATCCGGAAGGTCACCAGAGGCCTCCACCGTCACCAGCAAATGCTGAGCTGGCTCTTCGGGGAGGTCACTTCTCCGGTCCCTTACGCCCTGGATTCAGGCACCCAATACCGGGGGCACCTTGCGGGACCCAGTCGAAGGTACTGGGCCCCAGGCCTCCTGGTAAAGTACCTCACCCCAGGATGAAGGTGCCTGGGATGGAACTCGACTCCACGCGCCCAGGCCAAGGGCGCCTGGGCACAGACGAACCGCAGCAGCCCCCAGGCTGAAGGTTCCTGGGGAATGTACCTTGTGCGCAAGATGTCCGCCCCCTTTATATCTTCTCCCAGCAGGCACAGCGGGTTCCCTTCCCCGCCGTACTACTGCCGCGAGAGGACACAAAGGGCACGGCGCTAGAATGGCAGTTCAACTCCGATCCCAGGCGACAGCGCCACCCTGGGACCGCAGGAAACATGACACCATCCATACCTCCCACACTCCAAAGTGTCCATTTATTTAAAAAAATCAATGTATCTGGGCCATATCCCTCTAAATTTCACACCCGCTACACAGCTAAAATTCGAAGAGATTGAAGATCGTAGCCGGAGGTTAAATCTCAGATTTAGAGGTATTCCGGAAGGGGTCGAGGAGGTATCGCTACACAAAGTAGTAATATCAATCTGTCAACAACTTGGGGCAGTAACGGCACCGAAGGAAATTGAATTTGATAGGTTGCACAGAGCCTTGGGACCCCGGTCCTTAGATCCTGATAGGCCTAGAGATGTTATTGGCCGTTTCCATCGCTATACACATAAAGAAATGGTTAGTCGCAAAGCTTGGGAGGCTGGAACAATATCCTTTGCAGTGGAGGGCACAATTGCGCCTGCTTTTAGAAAAGATTAAATCAGTAGGGGGCTCATATAGCTGGTGGTACCTCATATAGCTGGGGGTACCCAATGTCTTTGTTTGTGAAGAAAGGAGCCCTGTCATTCTTACTCTCCTTCCTTTGGAACTACCAGAGCCATTTAATTTCCTGGGGATAGAAGGACTTGAGGTACCAGACTGGTTGCAACCTATAGAGAGAAGAACACGTAAAGGGGGCCTACAAACAAGAAATAGGGGAGCCCCAACACAGACTAGTGGTGGACGACAGGAGCCAATTATAGAAAATGTGGCTGGGACAGGAGAAGCATGAGTTATAAGAACAGGACTAAATAGAGATAGCAATGAATTACTTCTCTCTTCCTTTTCTCTTTTTTAAGGACTATAGATCCCCATATTATAATCTGATCACTTAAATGAGCTACCTAATGGGAGTAGGGGGACCAGGAATTTTTAGTTCCCCACCATTATTATTATTTTTTGCTTTTGTTCGGGTGTCGATGGTAACATTTTTCTCTGTGATATTTTCATCTCTACCACTTCCAGAAGGAAGAAGGAAAAGGGTATTGACATTGGTAGCTGTTATCGGCGGACCCGTTTCCAAGTGATATATATATTTATTTATTTTCTCTCTTTTTTGTTGTCTGCCTTTTTTTTTCCTTTCCCCCCTCCAAGCTTTTCTCTTTCCCTCCCTACATGGAAATATCTCGGTCAATTGGGATTTTTGGGTTTCTAGCACAGAGGGAACGTCACTTTTTGTTTTTACACAATCAGACTAATCAATTTTTCTCATAGGTGGATGGGGGGAAGGGGGGTGGGGGGCCGGGTGGGGTGGGAGATGGGGTTTAGGTAGGAGCAAATCGGGAAGGGGGTATGGAAGGGGGTGAATGGTGGGGGAGGGGACAGCACTATTACCTGACAATAATTGTTCACTGACACATAAAATACAACACTAAATAATATATTAGTATAGCACACTAGTAAATATAATTTAGTGGAAAATAAAAGAGGGCGGGAGGGGAGGGGAATAGGAGGAAGAGGGGGAAGGGAATATAAGGATTAGAATAAAACAATAACACACAAAGGGAGGAGGGAGACACATTAGAGGTGAAGGATTATGGAGTTGTCATGTATTCAGAAATTTAAGTTAAAGAATAATATAGAAGGATGTTTAAGAAAAGCCTCCAGAGGGGGCCCGGGATGTAGGGAGGGAGGAGGACAGGGAGGAGAATGGGTAGGGGTCTCTATTTCATGGAGAGGGGATGGGGAGGGGAATGAAAGGAAGAGATATTATTAGAGGTATTCCGGGGAATAAGGCAGGGGGATATGATTTGAAGAAATAAAATAAAGTAATAATGTGTCATATGATATTAATATGAATGTTTTGAGCCGGGACGGACAGAATGTGTATCGATAACAAGGGAAGATAATATACCTAAGAGAAGAAGAGGGGGAGGGAGGGAGAAAGGAGAGAAAAGAGAAAGAGAGATAAGTAAAACACGGAAGTCTAGGGGTAAGATGTTACTACCTAGGAGAAGAGATAATGCCGAATGAAGTAGTAAGTGTTTTCTATGGAGAGGAGAAGAAGGGGGAGAGAAGGGAAGGGGGAAAAAAAAATGAGAAAAAGATAATATGGACACGGGCAGGGGGGGAAAATATGTATAAAAATATTACAGAGACCGTGAGGGCGGGTCGATATACCCAAACAAAGACGCAGGATTAGATCTATATCATGAAAAGGGACGGGAGAAGGAAGGGTTAGGAGATTGGTAATGAGATAAAATAGAGGACGAGGAGGGGGCTGCACTAGAGGGTTAAATAAGGTAAGAATGCACTGGGGGGGGGAGCGCGGCCACTTATACCATTGTAGACCAATACCCCAATTTCGGCACCTATGGGAAAATAGAATTCCCAAGTAGGAGCCATTTTATAGTCCCCTGACCCTTGACCCTCCTCCCTTTTTTTTTTTTTTTGAGGTGGATTACAGTGTTAGTTAGCTGCTGGGTTGGAAGATGGATAAAATACGGATTACGTCACTAAATGCTAGAGGGCTTAATATCCCCGAAAAACGTAAGATGCTATTGAATGAGTTAAAATACCTAAAGACCGATGTAGGATTTATACAGGAAACCCACTTTAAAGGAAGGTGCCTTCCCCTACCTCCAAAATAGACATTTTCCAAATGTATATCAAGCTTTGAATCAAGAAGCTAAAACTAAAGGTGTGGCGATTCTAATCTCAAACAGAATGGACACTCACGGATAAATATTTGGATCCTGGGGGAAGATATATTTTTCTTAAAGGTGCTATAGGCGGGGAGAAGGTAACTCTAGCCACCATGTATGTACCAAATGAACGCCAAGATAATTTTTTGACTAAAGTACCTTTAAAATTGACAGATTTCAAGGAGGGAAAGTTGATATGTGGAGGAGATATAAATATGCCCTTAGACCCTAAAGTAGATACATCCGGGGGGACCTCATCAGTATCTAGTGGAATTAGAAGACGCATCTTGCGGAAATTAGACGATCTTCAACTGGTACATGGGTGGCGTATTATACATCCAGAGGAGAGGGACTATACTTGTTTCTCGAATCCACATCAAAAATACTCCCGAATAGATCTTTTTCTGGTACCCCATCAATTACTTCAGTCGGTAAGGGACATAGCCATAGGAAATATAACATGGACAGATCACGCACCAGTTACGATGGAGTTAACTTTAAAGGGGGGGACCCAATCAACAGACTGGAGATGGCGCTTAAATTAAAGTTTACTACAGAGCCCCCAAATTACAGAAGACTTGACCAACGAAATTAAGTGGTATTTCCAGATAAACGATACCGAAGAGAGTGACCCGGGTATAGTATGGGAGGCCCATAAAGCAGTAATGCGAGGTATCTTAATTACACATGGATCTCAAGTGAAAAAGGCTAGAGAAGAACAAATAAAAGATTTATTAGAAAAGCTACAGGAACTCGAGATAGAGATAGAATTAACACATCTTAGAAGAAAAATATCCGACCTCCTACGATATAAGGCCGAAGCAATCCTACAGTACGGGAGGAGGATAGAGTATGATTCAGGATACAAATGTGGTAAACTACTAGCAAAAAAACAAAAAAAACAACAGACACGGTCATATATACCAATGATTAAAATAAAAGCAAACCAAAAACGCTTTTTTCCCAAAAGAAATAGCGTAAGAATTTGGGGAATATGATTCTTCATTATATAATTTGTCAGAGATATCGGTTTCCCCACGGTCCCTTGAGAAATACGTGTCCTCCTCACGACTGTCTAGATTATCATCACCAGCTCGAAGGGAAGTAGAGAGACCAATTACGATAGAGGAAGTGCAAACAATAATGAAAACAATAAAACATGGTAAAGCACCAGGTCCGGATGGGTTAACCATACAATATTACCAAAGTTTTATTACACATCTGGGGCCATATATGACTAAGGTGTTTAATAAAGTTGGACAAACAGTGGTGTTACCGTCGGAGACCGTAACAGCGCATATTACAGTTATTCCAAAAGAGGGGAAGGACCCAGCGAACTGTAGTAGCTATAGACCAGGGATAAGCAATTAGCGGAACTCCAGCTGTTGCCAAACTACAAGTCCCATCATGCCTCTGCCTCTTGTTGTCATGCTTGATGCTGTCAGAGTCTCGCTATGCCTCATGGGACTTGTAGTTTGGCAACAGCTGGAGGTCCGCTAATTGCATATCCCTGCTATAGACCAATATCCCTGTTAAATGGGGACTTAAAATTTTTGACTAAGATTTTAGCATTTCGTATACAGTCTTATCTTCCTGAAATAGTACATTTTGACCAAGTAGGATTTATCCCGACAAGAGAGGCAAGAGACAGCACTATAAAAGTGTTAAATTTGATCTATAGGGTAAATTACAAGAAGATACTGAGTGTTTTTTTAAATACGGATGCAGAAAAAGCATTCGACAGAGTAAGCTGGAAATTTATGTTTGAGGTCTTAAAACAGATGGGATTAGTTGAGAGGATGGTCCAATGGATAGCAGGAGTGTATACGGGTCCTTGTGCACTGGTAAAGGTAAATGGGATTTACTCTAGGCCAGGGGTCTCAAACCTGCGGCCCTCCAGCTGTTGCGGAACTACAAGTCCCATCATGCCTAGGGTTGCCACCTCATCCCTTTAAACCCGAACACATATGAATTACACAGGTTCTGAGGCTAATTTATTGCAGGTAAGGCACTAAGTGTGTTTAATTACCACCTTAATCAGCCACAGAGCCTGTGTAATTAATATGTGTTCGGTTTTAAAGGGATGAGGTGGCAACTCTAATCATGCCTCTGCCTATGGGAGTCATGCTTGTAACTGTTTAGCCTTGCAATGCCTCATGGGAATTGTAGTTCTGCAACAGCTGGAGGGCCACCAGTTTGAGACCCCTGCTCTAGGCCCTTTGCTATTACAAATGGAACCCGGCAGGGCTGCCTCCTGTCGCCTCTTTTATTCGCCCTAACATTAGAACTGCTTCTAAATAAGATACGACAGAACCCAGATATTGTGGGTATTGAGGTGGGGGGAAAGAAATATAAAGTATCGGCATATGCGGATGATATGCTCTTCTCACTAGCAAGACCACAAATTTTGCTACCAAATCTAATGAAAGAAGTAGAATTATATGGGACTATATCAAACTTAAAAATGTATTATGGTAAATCAGAGGCGATGGGGGTGGCACTTCCGGATTCCTTCAAAAGTGGGCTAGAATATAGCTTTAAGTTCAGATGGACAACAAAAGCACTGAATTATCTAGGAACACGAATACCCCCAAATTTAGTAAATACTTTGTACCATTACTTAGTACAGTCAGAACTTTATTGGAAGGCTGGAGTAAAGGAATACACTCATGGTTTGGGAGATGTAATATTCTAAAAATGAGTGTGGTGCCAAAATTCCTTTATCTCTTTCAAGCCTTGCCGGTGAGAATCCCCATGTCTTACTTCAATCAAGTCCGTGGAGTGTTTACTAAATTTATTTGGGCCAGTAAACAGCCAAGAATAGGTAGAACATTGCTGACCTCACCCAAAAGGGCTGGAGGATTAGCGGCACCAGATATGTATAAATACTATCAGGCGGTCCAACTGGGTAGGATAGTAGATTGGAGTAGACATGGGGATTACAAACTGTGGGTCACTATGGAGCAGCAAGTGTGTCCAGTTCCTCTAAAAAGGGCTTTATGGTGCTCTAAAACTACCACCTGTAGTAAAAAATCACCCTACGATAGGTGAAACCTTAAGAATAGGAAATAAAGTAAACCAGAACTCTGAATTCTCCAACAAAAACTCTCCTCTGTTTCCGATTTTAGGAAACCCAGAGTTCCCACCAGGCATGGACTCACAAATACTTAGGAAACTGAGAGAAAAGGGAAGATTTCAAGCCTCACATTTTTTAGGAGACAGAGGATGGGTATCAATTGGTGCATTAATACAACAAGGAGGGCAATATGAAATTCCCATGTAGCAAGCTCGACAGGTTAGACATTATTTGGAGACCCTGGGACCCGCAGAAAGATGTAGGTGAACACAAACTAAATTCAAGGAGTACTGTGAGGGGGAGGAACCCCTATCCCACGAAATCTCTAAAATATATATAATCCTGACTGCACCCTCAGAGGTCTCTAAAATAGATTGTCTTGCCAAATGGTAACGAGATCTAGGCCAAACTGTCTCTCCAGCACAATGCCAGAATATCATATCAAAGTGTTTAAGGTTTTCCTGCGTAAAGCAGGGGTAAAAGAAGGGAGGATAAGTGTGTCGAGGGAAGGGGATGGGGGGAGAATAGGGGAAGTAGGAAAGGATAGCAGGGTCAAAAGAAGTAGGAGATGTAGAGGGAAAGGAAAGAAGAGGGGCAACAGGAAGAATAGACTATGAGACTATAGTAAAATAAGGAATCTGATGGATTGATTAAGTATTGCTTTATAGGTTTTCTTTAAATGGCAATGTTGTTTCTTTTTCGTACATCACGGGACACAGAGCGACTTAGTCATTACTAATGGGTTATATAGATTACCTTCAGGTGTTGGCACTGGCCAATTCCAAACCGGAAGTACCCTCCCCTATATAAGCCCCTCCCACCCGGGAGCACCTCAGTTTTTTGCCAGTGTCTAAGGTGTTGGCCAAAGAGTAACATGTGTTTTCACTGGGCTTGCGTACAGGTTCTTTTGGGCCTTAGTAAGCTGTTCCGGATCCCACCAAAAAAGCTTCATAGCTAAACGGTCGGTACCTGGGCCTTGCAGCAGAAGAGCAAGGTTTTGCCTGTAATGCCTCTCTTAGGAGGGCTGGACCCTGGGATCCAGAGCTCTGGTCATACCCACGACCAAGATGTTGTCTGTGCAGGGTGCTATACAGGTCCAGGGGAGTGGAATCCTTGGGAAGCCGGTCCCTGAAGGTTTAATTACAATGCCTGCCGTGATAGGTGAAGTTTGGGCTTCTGTGGACCAAACAAAGTCCTGCGGCGGGGATCAGGTAAGTGGGGGCCCCCAGGAACTTGGTTCTATTGGGGGACCCCCAAGCCTAATTTGTCTTTCTGTCTGTTACCTAACGGTATTCCCGCTAAATATCTGTGTTTGCCTGTAACTACTGAAAATGTAAAATTTTAATAGTAGTCAAGAAAAAAAAAAAAGGGACCGCGGTACCTGGGTTAAACCACTAGAGGCCGCTGTAGTCCATTTTTCTTGTCATGTGGATCTTTGGTTTTCTCAAGTCAAAAGATCCAGGCAGCTGGTAAGTTTCTCTGTGGGAATCCACTTCCTCTGCCCTGTTGCTGCGCTCATCCACCGCACAGGCCCTCCGGCAAAAAGGGCCCTGGCTCCTAGTCCCCTCTTTGATTTCGAAAAGGGCGCCAATGGCGCACGGGCGCGCGCGCGGGCGCGTGCACGCACCTCCTATGAAAAAAAGGGGCGGGGCGGGTGGATGACGCTCGATGCGCGCCGCGGCGCTTCTGCGCATGTGCGGGCGTCCCAGCATGGTTAAAAGACACAGTACAAGTGTCAGCTGGATGCAAACAGAGCTAGCAACAAACAGTGGCACACAGAGGCAGTTGATGCAGGCATCCCCATAGAAAGGCACTTTAGTGGACACCAGCTGGTATATAGCAGCAACTTTGTTAGACTATTACCAGCAAAATTGGTGTATGACGACGGGAATACCTCAGCTTTGTGCTTAAAGGATATGTCGTCCAGACGCTCCGGAAATAAATCTTCCAGGAAGCCAAAGGGGTCTCCATCGGGCTCTGAGGATATTGGGCATGCTTGTACTGCACCAATCTCCCCTGAGAATTCAGAGGTCAGTAGCCATAGAAACCCCGCAGGAATGCCTGGTGCTGCGGCTGTCCCCAGTCCACCTGCTCCTGTATATATAACAGAGGAGGTTTTATCCTCAACTCTGGGAGGATTGGAAGAGAGATTAACAGCATTGATCGCTGCTTCCCTGTCACAGGAAAAGCGCGTCCGATCTCCGTCTCCTCCTTCAGAGTGCCTGTTAGTGGAGGAACAGCCCCACACAGAGATCGACCTACCTGAAGGGGATCAGGATGAGGTTGATTCAGTTATGGAGGAATCAACAGTGGAAGAACCTTTCTCAGCATCTCAGGCTGAAAGATTATGGGTTCAGTCTCTGACTAACATGGTCCGATCAGCATTTAAAATGCCTCTGGCGGAACCACCATCCACTACGGTTTCCTCGCTGGGGTCGCTAAAAGCTCCCCAGGCTGTCTGTTCCTTCCCAATCCACCCTTTATTAGAAGGGCTTATTTACCAGGATTGGGAGCATCCTGATAAAATATTTGCTCCCCCCCAAGAGATTTCCGGTGATCTATCCCATGGAGGATAAGTTCATAAAAAAATGGAGGGTCCCTACAGTGGACGCAGCCATCTCTTCTGTGAACAAATCACTGACATGTCCAGTAGATAATGTTCCAATGTTCAAAGACCCAATAGATAAAAAATTGGAGTCTTTACTAAAATCTGCTTTCTCTACAGCAAGCATGGTGACACAACCTGCGGTAGCAGCGATTGGAGTCTGCCAAGCAGTAAAAGATCAGTTGAAACAAGTCTTAAGGGACTTACCAGATCAGCAGGCTCTTGCCCTAGCTGACCTGCCTAGAGCCTTGTGTTTTGCGGTGGACGCCATAAAGGATACAATCCAACAGGCCTCCCGCTTTACGCTGTCTATAGTACATATGCGTAGGCTTCTGTGGCTCAAAAACTGGTCTGCTGAAGCTCCCTGTAAAAAACTGCTGGTTAGCTTCCCATTTCATGGAGAACGCTTATTTGGAGAAGATCTGGACAAATATATCCAGAAAATTTCTGCCGGTAAAAGTTCACTCTTACCGGTTAAGAACAAGGGTAGAAGTCCTTCTTTTAAGAGGCCTACTTCTCCAGTCCCGGGCACATCGGCTGTGAAGCAGTTCCGACGGCCTCCGCGGTCAAATTCAGGGGGCAGAAATCAGGGACAATCACAGGGTAACAAGAAGCCCTGGATCAAGAGAGGTACAAAACCTCCCCCCAAGTTATGAAGCGTTGCCCCCACTCAATCGGGTGGGGGGAAGGCTTCAGTTGTTCACAAAGACCTGGCGGGACACCATCAGAGACAGATGGGTGCTCTCCGCAGTAAGTCTGGGATACAAGCTGGAGTTAAAAGGCACTCCTCCTGCCCAATTTATGAGGTCAAACGTGCCAAGAGATCCCCAGAAGAGAGGATCCCTCCTTCTGGCACTAGAACAACTATTGCTCCAAGGTGTAATCATGAAGGTTCCCCTGGAAGAAAGCGGATTCGGGTTTTACTCGAACCTTTTCACGGTCCCCAAACCAAATGGGGACGTGAGGCCCATATTAAATCTAAAAGGGCTAAACAAGTTCCTAAATATCAGGACTTTTCGGATGGAGTCGATCCGATCGGTGGCCACCGCCCTACAAGGGCAGGAATGGTTAGCCTTGATCGACATAAGGGATGCTTATCTGCATATTCCCATCTTTCCGGCCCACCAGAAATTTCTACGCTTTGCAGTAGAAGGGTGCCATTTTCAGTTCAGAGCCTTACCTTTCGGTCTGGCCACAGCACCTCGAGTGTTCACAAAAATTCTGGCCCCATTATTGGCCAATCTAAGAACACAAGGTGTAACGATAATGGCATATCTAGACGACCTGCTACTAATAGACCACTCAGTGGAAAAGCTGGAAGTAGCTATTCACAAGACAATCAAGTATCTGGAATATCACGGTTGGATTATCAACCGGGACAAGTCAGCTCTAAGACCAGTCAAAAGTCTGGAATACTTAGGGCTAAGGCTGGATTCAAATCAGAGAAAGATTTTCTTACCTCCAGAGAAGGTGTCGTCTTTAAAAAATTTGACCCACTTAGTGGGTACAAAAAGAAAACCATCCATACGCCTGTGCATGAGGCTGCTGGGAAAGATGGTGGCTTCATTCGAAGCGGTACCCTACGGTCAATTCCATTCAAGGAATTTGCAAAGGGCCATACTGTCAGCCTGGGACAAAAAGTTCAGGCTTTAGACTTACCAATGTCCCTGTCCCCTTCCGTTCGCAAGAGCCTCCATTGGTGGTTGGTGCCCCAGAATCTGGAAAGAGGGAAACCCTTCAGTCCGGTTTCTTGGAAGGTGGTCACTACGGATGCCAGCCTCATAGGCTGGGGGGCAGTACTGGAGCAATGGTCTCTCCAGGGCAAGTGGTCAGAAGCAGAAAAGGCCCTGCCCATCAATCTCTTAGAGATACGAGCAGCCCGGTATGCCCTAGTAGCATGGACATCCAAACTCCAAGGGTCCCCTGTCAGAATTCAATCAGACAATGCCACGGCAGTGGCATATATCAATCACCAGGGTGGCACCAGGAGTCGTGCAGCCCAGAGGGAAGCAAATTGCATCCTGGAGTGGGCAGAAAGATATGTCCCAGCCATATCCGCGGTTTTCATCCCAGGAGTGGAAAATTGGAGAGCGGACTTTCTAAGTCGCCAACAATCATGCCCGGGGGAATGGTCTCTTCACCCCGAGGTTTTCCAGGCAATATGCCAGCGGTGGGGAACACCGGATGTAGATCTGCTAGCATCCAGATTCAACGCAAAGGTGGACAGATTTGTGTCTCGCACAAGGGATCCCCTAGCTTGCGACTCGGATGCCCTAGTGTTCCCTTGGGATCAGTTCAAGCTGATATATGCATTCCCACCGCCACAATTGTTACCCGCGATTACTCCGCAGAATCAGGGTAGAAAAGAAACCAGTGATTCTGGTGGCTCCAGCGTGGCCCCGAAGGGCATGGTACGCGGAGATTGTAAAAATGTCAGTGAGGAGTCCTTGGACCCTCCCACATCGTCCGGACCTGCTGTCGCAGGGACCGATATACCACCCTTCCTTACCAGCCCTACGTTTGACGGCCTGGCTATTGAAGCCCACATTCTGAAAAAGAGAGGGCTCTCTAATTCTGTGGTATCTACCATGATCAATGCCAGGAAGCCGGTATCCAGGCAGATCTATTATAGGATCTGGAAAGCGTACATTACGTGGTGTGAGGCCAAGAAATGGCATCCACGTAAGTACGTGATAGGGAGGATTTTGGACTTCCTACAGTGGGCTGTAGATAGGAAGCTGGCCTTGAGTACTATCAAGGGTCAGATTTCGGCCTTGTCAATATTTTTTCAAAGGCCCTTGGCTTCGCATTCACTAGTCAAAGCCTTTATACAAGGAGTGATGCGTATTAGCCCTCCGGTTAGTATTCCCATATGTCCTTGGGACTTAAACCTGGTTCTGTCGGTTCTACAGAAACAACCGTTTGAACCATTGCAACACATTTCCTTGGTTCTTCTCACCAGAAAATTGATTTTCTTAGTAGCCGTTTGTTCGGCTAAAAGAGTATCGGAATTAGCCGCCTTGTCCTGTAAGGAGCCATATCTGGTTGTCCATAAGGACAGAGTAGTATTACGTCCTCATCCAGCCTTTCTTCCCAAGGTGATATCGAGGTTTCATTTGAACCAAGATGTGGTTCTTCCTTCTTTTTTCCCCAAACCTAGCTCGGTAGAGGAAAAGTTGTTACATTCTTTGGATGTAGTAAGAGCAGTTAAAGCTTATCTAAAAGCCACTGCTCAGATTCGCAGAACGGATACATTGTTTATTCTGCCGGAAGGCCCTAGAAAGGGTCAGGCAGCATCAAAATCTACTTTAGCCAAGTGGATTCGACAGGTCATAATACAAGCCTATGGCTTGAGAAAGAGACCGCCTCCGTTCAAAGTTAGGGCGCACTCCACAAGAGCAGTTGGAACTTCATGGGCAGTGCATCACCAGGCCTCCCTGGCTCAAGTATGTAAGGCCGCAACATGGTCTTCGGTACACACGTTTACTAGATTCTACCAGGTAGACGTTAGAAGTCAGGAGGATGTCGCCTTTGGGCGCAGTGTGTTGCAGGGCGCAAAAGATCCTCATGCCTGATGGCGCCCAGCTTATGTATCCCATCCCCTCATTTGGCATTGCTTTGGGACGTCCCATTAGTAATGACTAAGTCGCTCTGTGTCCCGTGATGTACGAAAAAGAAAAAGGGATTTTTATAACAGCTTACCTGTAAAATCCTTTTCTTGGAGTACATCACGGGACACAGAGCTCCCACCCCTCTTTTTGGGACACTTATTGCTTGGCTACAAAACTGAGGTGCTCCCGGGTGGGAGGGGCTTATATAGGGGAGGGTACTTCCGGTTTGGAATTGGCCAGTGCCAACACTTGAAGGTAATCTATATAACCCATTAGTAATGACTAAGTCGCTCTGTGTCCCGTGATGTACTCCAAGAAAAGGATTTTACAGGTAAGCTGTTATAAAAATCCCTTTATCTGTATACCCTGTTTCAAGAAAATAAAGAATTTAAAAAAATAAAGTTTCCAACAGGGGTTGAAGGGATGGGGAGGACTCAGGTACCTTAATTGCGGATCACAGGAATTTTCCTAGGTCCAGAGGAACAACTGTCTCCACGCTGGACTCAGCCACCACCGGATAGGCCCACTCTCACCGGCCTAGCAACCGGTGCGTAGCTCGATCACCTATAGTCTCTGCCACAGACTTGGTGCAAATAGAACAGTCTCTGCCACAGACTTGGTGCAAATAGAGCAGTCTCTGCCAATAGAGCAGTCTCTGCCACAGACTTGGTGCAAATAGAACAGTCTCTGCCACAGACTTGGTGCAACCCTTCCCTGGGTTACCTTCTGATGAAAAGAACACAGCTCTCAGTGCCAGGATCTTTCAGCAATTCCGGCGACACTGTGAGGTAGATTCTGATCTGGATACATCCTCCAATTGAGTCCTCAATTGCTTGGTCTCTTCCCACAGGCAAGACGACACAGGATCATCCCTGGATCAATAGGCCCCAGTAACTCCTGGGCCTACATCTCAGTATCGGAGCCTCAGGCCAACGTGGCCCTGAGGCGAAAACTGCCAGTACATCCCTGAGGCCATGAGGGCCCTAAGGTCAGGATCGGCCGGGCAGTGCCCACCACCAACGAACGACGACGACCCCATAAAATGGTGTCTGTCTTTTAAGTACCCTCTCCCAGAATGCACATCGGGTTGACCACACCCCCTGAGCTGCTTCTGAGAAAGAGATACCCAATGCATTCAGCCTGTTGCCTTTCCAATCCTGACCAGTGGTTACAGCGACACCCGCTGTCAGGAGGAAAATCATGCAACCAGCTGAACTGAAGCAGAGTATAATTTGAAACACAATCCTTCTGAGCCAAACTATTGCTCAGAAAATTATAATTTTTAACATATAGCGCCCACTCATTGGGAGCAGGGCGCTACATACTCCCCTCGCCGCAAAAAGACGATGTCCCCATCGTCGAGAAAAAAATATGACCCTCAGTCCCGAGGGTCAGTTACCTGAGTCCAAAAAAAAACTTGGATGGGGAAGGGAAAGGTGGGGTAGCAAGAAAAATATAAAAGTTAAAGTGGAAGTAAACCCTCCCATCATTTTCAGGCAAGGAAGCTGCCATCTTGGCCTCTGTTTAATCTTCAACTGCCATGATGCTGCACATGTGATCAGTTATGACACCAGCCATTGGATGGTGTGATGGTTTGGTTGAGAGCACAGCCAATGTGACAGTTAGCATTTCCGGCATGCCGGGAATGTAACAGATTTTTAAACTATTAAATCGTTGGGTTTACTTCCACTTCCATCTCTGTAGTAGTCTGGCAGGATAATCCAGAGTACCTGAAAAACAAAACAGCACACACAGGCAATAATGCAAAAATTACTGTACAATCAGGAAGCAAAGCCTTACTTCCTGAGAAATAAAACTTTCTTACCCATATATATTTCCCTTAGTGCAAAAGAGTTATGTAGCTAAGTGCAGAAAAGTCCAGTTTCTGCTGGGCACATCTCCGTCACCTAGTGGTTGAAGAACATCATAACAAAGTTCCTTTTTGGTACAAGTACTGGACCGGGTAGAGAATCTTGACCCAAAGTTTCCAATGCCCTAGCACTAACTAGCTAGTTACCCCAAGTCCTTCAAAGAAGAAAAATAAAATAAAATCTTCTCCTTTGCAAAGTGACAAAACTGGAACAGTCCCTATAGATGATCACCAGTAAAAGCAAGGGTCAGACAGGGTTAGCGATTTCCCTTGTTTGTCCAAAGTAGTGACAAAATAGACGTAGTCTTTCTTTCCAGGCCGGCAGATGACTACCTTGTCCGCATAGATGTGCCGACCATAGCTCCATTGCAACAAGCATCCTCTGGAACGTTCATCCATGTTAAAGGAATGGCCTACTTTCCGGAACGGTTTAGGTACTTCAAGGTAGTCCCACACAGCTTTACTGTACCATTCCGCTATATTGGCCTCAATCTCCTGCTTGGTTTCCCTGGAAATGTAGGGAAACTTTAGTCTATACTGCCTGGCTACCCGTTTGTTTAGCAATCTTTGTGATCGGGCAGGCCTAGGCAAAGATCTGGTACTTCCATATCCAGGCGGTATACAAGAAACTGCGGACTTGTGCACTAGGGGGGTTTAGTACACGCCCCACACTATATAAGGCCTTGTGTAGTGTGTTGCGGTGGTGGTTAAAGACAGAGAGCGAGAGAGATAGTGTCATTTAATTTGAGTTAGATAGAGCAGGCAGGTGAGTCAGTTAGCTTCAGCTACAGTGTGTAGAGGATATACCTGTATATGCATCCTAGGTGTTGTATATATATTTACACACTGTATTCAGTTTAGCTAGATCCGTTCCTGTTATTCTCTATACTGACAGGCCGGCAGGTGATTGTGCTAGCTGCAGTATTTTCACTTAGTGTACTGTGTCCTTTGCACAGTGTGCACCTAAAGCTTACCTCAATACAATTGCTGGTGTTCTCATACAAATACAGGCAGGGAGCTGCAGTATTTTGCTTTAGTGTCCTTTGCAAATACCACAGGCAGGGAGCTGCAGTATTTTCAGTTAGTGTACGGTGTCCTCTGCACAGTGTGCAACTAAAGCTAACTGAAGACAATTGCTGGTGTTCTCATAGAAATAATACTACAGACAGGCAGTTGATTCTGCTAGCTGCAGTATAATCAGTATATACAGTGGGGCAAAAAAGTATTTAGTCAGCCACCAATTGTGCAAGTTCTCCCACTTAAAAAGATGAGAGAGGCCTGTAATTGTCATCATAGGTATACCTCAAATATGAGAAACAAAATGTGGAAACAAATTCAGACAGACAATCACATTGTCTGATTTGGAAAGAATTTATTTGCAAATTATGGTGGAAAATAATTATTTGGTCAATATCAAAAGTTCAACTCAATACTTTGTTATATATCCTTTGTTGGCAATGACAGAGGTCAAAAGTTTTCTGTAAGTCTTCACAAGGTTGTCACACACTGTTGCTGGTATGTTGGCCCATTCCTCCATGCAGATCTCCTCTAGAGCAGTGATGTTTTGGGGCTGTCGCTGGGCAACACGGACTTTCAACTCCCTCCAAAGGTTTTCTATGGGGTTGAGATCTGGAGACTGGCTAGGCCACTCCAGGACCTTGAAATGCTTCTTGCGAAGCCACTCCTTCGTTGCCCGGGCGGTGTGTTTGGGATCATTGTCGTGCTGAAAGACCCAGCCACGTTTTCATCTTCAATGCCCTTGCTGATGGGAGGAGGTTTGCACTCAAAATCTCACGATACATGGCCCCATTCATTCGGATCAGTCGTCCTGTTCCCTTTACAGAGAAACAGCCCCAAAGCATGATGTTGCCACCCCATGCTTCACAGCAGGTATGGTGTTCTTTGGTTGCAACTCAGCATTCTCTTTCCTCCAAACACGACAAGTTGTATTTCTACCAAACAGTTCTACTTTGGTTTCATCTGACCATATGACATTCTCCCAATCCTCTTCTGGATCATCCAAATGCTCTCTAGCAAACCTCAGATGGGCCCGGACATGTACTGGCTTAAGCAGGGGGACACGTCTGGCACTGCAGGATCTGAGTCCCTGGCGGCGTAGTGTGTTACTGATGGTAGCCTTTGTTACGTTGGTCCCAGCTCTCTGCAGGTCATTCACTGGGTCCCCCTGTGTGGTTGTGGGATTTTTGCTCACCGTTCTTGTGATCATTTTGACCCCACGGGGTGAGATCTTGCGTGAAGCCCCAGATCGAGGGAGATTATCAGTGGTCTTGTATGTCTTCCATTTTCTAATTATTGCTCCCACAGTTGATTTCTTCACACCAAGCTGCTTGCCTATTGCAGATTCAGTCTTCCCAGCCTGGTGCAGGTCTACAATTTTGTTTCTGGTGTCCTTTGATAGCTCTTTGGCCTTCACCATAGTGGAGTTTGGAGTGTGACTGTTTGAGGTTGTGGACAGGTGTCTTTTATACTGATAACAAGTTCAAACAGGTGCCGTCAATACAGGTAATGAGAGGAGGACAGAGGAACCTCTTAAAGAAGAAGATACAGGTCTGTGTGAGCCAGAAATCTTGCTTGTTTGTAGGTGACCAAATACTTATTTTCCACCATAATTTGCAAATAAATTCTTTCCAAATCAGACAATGTGATTGTCTGGATTTGTTTCCACATTTTGTCTCTCATAGTTGAGGTATAGCTATGATGACAATTACAGGCCTCTCTCATCTTTTAAAGTGGGAGAACTTGCACAATTGGTGGCTGACTAAATACTTTTTTGCCCCACTGTATATACATCCCAGCTTTGTGCAGCTACATCTCCCTGCAGGCCATTAGTATTTCTGAAAGGACAACAAGGAGAGGCAGACAGTCACAAGCCAATAAAAGAGGGCAAGCAGGCTCTGTGTCTAGAGGCAACAGTGCTGGTCGTGGAAACGGTGCATCCTCATCAGCACGTGGCCGTGGGACACGCTTGTCCTTTTCTTCGGCAGCTGGCCGTGTTGAGCCGCAACATGCTGAAGACTTGGTAGAGTGGATGACCAAGCCGTCCTCATCCTCCTCATCCTCTCTCACCCAGGCTCAGGGTACTTTGTCTGGCAAAGCAGCTGCCAAAGCGGCCTCTTCCCTCGGCTCAATGGCATCAGTCACTCCTTCCCTAGCCCCACCATGTCCTCCTGAGGAGTCCCCCGAACTGTTTGACCAGTGTTGGGTACATGCTTCAGGAGAATGCCCAGCATTTTGAAGGCTCCGATAATGGTACCCAGCTAGAGGAATGCAGTAACGTGAGCCCAGAGAGAGGGGGTGCCCAAGAAGGACAGCAATCTGGCAGTCATGTTCCCCCAGCTGCAGCATACTGCCAGGTTTGCTACAGTGATGAGGCGGGAGGGGATGATGAGGTCACGGACTCTACGTGGGTGCCCGATAGGAGAGAGGAGGAGGAGGCACATCTCCAACGAGGCAGGATGCCCTCCAGGGGCCAGCTTAAGGGCAGCACACCGACTGCATCACACCGCAGAGCTCCGCATGTGCAGGGCACTGCTGTGTCTGCGCGTTATTCAAAAAGTTCTTTGGTGTGGGCCTTTTTTGAGACGAGTGCATCAGATCGCACCGCTGCTATTTGCAACATATTTCTCAAGCGTATCTCACATGGCCAAAACATCACCCGCTTGGGCACCACATGCTTGACCAGACATATGTCGACCTGCAATGCAGTTCGTTGGCAAGCATACCTAAAAGACCTACACCAAAGAACAAAGCGGACCTCTCCTTGCTCCTCATCAGCTGGGATCTCCAACCCCACTATACCTTCAGTCCTCTCTGAAACCTGCACTGAGAGGAATGAAGGTGTAGAATTAGGTGTGTCACAGCCAAGTACTTGCGGGCAATCTGCTATCGGTACACCAACGCCAGATTGTACCAGGCAAATTTCCCTGCCCCAGCTGCTGCACCGCCGAAAGTTCGCTCCCAGCCATCCACATGCCCAGCGGTTGAATGCTAGCTTGTGCATTTCCGCAGGTCATATAATGCCAGTGCTTGGCTGGCTGACCTCCAAAAGGAATACAATCTGCCCAAGAACCGCCTAATCTGTGACATGCCCACCAGGTGGAACTCAATGTTGGCCATGCTGCAGCGGCTGCACACGCAGCAGAGGGCCATCAATGAGTATCTGTGCCAATATGGCACCAGGACAGGGTCAGGGGAGTTTGTTTTTTTTTGCCACGCCAGTGGGTCATGATCAGGGATGCATGCACGGTCCTGTCACTATTTGAGGAGGCCACGAGGATGGTGAGCAGTGACAGTGCATGCATCAGTGACACTGTCCCTCTTGTCCACCTGTTGGAGCACACACTGCATGGAATAATGGACAGGGCACTTGAGGCAGAACAAAGGGAGGAAGAGGAGGACTTCCTTACCTCTCAAGGTCCCCTTTATCCAGACAGCATTCCTGCTGGCCCGCCGATCACACAGGAAGAGGAGGAGGATTGTGTTAGCATGGAGGTGGAGCCTAGAACTCAGCATCAGCAGCAGTCTTCAAGGGATCAATTACAGTCCCAAGAAACCCATGGAGTTGTACGTGGCTGGGAGGTGGTGGCTGTGGATCATGTCGTCCTGAGTGACCCAGAGGACTCCGGACCGAATGCCTCAGCAAACCTACGCTGCATGGCCTCCCTGATCCTGCAAAGCCTGCGGAAGGATTCTCGTATTCGTGTAATCAGGGAGAGGGATCATTACTGGCTGGCAACCCTCCTTGATCCACGTTACAAGGGTAAGGTTGTGGACCTTATCTTGCAGTCACAGAGGGAGCAGAGGATGAAACATCTTCGGGAGGCCTTGCAGAAAGGTCTGTGCAACGCGTTCCCAGAGACTGGGAGGTTACAAAATCCTGGTCCTGGACAACGTGTTGCTGAGGCTTCAGTCAGTCACAGAAGGAGCGGTGGAGAAGGTGGCCGTCTGACCGATGCGTTCAGACAATTTTTTTAGTTCGCAGCTCCAAGGTATGATCGGTTCCAGCAACCATCGCCAGCGTCTGTTTTACATGGTGCAGGAATACCTAGGGGCAAGATCAGACTTGGACACATTTCCCACCGAAAATCCTCTGGGTTACTGGGTCTTAGGATAGATCACTGGCCAGAGCTTGCACAGTATGCAATTGAGCTACTGGCCTGTCCTGAATCCAGCGTTCTTTCGGAACGCACATTCAGTGCTGCTGGAGGCTTTGTAACCAATCACAGGGTGCGCCTGTCCACCGAATCGGTCGATCGGCTGACCTTCATAAAAATGAATCAGTCTTGGATCACCAGCTACCAAGCACCTGATGCTGATGTAAACACATTTTTTTTTTTGAATGGGAGATCCCTTCAAGCCTGCCTATGCTGATGCTGAGTGACTATCCTGTTATGCTGAGTGACTATCCTCTTCCTCCTCAATGTTCATGCTGATTAGGGATGAGCTTTGAGTTCGAGTCGAACCCACGTTCGACTCGAACATCGTCTGTTCGGCCGTTCGCCGAATTTCGAACATTATGTGCCGTTCGTGCCAAATTCGAGTGGCGCGTCACGGCCCATAATTCACTGCGGTATCGCAGTGCATTGCTGGCTGATGAATGGCCAAGCATGCACTATGACCCGCATGCTTTGGTTAATCACAGCGTGGAAAAAATGGAGAGGCATTATTTGCCAAAGCCAGGGTGGCTTTGGCCAATTATGTCTCAGGGGGTTTAGTACACGTCCCATACTATATAAGGCCGCCTGCGTGGTGGCCTTGTGTAGTGTGTTGCGGCGGTGGTTAAAGACAGAGAGAGAGAGAAAGAGAGAGAGACAGTGTCATTTAATTTGAGTTAGATAGAGCAGGCAGGCGAGTCAGTTCGCTGCAGTTACAGTGTGAAGAGGATATATAGGCATCCTAGGTGTTGTGTATATATATTTATACACTGTATTCAGTTTAGCTAGATCCATTCCTGTTATTCTCTTCCTAATATACTGACAGGCAGGCAGGCAGGTGATTGTGCTAGCTGCAGTATTTTCACTTAGTGTACTGTGTCCTTTGCGCAGTGTGCATCTAAAGCTTACCTGAATACAATTGCTGGTGTTCTCATGCTAATACAGGCAGGGAGCTGCAGTATTTTGATTTAGTGTCCTTTGCACAGTGTGCACCTAAAGCTTACCTGAATACAATTGCTGGTGTTCTTATACTAATACAGGCAGGGAGCCGCAGTATTTTGATTCAGTGTCCTTTGCACAGTGTGCACCTAAAGCTTACCTGAATACAATTGCTGGTGTTCTCATACTAATATAGGCAGGGAGCTGCAGTATTTTGATTTAGTGTCCTTTGCACGGTGTGCACTTAAAGCTTACCTGAATACAATTGCTGGTGTTCTCATACTAATTCAGGCAGGGAGCTGCAGTATTTTGATTTAGTGTCCTTTGCACAGTGTGCACCTAAAGCTTACCTGAATACAATTGCTGGTGTTCTCATACTAATATAGGCAGGGAGCTGCAGTATTTTGATTTAGTGTCCTTTGCACGGTGTGCACTTAAAGCTTACCTGAATACAATTGCTGGTGTTCTCATACTAATACAGGCAGGGAGCTGCAGTATTTTGATTTAGTGTCCTTTGCACAGTGTGCACTCAAAGATTACCTGAATACAATTGCTGGTGTTCTCATACTAATACCACAGGCAGGGAGCTGCAGTATTTTCAGTTAGTGTACTGTGTCATTTGCACAGTGTGCACCTAAAGCTACCTGAAGACAATTGCTGGTGTTCTGATCATATTAATACCACAGGCAGGCAGCTTCAGTATTTACAGTTAGTGTACTGTGTCCTTTGCACAGTGTGCACCTAAAGCTACCTGAAGACAATTGTGGTGTTCTTCTGATCATATTAATACCACAGGCAGGCAGCTTCAGTATTTACAGTTAGTCATAGGCGTGTGCAGCCTATTACATTAGAGTGTGCACCCCAAACAGAACCTCATCTATGTGTGTGTATATATATATATATATATATATATATATATATATATATATTATACACACACACACATATACACACACACACACACACACAACACACAGAGCTTTGTGTACATAGGAACAGCGATCTGGCTTTTCTCCCTGGGATAAAAAATAGCCAGATTAGTAAAAGCAGCCCACATTACACATTGTTAGGCGAACAGTTAACCTCTTTCCAGCCAGTGTCATTAGTACGGTGTACAGTATTATCACCATTCACTGTATTGGTGTCACTAATGGCGTCAGTGTCAGTTCGCGACCCTCCCAGCCAGTGTCAGCACCAAATTGCCTGCCACCCTATCACAGTCCCATGATAAGTCGCTGGTCACCGCCATTACCAGTATAGTGTCATAGCTGCGTAAATTCCAATATATATATACACCACAGTTTGTAGACACTATAACTTTCACACAAACCAATTAAAACACATGTAGCGGGTACTTGAATTTAAGGGAGGCATCTGGGTGGTAGTGTAACCCAGATGCACAGATTGCTAGGGTATCCGAGACCCTTTTCTGGTTCTTGGAGGACTCTGGTGGTGTGAGGTTCCTTGTGGCCCACAGGTGGCGCTGTTGCCCTGGGCCGTGGCTGAACTCACACCGCAAGACTGTACCTTTTTGTCCTCCCCTGGAGCTGGTACAGCGGGGCGGGGAACCCGCTGTGACGCAAAGGGAGAGGGGATAAAAAGGGGCGGACGCCCTTACCACGGGGTTCAGAGTGTTCAGAGTTCGGAGTTGGAGGACGCGGCCACACCCAGGCACCTTCGGCCTGGGTGCTGGTGTTCCGGGCCTAGGTGCCCTTGACCTGGCCGGAGCGAGGATGGAGTCCATCCCAGGCACCTTTAGCCTGGGGTGAGGTACTATGGCGGAGGCCTGGGGCTCAGTACCTTCGACTGAGTTCCGCGAGGGTGGAGGAATCCAAGGGGGGCCCTAATTCCTTGGGTGCCCATGTCTGAGTTTGTGAGTTTGTGAGGACTGGTGTGCGGAACTTCTCTGGAGAGTCCGGCGCAGCATCGCTGCATCGCTGGTGACAGAGAGGCCTCCTGTTTCTCCCTTAGACGGATTTCCTTCCCCTGACAGGGGCCGTGCTAGCGAAGGTAATTCACGTTCTACTCAACATAGTCAGTGGCAGTGACTATCCGCCACTGGTGATATCACAGTGGTTAGCATCAGAAGGGAAAGGATTGTGCCTCGATCTATTCCACATTATTACTCAGTAGAAGAAACTGTTTATTGTTTGGCAAGAAGAATAAAACTGAGTTGGACCTATTCACTGTGTGGAACTCTGGTTACTAGGAGCAAAGGAGTCAGGAATGAAGTACTGGACTTGACTCTAGGACACCTGCACAGGGCCCAATCTTCTGGCCTTCACCTCTTAGTTATGGAGGACATGGGCCGTGGTGTATCTCATCTCTCCCTCCCAGGAACCCCTAGACAACAGCCACATAACCGATAAAGCAAGAGAGGGAGAGAGGGTCGCTACACGTGGGGGCATCGTATCCGGGATGTGTATGGTGTCTGAATTTGAACTTTGCTGCCCGGAGGAGTTCCGAGTAGGTCGGCCATATTGGCCAACGCGCCACGAGGCAACCCATAGCTGCGTAGTTCGTGGGCGGGGAAAGAGAAAAGCCCGCGAACAAGTGCAGAAGGTGGGAGGAGTCTGGCCATGTGGATGTACGCGTGGAGATTCCGGCGCGAGTGGGTCAGTGCGCAATGGAGCAGCGAAGAGAGAAGATGACTTCAACCACTCCATGGATTTCAGCTTCTTCTTGCATGGACATGACTTCTCTGGCTGCTCCGCTTATGGATACGGGGATAAGACTAAGGCCCCGGGGGCGATTGGCTCTGTACACCTGCAGAGACATGAAGGCCCTCGGTGTGATCTGTCCGGCTGTTCGGGACAGGTGGTCCAGCTGAAGCCATTCGGGCGATGTGAGGTCTGCAAGGAGTTTCTCTTCGAGGTGGAACCATCCACAGAAAAGCCTCGGGCTTTCCACCTCAACTACCTCACAGGGACTGCCACTCCGGAAGGAGAGATCGATGCTGGTGCGTTCCCCGTGCGCACTGATCTGGGCGAAGTGACTGCCCAAGCGGAGATGAAAAGAGAAAAATAAGAGGATGCTGCCTCGGTCACCAGCAGCTACCTGCTCCGACCACCGAAGAGGAAAGTCGGCCTAGTGATGGCCTCGTGTGGTCGTGGAAGAGCTTCGCCCCGCCGCTTGCCTGGCCTGGATGGATCCGGTAGGAAGAGTCCTGGACATCCCTGTTCTTCTGAAGGCCCAGGTGAGCCAGGGGTTAGGACTGTCTGTGTGGTTACAAGTGGCGGAAGCCCACAGTCGGTAGAGCTCGTCAAGGGGGATAGTTCTGTGACTGGGAACTATCTGCCCGCTGAATGCTACGACACCTCTGACCTGGATTCATTGTCTGACAATGGCGATGATGGGGAGATAGACGAAATCTTCCACCAGAAGGGATGGGACAAGATGAAGCTACCCTCGTCCCGTGTCATCAGGGACCTGCCCATGTCTACTGGAGATAGTACACCTCGGGTGGAGGCCTCGGCGCCTAGGGAAGAATCTGGTCCCCTGTCCGAAGTTCCTCTTCTGGACTCAACATCCATTTCACCTGTTCCTGTTGCGGGAGTGCAACGCCAGTCATTGCGGACTCCTAGGCCTAGATCTACTGAGGTGGTGAACACACCTTGTCACCCAGAAGCGATTGTTCGGCCTGGAGAAGGAGACCGGGCCACCATGCCACCTTTATCAAGGCTGCAGTGGCTCTTCGGCCAGAAGGTTGCCCAGGAGTATGGGTGGGAATACCCGTACCTGCCTCGAGAACTGCTTTATTAGGTGGAAGTTTTTCGCCAAAGATGGTATGATACCTTTGTGTGGGACAAACTTAAAGTACAGCAAGCACGGCGATACCTTTCTTGTTCACCAACGGTCACCAAGAAGTTCCAGGACTGTAAAGCTAAGTGGATGCTGGGAAGGCATATCCATGCGGACAGAGTGGTGATTTGCCGCAAAGAAGGAGGAAATGCTGAGCACCATGTGGAGGTTTTGGACAGACATTTGAAGCCTGTGTTCCTACCGCATCCAAGGTTTTACCTTTAGAAGAAAAAGAAAGACTCCTGTGTGTACTGTTTGCTGTTCATTGCTGAACTTTCCGGAGTGTTTTCACCGGAAGACAGGGACTGTGCCCTAGTTTTTTTTGCATTTGGGCAGTTCTACTCTTCGGAGAAGTGGGAGCTGTTTTTGTTTTGTTCTCCCTCCTTCTCCTTGCACTTCAGAGAAAGCAGTGACTTTGGGTTTTAGTTAGTGTAGAATCACAGAGAAATGATGAAGAGAAAAGTTCATCTGGAAGTGATGAGTGTCTTGACCGCGGCATTGTCACTAGGTGGCAGTGTTGCGCAACGTTTGTTTGTTTTTTTGACATTATGCAGCACTTATTGGAGTGAATGGGTTTCTTCTCGGATGGACTCATTCATTCCAAGCAAACACACATATGTTGTTAGGATGTATGTTTCTTTTATTTTTCTCTGCAGGAGACTCGTCTATCAAGGCTGCTGAGAATGGGTGGTCCTTAGATAGCCAGGGGGAGGGAAGAATGTAAATGTGTGAGATATTTACAGTGTTTTATTGAAAAAAGTTTTAAAGTTATATTGTTTTAGGTTTTCCCTTTCCCATTCAGGTCTTGGCACAATTCAGGGCTAAATTGTGTAGTTTGGTTTCTGGGCTGAACTTATGTCACCACCCTTGTGGAATGTGAGTTTGTACCAGACACTGGGGACCAGTGTCAAATCACCAGGGGGAGAGTGTAGTGGGTACTTAAATTTAAGGGAGGCATCTGGGTGGTAGTGTAACCCAGATGCACAGATTGCTAGGGTATCCGAGACCCTTTTCTGGTTCTTGGAGGACTCTGGTGGTGTGAGGTTCCTTGTGGCCCACAGGTGCGCTGTTGCCCTGGGCCGGGGCTGAACTCACACCGCAAGACTGTACCTTTTTGTCCTCCCCTGGAGCTGGTACAGCGGGGCAGGGAACCCGCTGTGACGCAAAGGGAGAGGGGATAAAAGGGGCTGACGCCCTTACCACGGGATTCAGAGTGTTCAGAGTTCGGAGTTGGAGGACGCGGCCGCACCCAGGCACCTTTGGCCTGGGTGCTGGCGTTCCAGTGTTCCGGGCCTAGGTGCCCTTGACCTGGCCGGAGCGAGGATGGAGTCCATCCCAGGCACCTTTAGCCTGGGGTGAGGTACTATGGCGGAGGCCTGGGGCTCAGTACCTTCGACTGAGTTCCGCGAGGGTGGGGGAATCCGAGGGGGGCACTAATTCCTTGGGTGCCCGTGTCTGAGTTTGTGAGGACTGGTGTGCGGAACTTCTCTGGAGAGTCCGGCGCAGCATCGCTGGTGACAGAGAGGCCTCCTGCTTCTCCCTTGGACGGATTTCCTTCCCCTGACAGGAGCCGTGCTAGCGAAGGTAATTCACGTTCTACTAAACATAGTCAGTGGCAGTGACTATCCGCCACTGGTGATATCACAGTGGTTAGCATCAGAAGGGAAAGGATTGTGCCTCGATCTATTCCACATTACTACTCAGTAGAAGAAACTGTTTATTGTTTGGCAAGAAGAATAAAACTGTGTTGGACCTATTCACTGTGTGGAGCTCTGGTTACTAGGAGCAAAGGAGTCAGGAACGAAGTACTGGACTTGACTCTAGGACACCTGCACAGGGCCCAATCTTCTGGCCTTCACCTCTTAGTTATGGAGGACATGGGCCGTGGTGTATCTCATCTCTCCCTCCCAGGAACCCCTAGACAACAGACACATAACCGATAAAGCAAGAGAGGGAGAGAGGGTCGCTACACACACTTATCAGAATTTTTTTTTTACGAAAGACATGTAGCAAAATACAGTTTGGTCTAATTCTATGAATAAATTTATGGGTTTTTTTTTTCAAACGTTTTGGTCTTTTTTTCATATTTTATAAAATATTTTATATCATATTTATTTTATAAAAAAAAAAAAAAAAAAACCCAGAGGGGATCAAATTCCACCAAAAGAAAGATCTATTTATATAAATATAATTTGTTTACAGAGTTGCCTGACCGCGCAATTGTGTATGGGCAAAAAAAGGTTGAACGAAATCAGCAGGATTCGTTACACCAGAAGGCCTGGCAGAGTCCCCCCTTACACCAGAAGCCCTGGCAGAGTCCCCCCTTACACCAGAAGCCCTGGCAGAGTCCCCCCTTACACCAGAAGGCCTGGCAGAGTCCCCCATTACACCAGAAGCCCTGGCAGAGTCCCCCCTTACACCAGAAGCCCTGGCAGAGTCCCCCCTTACACCAGAAGGCCTGGCAGAGTCCCCCTTACACCAGAAGGCCTGGCAGAGTCCCCCCTAAACCAGAAGCCCTGGCAGAGTCCCCATTACACCAGAAGCCCTGGCGGAGTCCCCCCTTAAACCAGAAGGCCTGGCAGAGTCCCCCCTTACACCAGAAGGCCTGGCAGAGTCCCCCCTAAACCAGAAGCCCTGGCAGAGTCCCCATTCCACCAGAAGCCCTGGCGGAGTCCCCCCTTACACCAGAAGGCCTGGCAGAGTCCCCCCTTACACCAGAAGGCCTGGCAGAGTCCCCCCCTTACACCAGAAGGCCTGGCAGAGTCCCCCCCTTACACCAGAAGGCCTGGCAGAGTCCCCCTTACACCAGAAGGCCTGGCAGAGTCCCCCCTTACACCAGAAGGCCTGGCGGAGTCCCCCCTTACACCAGAAGGCCTGGCGGAGTCCCCTCTTACACCAGAAGGCCTGGCGGAGTCCCCCCTTACACCAGAAGGCCTGGCGGAGTCCCCCCTTACACCAGAAGGCCTGGCAGAGTCCCCTCTTACACCAGAAGCCCTGGCAGAGTCCCCCCTTACACCAGAAGCCCTGGCAGAGTCCCCCCTTACACCAGAAGCCCTGGCAGAGTCCCCCCTTACACCAGAAGCCCTGGCGGAGTCCCCCCTTACACCAGAAGCCCTGACGGAGTCCCCCCTTACACTAGAAGCCCTGGCAGAGTCCTCCCTTACACCAGAAGCCCTGGCAGAGTCCCCCCTTACACCAGAAGCCCTGGCAGAGTCCCCCCTAAACCAGAAGCCCTGGCAGAGTCCCCCCTAAACCAGAAGCCCTGGCAGAGTCCCCCCTAAACCAGAAGCCCTGGCAGAGTCCCCCCTAAACCAGAAGCCCTGGCAGAGCCCCTATTACACCAGAAGCCAAGTTGTACCTAAGTGCTAGCTGGACAAGAAATCAACTGGGCAGCTCCTGGAAGAGGGATGGAAGGGGACAGATGAGGGAGAGGGGGGAGGGAGATGGGGGACTGCTTACTTACCAGAGGCTGGTATCTTGCAGCCACCACGGATCTTCCAGCTGCTGCACCTTAAATCCCCCCCCCCCCCCCCCACACACACACACATTCCTTTTCTCAGGTAAAGGCTGCACACTAGGATTGCAGTGTGGGTGGGGTAGACACTGGGGATGGGGGTGGGAGGAGGCGGACCGGATCGAGCCCTCTCTCCTCTTCTGTTTGTGGAAGGGGGGAAGGGGGATTTTGATTGCCTGGCACTGTGTCAGATTCTTTGACACAGGTGCAGACAGCAGCTCTAGCTTCTCCAGATATGTATGGTTGACGGAGGGAGGTTGCCAGGGCGGGCACACGTGAAATTCACCCTCCTAGATTTTGCCATGCTCCCCTCTAGGTGCAGCTGACCTCGGCTCCGGTGAAAGAAGAAGAGGCACAGGATGGCAGGCGGAGTGCAGCTATATCACTCCGCCGCCTACAGTAAGGGATCTGCTGCCGGCATTATAGAGGCAGCATCGAAAAATGTGGCTGGCTGCCTGCTTACTCCGCTGCTGTAGTCCCTCTCATAGGTTAATCTATATAATATAAAATAGTAATATAATTACCAAAATAGTCCCACTCATAGCTCTGTTACCGCCAGTGAGTGTCCATTGGTGGAGCAGGCAGTTTCACCAGAAAAGAGTGCTGGCTGGCAGGGGGTGATTAGGGTGTGCCCAGGCATATCCGGCACACCCCGTGCGCACGCCTATGCAGTTAGTGTACTGTGTCCTTTGCACAGTGTGCACCTAAAGCTACCTGAAGACAATTGCTGATGTTCTTCTGATCCTATTAATACCACAGGCAGGCAGCTGCAGAATTTACAGTTACTGTACTGTGTCCTTTGCACAGTGTGCACCTAAAGCTACTTGAACACAATTGCTGGTGTTCTCATACAAATACAGGCAGGGAGCTGCAGTATTTTCATTTAGTGTACTGTGTCCTTTGCACAGCGTGCACCTAAAGCTACCTGAATACAATTGCTGGTGTTCTCATACTAATACCACAGGCAGGGAGCTGGAGTATTTTCAGTTAGTGGTCCATATTGCCGGGACCACACATTATATTAAAGCCGCAAGCAGTTTTAAATGTCTTTTTTTTCCTTTAGAAATGTCATTTTGTGCAGGGACAGTTCTAATCACGGGAAACACGTGCCACTTCACAGGCATACTTTAGACACATACTGGGTCTTTTGCACAGTGTGCCCCTAAAGCTACCTGAATACAATTGCTGGTGTTCTCATACTAATACCACAGGCAGGGAGCTGCAGTATTTTCAGTTAGTGGTCCATATTGCCGGGACCACACATTATATTAAAGCCGCAAGCAGTTTTAAATGTCTTTTTTTTCCTTTAGAAATGTCATTTTGTGCAGGGACAGTTCTAATCACGGGAAACACGTGCCACTTCACAGGCATACTTTAGACACCCCCCAGGTACGATATTTAAAGGAATATTTCACTTTTTTTTTCACTTTAAGCATCATTAAAATCACTGCTCCCGAAAAAAACTACCATTTTTAAAACTTTTTTTGCATTGATACATGTCCCCTGGGGCAGGACCCGGTTCCCCAAACCCTTTTTAGGACAGTAACTTGCATATTAGCCTTTAAAATGAGCACTTTTGATTCTGAACGTTCGAGTCCCATAGATTTTAACAGGGTTCTAAAGTTTGCGCGAACTTTCGGTCCGTTTGCAGGTTCTGGTGTGAGCTGAACTGGGGGGTGTTCGGCTCATCCCTAATGCTGATAGCTTGTAAGAACATTTTAGGTTCTGGGCACCGCCACCAGTGGCTAAGGCCCAATTTTTCAGCCCCTGTTTAACAGGGGCGTGTAATTACAATTTTTTATGCAATACTTGGCAGCAGGGCTCATTCCTGCGCTCCAACTATAGTATATGTGAGGGGTTGCAGTGTTGTGGCACCAGTGCCTAAGGCCCAATTTTTCAGCCCCTGTTTAACAGGGGTGTGTAATTACAATTTTTGCTGCAATAATTTGCAGCAGGGCTCCTTCTTGCGCTCCAACTAGAGTTTCTGTGAGGGGTTGCAGTGTTGTGGCACCAGCATACAAAAACTAAAAGAAAGAAAAACGAGTCCTGTGGAATCAACTAATCCTCGAAATGATAATTCAAGTCGTGATGCCACTTACCAATGTGTGGTACTATCGCTATAGCCAAACACTCTATGCATACAAAAGGAAAAAACAAAGTATTGCTACTAAGGTAAAAAAGCGGCTACTTATGCAACAGAGGGTCTTAAACTGGATTGGGATTCCAAGAAAAATTCAAAATGTATTAGTATCAAAAAGAGCACATACTATCATTTCCAAATAGTGCAATTTAAAATTATTTGTAACAGCTTCAGTCAAGGTATTACTGACGATCTACTTCCAAAGGGGAAGGGACCCCAGTAATAGATGTAAAAACAAACAAAAAACGGTAAGGACAAACAAGACAGATACAACAGGTACAAAAAACAAAACACAGAAAAGTCCGGACACCAGCATACAATTCAGAGTGAAGTTGTAAAGCGATACAAATCGCTTAATTAAGATGTGAGGACGTTGATTAAATCAAAATAAATATATATAAGCAGGGCTTTTTTTCTCAGAGAAAAGGTGGTGGAACTCACCCCCCCTCCCCTGGCCACACCCCTACTCACCCTTAGGACCACCCCCTAGAACCGCCCCTTTAGAGAACAGGGATGCAAGTAAAATTTGGGGGGGCTATAAAAGTAATTGTGCAGCACAGAGACATTCGCAAAAATGCAGCAAAGAGAAATTCCCAAATGTGCAGCAAATACATTCCCAAATGTGCAGCAAAGAGACATTCCCAAAGGTGCAGCACAGAGACATTCCCAAAGGTGCAGCACAGAGACATTCCCAAAGGTGCAGCACAGAGACATTCCCAAAGGTGCAGCACAGAGACATTCCCAAAGGTGCAGCACAGAGACATTCCCAAAGGTGCAGCACAGAGACATTCCCAAAGGTGCAGCACAGAGACATTCCCAAATGCGTAGCAGCAGAGACATTCCCAAATGCGTAGCAGCAGAGACATTCCCAAATGCTTAGCAGCAGAGACATTCCCAAATGCTTAGCAGCAGAGACATTCCCAAATGCTTAGCAGCAGAGACATTCCCAAATGTGCAGCAAAGAGACATTCCCAAATTTGCAGCAAATACATTCCCAAATGTGCAGCAAAGACATTACCAAATGTGCAGCACAGAGACATTCCCAAAGGTGCAGCACAGAGACATTCCCAAAGGTGCAGCACAGAGACATTCCCAAATGTGCAGCACAGAGACATTCCCAAATGTGCAGCACAGAGACATTCCCAAATGTGCAGCACAGAGACATTCCCAAATGCGTAGCAGCAGAGACATTCCCAAATGCGCAGCAGAGAGACATTTCCAAATGTGCAGCAGGGAGACATTCCCAGTGCATTAGAGACAGCCACAGTCCAGCACAGAGACCACCCAGCTTAGTCCAGCAAAGAGACTGCCCAGCCCAGCAAAGAGACCGCCCAGATTAGTCCAGCAAAAAGACTGCCCAGCAATGAGACTGCCCAGCAAAGAGACTGCCCAGCCCAGCAAAGAGACCGCCCAGAGGTAGTCCAGAAAAAAGACTGCCCAGCAAAGAGACTGCCCAGGAAAGAGACTGCCCAGGAAATAGACTGCCCAGGAGAGAGACTGCCCAGCAAACAGTGCCCAGGGAAAGAGACTGCCCAAACAGTGCCCAGGGAAAGAGACTGCTGGGCAGTCTCTTTCCCTGGGCACTGTTTGCTGGGCAGTCTCTTTCCCTGGGCACTGTTTGGGCAGTCTCTTTCCCTGGGCATGGTTTGCTGGGCAGTCTCTTTCCTGGGTACTGTTTGCTGGGCAGCCTCTTTGCTGGGCAGTCTTTTTGCTGGACTAATCTGGGCGGTCTCTTTGCTGGGCAGACTCTTTGCTGGGGAGTCTCTTTGCTGGACTAATCTGGGTGGTCTCTTTGCTGGGCTAGGCAGTCTCTTTCCTGGGCAGTCTCTTTCCCTGGGCACTGTTTGCTAGGCAGTCTCTTTCCCTGGGTACTGTTTGCTGGGCAAAGACTGCCCAGGGAAAGAGACTGCACAGCAAACAGTACCCAGGGAAAGAGACTGCCCAGCAAACAGTGCCCAGGGAAAGAGACTGCCCAGGAAAGAGACTGCCCAGCAAACCGTGCCCAGGAAAGAGACCACCCAGAACAACCTCATTGAGCATGATTTTTTTTTCAACACACAGACCTGGCCTGGGGCTAGTGAGGAGTAGGAAGACCGCCTGACAGGCTACTTACCACCACGCCACCATTCACATCAGACGATCTCTCGCACAGCACTGTTCAATCCCTCAGGTCAGATGGAGGAACAGGAGGAGGAGTCGGCCCAGGACTACAATACGGAGGTTTTTTACAGGCAGGGACGTCACGCCACCATTCAAATCCGACTTGCGCCGATCTCCCGCACAGCACTGAGGGGCGGGGCAGAGCCGCGGTGTACAGATTACTCTGCCTACCGCTCTCACAAACTCTCAGGGCAGACGGAGGAGCCGGCCTGGGACTACACAGCGCTACGGAGTATTGTACGGGTGCGCCGCAGGCTATAGTTACGGACACTGCGGAAAATAGGTGGCGGAGCGCCGTTCCGGTGCGTTCCGCCAGAAAAAAAGCCCTGTATATAAGTACATACAACTTCACTGTGAATGACCCCGGGGATTCAGGTTCAAATTTTGGGTATGTGTATATTATTATTATAACCCTGGATCTGATTCTACATAGGATTGCTTGAAAATAAAAAAGGTTCCAAATATTAAATTAATGGGAGGATGCCTATATATCAAAGTCTATCATTGATTAATGAGGATGGAAATAGCCAGATAGTTGTCCATTTTATTCGTAAGTATCTTGCCTCCGTGGAATGATGTTAGTATATTAGCTGCTATGTAATCACATTAATTTAGCTCAACACGGAAAATGGCTAAAGTTGAATAAAGTTCATTGGAGCACTGGAATCAATGGCAGTACTTTGAGTAACCGATACCGATATCATTGCAATAAACGAACATATTTTACTTCCATATGGGTACAAGGAATGTAAAGTTCAAATGTAGACCGGTTGGTATGATAGGATCAATCCTGGTAGGAGACCAAACGCAATCAAAAGTTAACAGTAGTAAGCGCGTCCATACTTTACCATACTGACATGGCCGGCTATCGCAGCGTCCCGCTCTACCTTGGTTTTGATCTTAGACCGGGCTCCGTGACGTGCAAGATTTGCTTGGCTCACAGAGGCCACACAGCTGTAGTAGGGTCTTTACCATGCAAAGACTGCTGGTCTGCTCTGTTCGCGGTAACTACCGGGTATTCGCCATGTTAGTAAGTGCAGTAGATGGTGTATGGTAAGCGCTGATTTTGGATCCGCGTCTTTAATTTGAACGGGGTTTCCGTAGCTGGTGTCACGTGACGTCAACGTGTTTCGCTAGAAGGTAGCGTAGCTTCATCTGGCACCAGCACGTGTGCCTAAGGCCCAATTTTTCTGCCTCTGTTTAACAGGGGCGTGTAATTACAATTCTTGATCTAATATTTCACAGCAGGGCCCGTTCCTGCGCCCACCAAGAGTAACTGTGAGGCCTTACAGTGTTGTGGCAACACCAACACCTAAGGCCCAAATTTCTGCAGAATATATAGGGCAGGCCTCTACTTTCAAACATCCAACTTACAAACGACTCCTACTTGCAAACGGAGGGAGACAACAGGAAGTGAGAGGAAATCTACCCATAGGCAAGGAAATTCTCTCCTGTAATGCCCCATACACACGATCGTTTTTCATGCCGTTAAAAATGCCATTTTTAAAAATGGGCATTAAAACCGATCGTGTGTATGCTCCAGAGCATTTTTAACGACGTGAAAAACGGCCAATAAAAATTTCGAACATGCTCTATTTTTTCACGTCGTTTTTCATGTCGTTTTTTTTAACGACGTGAAAAACGATAGTGTGTATGCTTTCACGAGGAGAAAAAAAACGCGCATGCTCAGAATCAAGTATGAGACGGGAGCGCACGTTTTGGTAAAGCTAGCGTTGGAAATGGAGATGGCACATTCGTCACGGTGGAATTAATAGCATCGTTTTAATGCTGCGCATTCCGTTCTTCTTTTGATAATGCTTAAATAATTACCTTCTTTTGCTAATGACATTGAGAGTTATGCCAAACTTGTTGTTTAAGTAATTCCAAATTGATCTAATGATTGTAAAATATTCTTTTGAAGCCACATCTCCCTCATAAATTCATAAATAAATGTAAAGATCACAATTATTTTTATTTATATTTTTTGTGTTTTTTATTTTTTATTTTAGTAATTAAGTTAGCGTTATTATTTTTTTGGGGCTTCTTTGATATATGTAGGCTTCTTTTTTTTTTTTTTTGATTTTGCTTAAATTATTGGTGTGTAAAGTTACCACACCAACCTTCAAAATTTGTCTCATTTTGCCTCAAGGAGGTTTGTGTCCCTTGTTAATAACAATAATATTATTTGAAATGTCCCTGCCTACTCTCTAGCAAACTCTCTTTTGAAATACAAATCACATAGTCAAGTATTTGAAGCCAAAAAAAAGAATCCTTTATTTAGGTACATTACAAATTAAAGGGGAAGGCAGCACTGGAGAGCCTGCTTGCATTTGTGCATCCTTTGGACCCCACAACAACCATCCAAGATGTGAAAACCAAACTATTGAATTTTTTTTAAAAAAGGAGCCCAATCTTGGCTTGAACTCCCAGAGGTCAGGAACAGCAGCAGATAAGTCATATATGTCCCCAGTCTGTGGTACTACAGCAGGCATTATTTTTTCCTCTTCCTTGTAGCCTTGTCTCCAGCCTTCTCTGCAGCCTTCCCTGCAGCCTTTGTTGCTTTCTTCCTCGGAGGCTGGGGATCAGGAGGAGAGGTTGTGGCAGGAGGAGTAGTAGGAGGAGGAGGAGGAGGTGGAGGAGTAGGGACAACCTCAGTGATGTCGGTGAACTTGGTCAGTTCACCGAGCAACCCCTTGTTAATGACCTTCAGCAGAAGGTTCTCACTATATAGCTTTTGCCGCAAGTCCATTTGGCCTAACTTATGGGCCAGGACTGCGGCAAAGCCCTCCTCAGCAGAGGGTGCCTCTCTGAGGGCCGCAGTAGCCTCTTTTATGAAGGCTCTTGTTTCCTCCTCCACCTGCCTAGCTCTCCTTGGCCCTCGTTGTTTCATTATCAGGGGAGGCATCTGGGCTCTTGTGCTGGGCCCAGCCTCCTCCTGTGTGCCACTGGGCCCTGCCTCCTCCTGGTCCCCAACATCACCCTCTTCCTGGCTCTGCTCTGGCTGTAAAGAAAGGGACATTCTTTATTTTTTGCCACCATTAATCACACACATTGTTCACCTCCAGACATTTTTTAATTGAATGTCAAAAGTTATTAAATTTGCATAGATTCCGCCTCCTGATATTGTTGCCTTGTCCACATCAAATTTGACCACTACTGTATCTTGCTCTTTAAATCCAAATTTTTTATAACATTAAATACCTAACAATACTAACATCAATTTAAAATCATCACTTTTGTAACATATAAATGTAGATATCAATACTTTACCTGGCTCCATATATCCAAATCTGCCTCCTCAAGGACCTCATCTTGATCCTCAGAGGAAGCCAGAGCAGGGTTGCTAGGAAGGCTGGAGGGCTGGCTGCAAGGAAGGCTGGAGGGCTGGCTACAAGGGAGGCTGGATTGACCTCTGGGGGGAGGGGTGGACAGAGATTTCCGCACTTCCAGCTGGTCATCCAGAAAAGATAACTTGCTGTAGTACCACAGACTGGGTTTATAAACCTTATCTGCTGCAGCACCTGACCTCTGGGACTTCAGGACCATATTCCTCTGGGTCCTGTATGTCCCCCTGATGGTAGCAAGTTTGGTTTTCACATCTTGGAGAGTTGTTGTGGGTATCTGTGTTTAGACAAATGCAAGCAGGCTCTCCAGTGCTGCTGTCCTGGCCACTTTATTTTTATTTCCACCACTTTTTGTCTGCCAAAGGATAGGGAGTTCTTTCCATTTATCAATGAACTCCCCCATAAACTCGGGGTTTTTGAAACTATTAATTCTCTCTGTAAAATCAAGAAACAAGAAAATACATATGTTTCAGGCAACATTCATCAAATCAGCATTTTCGACAGATTTTCAAGCCCCAAATCTCCTCCTCTGATGAAACCCAAATCCTTAAAATGTTATGTACCTTGGTCAACACGTTCGTTGCTAACTCCCTCTCCCGCCAAATGAACATATTTTCGGCACATGGATCTTCACTTGATATACACTGCGCATGCGTGAAACTCTGCACGCTTTCCCCGCCCCTGACGTTCGATATTGTACTTTCCCCGCCCCTTCTCGCTCGTCGTAGTGCTTAACAACATGGCGGAAACACAGGTGGCTGAGATTACCTCTACAGAGGAGGAAATTCCAGAGGAGCCCAAATCCCGATCCAGGAGATATAAGGCATCCAACATGTCATTCGAGGAAATGGTGGAGATGGTCGCCATTTTGAGGAGGGAGGATTATGATGCCAAGCATGGGCCGTATAAAAGGCCTAATCTTGTCAAGACAAAAATTATGGGCAAAGTGGTCAAAACTCTTCACCAAAAATTTGGGGTGTGCAGAACGAAGGAACAGCTCAGAAAACGATGGTCTGATCTGAAGTTGCGGGAGTCCGACCAATACAAAAGAATCAAGAAAGTTTTAGGAAAAAGTAAGTACCTTTTCTTCATTTTCCCTGCTAAAGATTATTACTTGTATTAAGTCGTGTATATTTGACTTTGATATAGTACAGTGAAAGATACCAACTTTCATGTTCGGCCGTACAGTAAACGGACATAGTAAACCTCTTTCTCCGTACAGTTCCTAAAACGATGTTTTTGGATCATCCAGTGTGAACACCCAAATTTCAAATTTTTTTTTGGGGAGCAAATTTGGTAAACAAGTTGCTTTATTTTTATAATCCAAATGACATTTAAAAAAAAAAAAAGGGTATGCATTGTAATGTTAAGGGAGAGAATGCTCAGCAGCTGATTAAACATCTGAACGCAGTAGTACAAGTGTGGACCAAACCCCCAAATTTTTAGGGTGTCACACACAGGTGATCCTGTGTATATACTTTGGGGTGTTACAATGTGTCAAACTTTGTTTCAAAAAGTATATGCTCTGGTTTTGGCTATGTATCCAATCATGTGTTCCGGTTGTCACTGGGGGTACATTTAAAAATGGACCACACTTCCAAATAATCTTTACAAATTTATTTTTCAGGGTTTTTTGTTGCAAAAAAATTATTAGTTACTAATGAAACTATACCTTTTATTGCAATCTCCATAGGGCTTCAAAAAGCTACGTCAAATGAGCCTATAAATCCATCACCTTCAACAATACCCCCAGAACCACATGATGGAGAGGAACGTGAAGTTTTGGAAGTGGAAAGTGGCACCACAACAGGTCAGTGTCAAACCAGACAGATGCAGGTTAATAGATGTAGGCCTACATATTCTATACTACATGATTTTTTTTATTTAGGTGCAGTTCTGGCCGAAGACCCCGAAAAGTTTACACATCACAGTGCCCAGATCCTGATCCAATACCTCATGGTCTGCTGTCGTGACCTTGAAAAAATAAAGGGAGACTTGATAGAGATCAGGCAAAATACCAAGCGGGTTGAGGAAAGGCTACAAAATATCATGGCTGTGCTTGGGCGTGTATAATGTTTTAACACAAAAGAACGTTGAACTTGCTGTGTTTTCGATTTTTTTTTTATGCATGGCTGTTCATGCATTTTAACCCAAAAAAATATTTTTATGACATCTACATTTAAAAGGAAGTTTCTTAAAAAAAATAAAAAAAGGTATTTTCTTACCAAGAATTTGTGGCTTCATTATGTAAATGTAGCGCTACTCCCAGTTAAGAGAGCCGCTGATTTGATTTCGGGCCCTGCACACAGCACCGCCAACCCCCGGCAATCTTACTCGACCCACTCTGGCACAGTCAGTCTAGGGTTAAACTCCTATCACTCTCAGGTGTAATATACTTAAATAATCTCTAAACAGTCAGACAACACGCTGAGGCAAGAATATAAATATATATCAGCTTTACTGGTAACAAAAGATTTAAGGTATAACATGCAACATATACATGGGCCTGCAGAGCCCTGCATCAATCAATATACTAGGTGCAGCACAATAATATGGCGCCGCGCAGTGTCCACCACGTGGAGCTATTATGGCGTGCGCTCTCCTATTGCGTAGTAACACAAACTTTCTAAACTCCCCCGCCTAAGTCAGGCCTGACATGGGATGGAACTGAGTCTCTTTTCCCTAATTAGGAAGGTTTCTTCACTGGCCAGCTTTCGTTGGTGCACTTGAAGAAATAACCATTTGTAATCCACATTGGGTGTTAACTTGAAATAACAGGGCAAAACGGGGGGGGGGTAGGTACTTCAACTCTGTCCCGCTACCGGACCCCCCAAGAAACACTGGTGAGCGAACAGCGGGCCTAGGCAGTCTACAGGCCTGAACACAACTCAGTCTATTGATATGGGCAGGTGCCCGCTCACCACTCCAGGCGCGATCCCAGCCTGGGACTTCCACCTCATGTGTGTCGCACACAGCGTCTGCTCCGATCGAGTCCTCGATCCAACTCACGTCCTATCACGACGGGTCAGGATCCACCCAGGCTCCGCAGTATGGTGGAAGGCTCTTCGGACTTCAAGCAAGGCCTCAGGCTTCAGGCCTTGCCCCACAGCCGATCCGCACAGGATGACTTGTTGCTTGAAGCGCCATGTCCCAAGAGAGCGAGCTCTGCCTCGCCTCTCACTTAAGTAACCCCTCCCATGAGTCTCTGCAGTGGAACCTCCGCCCTGGGGCCGAATGGGGTTCTGGGTAACGTAGTCCTGGGGCCTTAAAAGAGACCCCGCTACACACTCCCCCCACTTGAACTCTTTGGTCCCCAAAGATAACATAACTTTAAGCTACACATTTAACAACATCCATCAATTCTCCATATGATGTCGGCAGAGGAAATTCCCACCAGAAACGAGGCAGTGAACTCCCCTGCCCACAGGACACATTAACAACAGCATCCTGTCTAACTGTGCCAGAGAGTGAGCTGGGGTTGCCTCCCACCAAATGAACAGTGGGAGGGTCAGGGTCTTCCATACTCCTTCTGGCAGTGAATACAGTGTCTTCTGCACTCTCCCCCATTTGTGGGTAGGTTAATCTCCTGGGAGGTTTTATTGCCCTCCGCTTCCTCTGTCCCCTTGGACTTTCTGTGGGAACAGATTCTTCTTCTGTAACCAACTCGGGAGTTCCTTCTAATTCGGGAGCATCTGGCTCCGGAGCAGGAAGATACATGGCTTCCCTTGGGTCCTCCTCGGGGGATAGTTCACCGACACTCTCCCAAGCAT
Source organism: Rana muscosa (assembly GCA_029206835.1). NCBI lineage: Eukaryota > Metazoa > Chordata > Amphibia > Anura > Ranidae > Rana > Rana muscosa. The sequence continues at coordinate 1,233,327,163 of CM055116.1, read as the reverse complement.
CTGACCAATGACTAGTGTGAGGGGGTTAGCTCGGCAGCGGGTGTGTGTGACCCCCGGGATGGGCTCCCCACACAAAAACAGGCCCAGCAGACGGAGGTTGTGGTTTTCAAAATCAAAAAGGTGCGGTTTATTTTCTATTTACAGTGACAAAAACACAGCAAAGCAAAAGAAACATAAACAAAATAAATCCTGGTCAATTTGACCTCTGACTAAACATACAGGTTTCCTAACTAACAACTGGGATCAGCCTAGTGCTGTCCTAGTCCCTAAGTCCCTGGTTTTAAATGTCCAAGCAAATAGCCACACAGGCTTTGTCTCACCGCACAAGGGTTCACTCTCTCCAGGAAGTCCACACAGGTCTGCTTCCAGGCATGAGCTAACCCCTAATGAAGCTGGGAGTTCTTATAGAGGCCTAAATGAGCTGACAAGCTTCAGCTGGTCTCATCAACTCCCTGTCTGCATGACGCCCCACACTCTCCCTAGAGGTATGAGTCATCCATGAGCCCACTATCCTCAGCTGGGCTTATACAACTCTCCACCTAGTTGTATAAGTCGGCGTAAAGCCTGAATCTGGGCGAAATATATCTACCCCCCTGGATGCAACCAGGTGACTTTACCTTCCTGCTGTCACATACCCCCCCCTCTTGTTTTAACCTCGGGGTTGGAACACCAGCAATCAGGCATTCATGTACTCGAGACAAAGCATCCACATTCCCCATTTGAACGCCAGGGCGATGCTTTACTGTGAAGTTGAATTCCTGGAGGGCCAGGAACCACCTATTCACTCTTCTATTTGTTTCCTTGTTTTGAGCCATCCACTTTAACGGAGCGTGATCCGTAACCATGTCAAAGTGCCTACCTAGCAGGTAGTACCGAAGGGAATCTAGAGCCCACTTCACCGCTAAACACTCCTTTTCAACGGTGGCGTAATTTACCTCATGGGACTTCAACTTCCTGCTGAGGTAAATGACTGGGTGCTCTTCCCCGTTCCAGACCTGGGACAATACTGCTCCTAACCCCACATCTGACGCATCACTTTGTACGACAAAGTCTTTAGAGAAGTCGGGTGAGTACAACACTGGCTGGCTACATAAGGCTTGTTTCAAGAATTGGAATGCTGCCTCAGCCTCGGGGGTCCATTTAATCATGACCGACCCTTTCCCCTTCGTCAGGTTGGTTAGGGGCACAGCCTTAGAAGCAAAGTGGGGAATGAATCGCCGATAATACCCAGCGATTCCCAGAAAGGCTCGTACCTGCTTCTTGCTGTTGGGACGTGGCCAACTCTGGATGGCCTCGACTTTGTTGAGTTGGGGTTTTATTACTCCCCTCCCAATGGTGTACCCAAGATATTTGGCCTCCTCCTGCCCAATGGTACACTTCTTGGGGTTAGCCGTAAACCCCGCTTCCCGAACAGAGTCCAGGACTGCTTGCACTTTTGGCAGATGTGAGGCCCAATCTGTGCTATGGACAATTACGTCATCCAGGTAAGCCGCAGCATACTTCCGATGGGGCCTCAGCATCTGGTCCATTTTCCGCTGGAATGTGGCCGGCGCATTCTGTAACCCGAACGGCATTCTTTTATATTGGAACGCCCCGTCTGGGGTTACAACTGCGGTTTTCTCTTTGGCCGACTTGGCCAGGGGGATTTGCCAATACCCTTTTGTGAGGTCAAGAGTCGTCATGTATCGGGCTGTTCCCAGCCGGTCGATCAACTCATCTATACGTGGCATGGGGTAGGTGTCAAATTTTGTAACTTTGTTCAACTGACGAAAATCGTTACAAAATCGCCAGCTCCCATCCGGTTTAGGCACCAACACAATGGGACTAGACCAATCACTTTGGGACTCCTCTATCACCCCTAAGTTCAGCATTTTCTGTACTTCCTCCCGTATTGCCTCCCGTCGGGCCTCTGGGATCCGATAGGGTTTTAACTTCACCCTTTCACCGGGCGGGGTAATAATGTCATGCTCTACCCCAGATGTTTGTCCCGGCAGCTCAGAGAATACCTCCTTGTTGCGAAGCACAAACTCCTTAACCTCCTGTTGTTGGGGTTGTGACAAGGTGGCTGCGATTCCAACCTCAGGAATCACGCAACCAGTTTGAGCTGGTGACCAAGTGTCTGCGACTAGGGACTCTCTATCCCTCCAGGCTTTCAACAGATTAACGTGATAGATCTGTTCGGGCTTTCGCCTTCCTGGTTGTCTGACCTTGTAATTCACTTCGCTCACTTTTTCCATTATCTCGTAGGGGCCTTGCCATTTGGCAAGGAATTTACTTTCAACCGTAGGGACCAGTACCAGTATCCTATCCCCCGGGGAAAAGGTACGGGTCTTGGCTCCACGGTTGTACACTCTCTGCTGTGCTAACTGCGCTTGGGCCAAATGTTCCTTCACGATGGGCATTACCTGTGCAATTCGGTCTTGCATCAGGGCGACATGCTCAATCACACTCCTGTGGGGAGAACTCTCACTTTCCCAAGTTTCCTTGGCAATATCCAACAGCCCTCTTGGGTGTCTCCCATACAGTAACTCAAAGGGGGAGAATCCCGTAGAGGATTGGGGCACCTCCCTAATAGCAAACATCAGATAAGGAAGTAGACAGTCCCAATCCTTTCCATCTCTATCCACCACTTTCTTCAACATTTGTTTTAGGGTTTTGTTGAATCTTTCAACCAGCCCATCGGTTTGGGGGTGATACACAGATGTACGTAATTGCGTCACTTTGAACAATTTACATAGCTCCTTCATAACCCGGGACATAAAGGGTGTACCTTGGTCCGTAAGCAGTTCTTTACAAATACCCACCCGGCTAAACACAAGAGATAGCTCTTTGGCTATGGTTTTGGCCGAGGTATTTCGGAGAGGGATCGCTTCTGGATAACGGGTGGCATAGTCCATTATAACTAATATGTACTGGTGCCCCCTAGCGGACTTGATTATAGGACCTACCAAATCCATGGCGATCCTCTCAAACGGGACCTCAATGATGGGTAGAGGGACCAGCGGGCTACGGAAATGTGGCATCGGGGCCGACCTCTGACACACAGGGCAGGAGGAACAATAATTTTCTATGTCCTTCATCACCCCCGGCCAATAGAATCTCTGTAATACCCTCTCTCGGGTTTTCTCTGTCCCCAGATGACCTCCAAGAATGTGCCCATGGGCCAACTCCAACACCAACTTCCTGTACGGTTTGGGCACCACAAGCTGCTCAACGGTTTCTTCTGCCCTTTTTGCCACCCGATACAGTAGGTCCTTCTCTACGCTGAAGTATGGGTAAGTGCAGGTATTATCTGGGTTCACTAACTCGCCATCTATTTTCACTACGTTTTCCCGTGCCTTTATTAGGGCGGGGTCTTTCAACTGTTCTGTGGCAAAGTTTTCCCTGTGAACCTCAAGATCAGAAAACTCCACAGACGGTAGGTTTTCGTCTGAGGAGGTGGGCTCCTCTCCAGTTTCTTGAGTCTCCCCTGCCAATACTGACAAGGGAAATTCCAGAGAGTCCTCACCACTCTCAGGGGAGTTCTGGCTATCACATTCCTGGTACATAGGGGCACCAGTGGGGGGCTCAGGATCATCCCACAGTTCCCAGAACTTCAGAAAATCCCTTCCCACAATGGCGTCATGCGGTAACTGAGATACTAAGCCCACTGGATGAGAGAGGGTACCTTTGGGGGTCTCGAAACACACTGTAGTCACTGGATACTCTCGGGTGTCCCCATGCACACAAATAACAGCTACCTTGCTATTCCCAGAGACCTCTGTTTTAACTAACTCAGCCTTTATCAGGGTCACAAGGCTACCTGAATCCAGCAATACCACAACATTTCTACCATTAACACACATTTTGCATAAATGTTTCTCAGTTCCTCGAATGGCAGTGCATGCGACTGTCGCACACAGCGACTGACGTCTGCCCGTCAGAAAGTCACACTGCATGGGTTCCTCCACAACCGGGCAATTTGCTGCAATATGTCCCGCTTGCCGGCAGCGGTAGCAAACGATCCTTCTTGCCGCCTCTTGAGCCGCTGATTTCCCAGGCTGTTCTCGCCAAACTTGGGGTAGAGCTCCCACCCTCTCACTCTCTCCACCCTTACCCCTTGGAATCATCTTATCCGCCCCTGGGGATGGTCTGGTCTTAGGGTGGAAAGTCTGAGTGTCTCTGGAAGAGACCGTCAGGTTCTCTGTAGCCAAGTATTTCTCCACACGATCCACAAGACCATCGGCCGTCTCTGGGTCTCCATGGCTTACCCACTTTTGGATGGCAGTAGGAAGAGCTCTCAAAAACCGATCCATTACAACACGTTCCACAATCTTTGGTGCGGACAAAGTCTCTGGCTGTAGCCACTTTCTGCTCAGGTGAATGAGATCATACATTTGAGACCTGGGGGGTTTTCCAAGCTGGAAAGTCCAGTTATGCACACGCTGAGCCCGGACAGCCAGGGTGACACCCAGCCTTGCCAATATTTCAGCTTTTAGCATCACATAGTCTTTTGCTTGGTTAGGCTCTAGGTCAAAGTAAGCTTTCTGCGATTCACCAGTTAACAGAGGAGCCACCAGTCCAGCCCACTGCTCCTCAGGCCACTTTTCTCTTTCAGCGGTCCTTTCAAATGTGGTCAAAAATACCTCTGGATCATCCTCTCCAGTCATTTTTGTCAATAAACGACTCACCCCAAAGGACGCGGTATTAGTGGGACGGCTTTCCTCACTGGTCTGCGGACGTTGCTGCATTACTGCTTCCATCTGTTGTTGTAGTCTCTGCTCTTGCTTCTGCAACAGGTCTATGAAGCGGGCCTCAGATTGCTGCTGGGCTTGTTGCTGAGCCTCCAGACTCTGTTGCAAAGTTGCGTTTGTCTGCTGCTGGGCTGCAAGGCTCTGTTGATGAGCTTGCTGCTGGGCTGCGAAGTTCTGTTGTTGAGCTGCAAGGCTCTGTTGATGAGCTGCAAGGCTCTTTTGCAAACCTGCATTTGTCTGCTGTTGATTGGCATTTGCTAGAGCCAGCTGTTTCAGTATCTCCTCCATGCTGGCTTAAAAAAAACTGCCACTGGTTCTCCACCAACTGTGAGGGGGTTAGCTCGGCAGCGGGTGTGTGTGACCCCCGGGATGGGCTCCCCACACAAAAACAGGCCCAGCAGACGGAGGTTGTGGTTTTCAAAATCAAAAAGGTGCGGTTTATTTTCTATTTACAGTGACAAAAACACAGCAAAGCAAAAGAAACATAAACAAAATAAATCCTGGTCAATTTGACCTCTGACTAAACATACAGGTTTCCTAACTAACAACTGGGATCAGCCTAGTGCTGTCCTAGTCCCTAAGTCCCTGGTTTTAAATGTCCAAGCAAATAGCCACACAGGCTTTGTCTCACCGCACAAGGGTTCACTCTCTCCAGGAAGTCCACACAGGTCTGCTTCCAGGCATGAGCTAACCCCTAATGAAGCTGGGAGTTCTTATAGAGGCCTAAATGAGCTGACAAGCTTCAGCTGGTCTCATCAACTCCCTGTCTGCACGACGCCCCACACTCTCCCTAGAGGTATGAGTCATCCATGAGCCCACTATCCTCAGCTGGGCTTATACAACTCTCCACCTAGTTGTATAAGTCGGCGTAAAGCCTGAATCTGGGCGAAATATATCTACCCCCCTGGATGCAACCAGGTGACTTTACCTTCCTGCTGTCACACTAGACGGAATGAACTCCGTAGCTTCTGCATTCAGTGTGTGATCCTCATTATCTTCGTCAGGTGGAAGATCAATAGCAGAAGTCGTTGGACCTTGGGAAGGCCAAAGCCAGCCAATTTCCTCTCCCTCATCTTCACTAATTTCTGAATCTTCTGTATCCTCTATCCGAGGGGTCTGAGACCGAGTGTTGGGTCTAGGGGTGTTCAGAATGGACATGGGTTCAGGAGAATCCATCCTAGGAGGCAACCGAACTGCTTCAGCTAACGGAAGTAGGTGGTTCCGATGCCAAGTCTTCAAGGGCCCCAACTTCCCCTCGGGTTTAAGTCTGTAAATGGGTAGGCCCGGTAATTTTTTACAAATGACATAAGGTTCTGGTCTCCATCTATCTGCAAGCTTATGTTTTCCAGTGATCCCCAGGTTCCGCAACAACACTCTGTCTCCTGGTTGTAGGTCTTCGATCCTAACCTTTAGGTCGAAATTCCTCTTGTTGCGAGCCCCCCTCTGTTCCGAGGCCGCCTGAGCTTGCTCATAGGCCATCTTCAAGTTGTGTCTAAGTCTATCTACATATCCCTTGTGGGAAGCAGCAGAACAATGATCTATGGAAGTGCCGTAGGCCAGATCCACCGGCAATCTTGCTTCTCTCCCGAACATAAGTCTGTAAGGTGAATATCCTGTAGCATCGCTGACAGTGCTGTTGTAAGCATGCACAAGGGCCGCTATGTGACTACTCCAATGTTGCTTCTTTTCGCCACTTAAAGTTCCCAGCATGTTAAGCAGGGTTCGGTTGAACCTCTCCGGCTGAGCATCACCTTGAGGATGATAAGGAGTAGTCCTGGTCTTCTTGATCCCTAAGGCATCTAGTAGTTTTCGTATCAGTTTACTCTCGAAATCCCTCCCTTGATCTGAATGGAGCCTTTGTGGCCGTCCATAATGTATAAAGTACTTCTCCACGAGTATTTTGGCCTTCTGGTCCTTGGCTGGAAAAGCCTGTGCATACCGGGTGAAATGGTCGGTTACTACCAGAACATTTCCTAGTCCCTTCAGGTCGGGTTCGAGGCAGAGGAAATCAATGCACACCAGGTCAAGCGGGCCTTCACTTTGTAAATGGCCCATTGGGGCAGCTTGATGGGGCAGAGTCTTTCTCTGTATGCATCGTGCACATGAATGGCAGTATTCCTCAACTTCAGCCCTCATGCAGGGCCAATAGAAACGGTCTCTAACAAGTTGGAAAGTCCTTTCTGCTCCCAGGTGACCATGGTTGTCATGTAAGGCAATCATGACCGTCTCCCTGTGTTTCTCCAGCAGGAACAACTGCCACTTGTCTTCTTGGTCATCAGAGGGGCCCCTTTGGTAGACCACTCCCTGATGCACCTGTAGCCTGTCCCACTCTTTTTTCAACAGGCGAGCTTCCTTCGAGGGGTGACGTAGGAGTATGTTTGGGTTCTGATTCTCTAATGCTTCTAGGACCAATCTCCCCATAGGGTCTTCCCATTGGTCGGATCTCAACTCCTTTTTGGTCAGTCTGGGTAAGTTGTCTTCCCCCAGTAAGGTTGCTCCACAGTACTGCTTGGGGACTCCTACGATAGTGACCCCTATCTCTTCTGCTCTTGAGCCTCCCTTGGCTTGGAGTTCAGCCCCTTGGCAAAGGGCCCGCACCCCGTCAGGTGCCACTTGGGTCCAGTCTTCAATACTGTGGGTGGGGACATGAGACCTCCTGGACAGGGCGTCTGCATCTCGGTTTCCCACCCCAGGTCTATATTTCAAGCTGAAACTGAAGGCAGACAACGCCGCCAGCCATCTATGTCCTGTGGCGTCCAGCTTCGCTGTGGTAAACAGGTAGGTAAGGGGGTTGTTATCCGTTTTGACAGTGAAGTTTTGACAGTGAAGTCTGCCCCATATAGGTAATCTCGAAGTTTGTCTACTACGGCCCACTTGAGGGCCAGGAACTCCAACTTATGGGTGGGATAGTTCTTTTCGGAGGGGGTCAAGCTTCTGCTCACATACGCAACAGGTCTCTGCTGCCCTTCATGCTCCTGGTAGAGTACTCCTCCCAGACCATCATGACTGGCATCCACATGGAGTTCGTAAGGCTTCTTTGGGTCTGCATAGGCCAGAACAGGGGCGGTGGTCAAGCTCTTTTTCAGCATCTGGAAGGCGCCTTCACACTTCTCATTCCACTGGTCCTTGACTGACTCCCCCGGCTTCCTGGGGCCCGAGTCATCCTCTTCCCCCTCCGTCTTCAGCAACTCATTCAAAGGTCTCGCTATTCGAGCAAACCCCTCCACGAACCTCCTGTAATAGGAACAGAATCCTAGGAAGGACCTGAGTTCTGTTACAGCGGTAGGTCTTGGCCAGGAGGTGACAGCCTCCAGTTTTTCAGGGTCTGTGGACACCCCATTTTCGGACACTATGTGTCCCAGATAGTTGACTGAAGACTGGTAAAATTGGCATTTTTCAGGTGAGAGCTTGAGTCCTTCTTCACTCAGTCTCTTCAAGACCTTCTCCAGCCTTTCTTCATGCTCCTCCAAAGTTCTGCCAAAGACTATGATGTCATCCAAGTATACAAGGACCTCGATGAGGTTCATGTCTCCCACAGTCTTCTCCATGAGTCTTTGGAATGTGGCTGGAGCTCCAGACAGACCTTGAGGCATCCGGTTGAATTCAAAGAACCCCACTGGGGTTATGAAAGCCGTCTTTTCTTTGTCTTCTGGGTGCATCGGGATCTGATGATACTCACTCTTTAAGTCCATAACACTGAACCACTTGGCTCCGGACAAGCTCTGCAAAGCATCTTCTATCCTTGGAGTGGTATACTGATCCGGAGTGGTTCTCCTGTTGAGGGTCCTATAGTCAATACACAACCTTAGTGCCCAGTTCTTCTTCCGGACCACTACTATGGGGGAGGCATACGGACTTCTAGATTCTTGGATCACACCTGTTCGCTTGAGCTCAGCAAGCTGTTCCCTCAAATCTTCAAGGTCTGCCAATGGAACCCGCCTAACCCTTTCTCTGAAGGGCTTGTCTTCCTGGAGGCGGATTCGATGGGTGGCACTCCTAGCACACCCCACATCAAACTCGTCATGTGAGAAAATCCTCTCCCACCGAGGCAACTGGTTCCGGGCTCTCTCCCTCCAAGCCCTGGGCAGGTTTGGATTCTCCATGGAAAGCTTCTCCCACACTGTACTCTCTCCATCTGTCTTCCCCACATCTGATGAGGCAACCGGTGTGGCTGTGCTCACCCGGCCCAATAACAGCCTGGCTGGGACTTCCATGGGACCATCCCTGGTGTTTCTGACACTCACAGGCACCTTGCAGTGGGCCTTCTTCAGGGCCCTCACCGGGACCACTTCCGGGACTACCTCCAAGCCCGAAGGTTCTTCTCTTGGGTCGGGTTCCAACATCACAAAAGGGCCCGGCTGCTCCCAAGTGAGTTTCACTGTGGCCTTCAAGCAGGTTACTTCACCGGGTTGCAGCACTATCCCTTTTTTTCCCAGTCTCCAGACCTTCCCTACCCCCTCTTCCGGGGCCTTTTGCTCTAAGATCAGCCGTTGGAAGGCGGTCTTCAACATTGGGTGAATCTCCGTGACTGGGAGGTTCTTCCTTCTTGTTAGCGGGACCAAAAGTCTTCGGACCAGATCTGTGTTGGTTCCTATTATCAAGGAACTCCTGTTAGCTCCAGGCGGTCGGGGGCACACCACAGCCAAGGTGTCGAACACTTCCCCCTTCCCAGCTATGGATGGGTCAAACGTCAGTCTTATGGGTAGATAGCCATCATAAGGAAACTTCTCTGTTCCAATTCCCCATATCTCCAAGTCTTCAATCTTCTGGATGGGTAGGTGACTTAGGTGCCTGTCGTAGAAGTCTCGATACAACAGGGTCACCTGCGCTCCAGTATCCAACAGGGCTCTTGTGTAGATCCCCTCTACTTGAATGGATACAATTGGAGAGGGACCCACCAGTTTCTCTGGGTACTGCTTCGAAGGGGTCTCTTTCCTTGGATCTTTGCATTTCCCTTTTTGACTTTCCTTTCTCCTTTTGTCTTTGGACCTAAGTAGGGTTGTCCCGATACCACTTTTTTAGGACCGAGTACAAGTACCGATATTTTTTTCCAAGTACTCGCCGATACCGATTACCGATACTTTTTTTTCAATGTCATGTGACAGTTTGAAAGATGGGGACTGATAGGTGGCACTGACAGGTGGCACTTATGGGCACTGACTGGTGACTGGCTCTGATGGGCACTAATAGATGGCACTGATTGCACTGATAGGTGGCACTTATGGGCACTCATAGGTGGCACTGATTGCACTGAAAGGTGGCACTTATGGGCACTGATAGGTGGCACTGATTGCACTGAAAGGTGGCACTTGTGGGCACTGATATGTGGCACTTGTGGGCACTGATAGGTGGCACTTGTGGGCACTGATAGGTGGCACTTGTGGGCACTGACAGCACTGATAGTGCAATCAGTGCCACCAAGTGCCACCTATCAGTGCTCACAAGTGCCACCTATCAGTGCCACCTATCAGTGCCCACAAGTGCCACCTTTCAGTGCTATCAGTGCCCACAAGTGCCACATATCAGTGCCCACAAGTGCCACATATCAGTGCCCCCAAGTGCCAACTATCAGTGCAATCAGTGCCATCTACCAGTGCCACCTGATAGGTGGCACTGATAGGTAGCACTTGTGGGTACTAATAGGTGGCTGTCACTGAAATGCTGCGGGAAAAAAAAATGACACAGGATTTAAAATAAAAAAAACTGCTGCAACGCCCATCTTGGTACACCCTGCACTCGGCTGAAGTAAGCAGCAGCAGACATCTTGTTACACCCAGCCCATATAGCTCGGGCTGGGTGTAACAAGATGTCTGCTGCTTACTGCAGCCAAGTGCAGGGTGTACCAAGATGGGTGTGGGGACGTTCAGCCGCTGACGGCGACCGAATGCGACATCACCGGTCACCGATCCTGATGCGCTTGCGCCCTGCACCCCTGCCAGCTTACCAGTTTCAACTGCAGGTAAGGGACTCGCTCTCCGCCCTGGTCTCCGCCCTCGCCGCACTCTCCGTCCCGCTCTCCGCCCTGGTCTCCGCCCCCCGCCACGCTCTCCGCCCTGCTCTCCGCCCCCCGCTCTCCACCCCCTCTCTGCGTCCGCTCTGGAAAAAAAAAAAAAGTATCGGACTGGGCATCGGGAGCATTTGCGCGAGTACAAGTACTCGCGCAAATGCTTGGTATCGGTCCCGATACCGATACTAGTATCGGTATCGGGACAACCCTAGACCTAAGTCTCTCCTGAGCCTGGTATGCATTGATCTCTCTCCTCTGTATGGGTGTAACTACCCACTGAGGGACATTATTGTGTTTCTTTGGAGTGCATTCCTTCTGAGGAACCCTTGGTTTCTTCTGTGGGGTCCTGACCCCTTCTCTCATATGCTTCTTATTCAGTATGGAGTTCCTTGATGATGATAGCACCCGGTTGACTCCTTCACCGGGGCCCGTTGAAGTTTTCCGGCGGCTTGCGGTTATTCAGTCTCTTCTTCTTGGGACTGGCACATACTTTGGCAAGATGGTCAGCTCCCCCACAATTGAAACAGATCACATTTCCCCAATTTTCCAGGGATGCGGGTGCTGAGGTATTCGGGAACAATTCCTTCCTCGGACTTTCCCTCTCTGGTACCCTTGACTCCTTTTCCATCAAGGAGGTCAACATTCCCAGCACTTGGGACATCTGCGACTTCAAGGTGTCCACCTCTGCATCTCTTTCTAAGGTCATGGCCGTCCTGACCATCACCGGAGGAGGGTTCACCGTCTCAACTGGTTGGCTCCTCTTTTTCTCCTCCAGCATAGCTTCTTCCTCTCTGACTACTCGGATCAAGTCAGGGTACTCCAGGCTCTTCCCGTCCTGTTAAGATGTATCTGAGGTGTCCTGTTTAGCAGGGAGAACAAGGTATGTGTAAGATGTCCTGGCAAGCAAGGTGACGCAAAGTGTACTGTGGAGCTCTGAAGCAAAATGAACATTGTTGCTGCTTGGCAGAGGGGTAAGTGTAACACAATGTCTCTTTGTATCTGTAAGATGAGCAAGTGCCTGCTCACCAATCCTGCGACCAAGGCCCAAGGGAGAGATGTCTTGGAACAGGCTCTTTAGGTTGCCCGACAGGCTACATGACCACGGTAATGACCGTCAATGTCTTCAGAGAAGCACCTGGAGATGCACCCGGGGGCCATTTCTGGTGAGATGTCCGCGACCGACCGTGGACAAGTTGTGGGAAACAGTCACACTGACCTTGGGTGGCAGCACCCTTCTCCTGCCTCCGGGCAACTCCTCGCCTCATGGTCTCTGTCCCATTCCCAGGCAGCCTCCTGGTGTCCTTGCCTCTGCTTCACTCCCCCTTTGCTGCTGAGATAAGTAGTCTGCCTCCCAGGGATTACAATGTGGCCTTCTGTGTTAGGGACTACATGTCCCAAGATGCTTTGCTGCTCCAGTTCCTCTTGGTGATTGGCTTTCCTCCTCCTGCCAGTGAGGAAACAGGGGAGAGAGCAGGGTGGGTGGCTACCTGTGTGAGCGCCGCTCGCATACTGTGTATGTGAGGAGGAGAGGGCGAGGGAGAATTCCCCCACAGATGCTGACAGGCTCTGTGTCAGAGCCTGTCAGTGTGTGTGAGTCTCTGCGGCGGCTGGTGGAAGGCGCTGGGCCGTGGGCTGGCTGAGCGGCACCCGCTACACACTCCCCCCACCAAAGAACCTTTGGTTCTCCAAAGGAGGTGAAAGTCCATGTCCTGTTACATGCTTGTAGATAGACATAGGGAGAGAAACAGGTTAATGCATGCAAGGAAATAAACCCTGTACATGTGCACACGAACCTGGCAGAGGAACCCCACACCACTTTTCATTGGAGGAAAGGTTGTCCTGCCTACAGGCCACCTTTATTGGGATGGCCCAGCTAGATGTGCCAGGGGGAGGGTTAGGGTCGCCCTTTACCAAAGCTACAGTGAAAAGATCAGGCGTGTCAAGAGTCTTGAGAGATGATAATGGCTTCCTCAGAGTTCTCACCCGAAACATCATAGGTCGGTTTCTTTGGTGGCCGAATAACTCTTCGCTCTCTAGGTTCAGGTGTTGCAGGCTCACTAGCCCCTTCTTCCTACACAGCCATTTCTTCGTCCGGTACGTCAGCTTCTTCCTCTTCTATAACAGGTCCTCCTTCTTCCGCTATGGAAGAGTGAAAGTCTTCAGGATCTCCTGCTGGCAGGGAAGATTGAGGACCTTCCAGGGGCTGACTCTGAGGTACAAATTCAGGGGCCTTTGGCCTGAGAATCCCAGTGTTTGTCTCCTTAGGAAAAGAGGAGGAGAAGGGGTGGCAGGTGTTGACATTTGAGACGGCCATAACCAATCTATCCTCATCTCTTCATCCTCACTGTCTTCCTCCTCTGCACTCAGGGGTATGGGCTGCGACCTAGTCACTGGACGGGATCTCTGTGAGGTCGTTGGGGTAGGCTGTAAGTCTGGCTGTTGCAGCACATGAACTGCTTCTGACAGGGGCAGCAGATGATTGTGGTTCCAAGTCTTCAGTGGGCCTGTGCTTCCCCCTGGCTGGATCTGATACACTGATACACTGGCAGCTACAGACGACATAGAGCTGTGATTTCCAGCAATCAGCCAACTTGTGTTTCCCAGGGACACCCAGCTTCCTCAGCAGCACTTTGTCACAGGCTGCAGGTCCTACACTCGCACCCTGCGGTCGAAGTTTCTCTTGTTTCGCTGTCCTCGGGCATTTGAGGCAGCTTGGGCCTGCTCATAGGCGGTTTTCAAACTTCTCCTCAGACGATCCATATATCATATCCTCTGTGGGATGTTGTTGAGGTATGGTCTAAGGATGTGCCAAAGGCCAAGTCAACTGGTACTTGGGCCTCCCATCCGAACATCAGCCGATAAGGGTACTAGCCTGTGGTATCATTTGCAGTGCTGTTGTAAGCATGCACAATGGCCACGAATTGCTTGTTCCAGTCCTGCTTTTGTTCCAAAGTTAGAGTCCCAAGCATATCTAGGAGAGTTTGAATGAATCTCTCCAGTTGAGGGTCCCCTTGAGGGTGATATGGAGTGGTTCTGGACTTTTGGATGCCTAAGGGGCCTAAGAGTCTCTGGAGGAGTTTACTCTCGAAGTCTCTCTCTTGATCAGAGTGGATGCACTGAGGCAGACCATAATGTATGAAGAACTTCTCCACCAAGATCTTGACCACAGTAGATGCTTGTTGGTCTTTTGTGGAAAATGCCTGGGCATACCTAGTGAAATGGTCAGTCACCACCTGGATATTTCTCTGTCCACTCAGATCAGGCTCAAAGCACAGAAAGTCAATGCACACCGGCTTCATGGGTCCTTTGAACTAAAGATTGCCCATTGGGGCCGCTCGGTAAGGCAAAGTCTTCCTCTGTATGCATATGATGCAGGAGTGGCAATAGCCCTCTAATTTAGCCCGCATGCAGGGCCAGTAGAATCGGTCCCTCACCAGGTTGAACGTCTTCTTAGGCCCTAGGTGGCCATGGTTGTCATGAAGGGAAGTTAGCACCGTCTCTTTCTATGCTGCCTCTCAACTGCCATTTCTCTTCGGGATCATCAGAGGTGCCCCTTCGGTAGACCACTCTGTTGCCCAGCTGCAACTGATCCCACTCTCATTGCAGCAGATGGACTTCCTTCTGGGAGTCAGCGAGTAGCAAGTCGGGACGTTGGCTCTCCAAAGCCTTCAACACCAAACTACAAAAAGGGTCTTCCATCTGGTCCCTTCTCAAGTCTTTCTTAGAGAGCTTGAGCGGGCCTTCATCCCCAACTTGGGTAACGTTACAATAACACCTGAGGACACCAGCCGCTGAGACCCTAATGTCTTTGGCCCTTGACTCAACTCCAGCTTGATATTCCGCTCCCCGACATAAAACTTGTACCCCTTCAGGTGCTCAAAGTCCATTCTTCTGGGGAGTCTCTGGAACTGTGGGATCTTCTTGACAAAGCATCTGCGTCTGTTCCCGACCCCTGGATGGTACTTCAGGCTGAAGGTGAACTCCGATAGGGCTGCCAACCACCTGTGACCAGTAGCGTCGAACTGGGCGGTAATGAGGATGTATGTGAGTGGATTATTGTCTGTCTTGCCCATGAAGTCTGCTCTCTACAGATAATCCCTTAGCTTATCCACCACTTCCCACTTCAAAGCCAGAAACTAGAGTTTGTGCATGAGGTAGTTCTCGGCGGGTGCCAGGCTCCAGCTTACATAGGCAACAGGCCGCAGGTGCCCGTCATGTTCTTGATATAGCACCCCACCTAACCCATCTCGACTGGCATCCACGTGTAGTTCGTACGGATTGGTTGGATCTGCATAGGCCAGGACTGGAGCAGTTTTTAGGCTCTACATCAGCTGCCTAAAAGCCTCCTCACACTGGGCAGTCTATTGTTCCTGAATGAACTCTCGGTATCCTGGGCCCTCCAGCTGGTCTGACAGGCTTAGTCACGCCTGGGTCGGCATCTTCCTCTTCGTTTTTCAATAGCTCGTTGAATGGGCAAGCTATTTTAGTGAATCCCTCAATGAATCTCCTGTAATTGATGCAGAATCCCAAAAATGACCTAAGCCCAGTCACATTGGTAGGCCTCGGCCAGAAGGTGACGAATTCTAGCTTCTGGGGGTCGGTGGCCACTCCTTCAGCGGACATAATATGGCCAAGGTAGATTACCGAGGGTTGATAGAACTGGCATTTCTCCAGAGATAGCTTCAACCCCTCATCATGGAGTCTTTTCAGGGCCTTCTCCAGACTCTGTGTTCTTCTAGAGCTTTGCTGAAGACAATAATATCGTCTAGGTCAGTGTAACGGATCTCAGATACCCCAGATGGGCACATCCGCCAGACTTGTGTCTCCTGTCCTCCAAACGCACCCGCAGCCTGCAGATTCGCCATAACCAGCCCTTAACCCCTCAATCACGAGACAATCCACACAGGTGTTGAGGGTTAAACATGTAGAGCATCAACTCTTTATTAAATCCAAAACATACACTTTTACACACAGTTAGGGACACTCCCCTTAGCCTTGTCATAGAGGGGGGGTAGGGGACAAGGAAGAATCAATGGGAACTGAACACTTGTACATTGAAACAGAGACTACAGATAAACATAAAGGGATTATGGTAAGCAGGCAGCCCTTCAATACACATCCCCTGCGGAGAGATGTCTGCAGTCCAGACCATTGTCTGTGTGCCATGAACCAACACAGCTAAACACAGCAACAAGAGGGGGGGGGATGGGGGAGAAGGGATGTAGCATTACATTACATTATCTCAATGCCAGCTTCTCCCCGAGTCTCCAGTCTCTTAGGGGCCATAATCTGTGGGTAGGAGGCCCGCCCTCAGTCCCTTCCAAAGCACACAGTGACAGTGGGTTCTGTCACATTTCTCCCCTTTTAAAAACAGACTAACCAGGTTCCTGACCCCGAACTGGTCTGGACCTGCGTTAGTCGCAAACTTCCACCCCAGGCCACCAGGAAAAGGAAAAGTACGTCTCTGGGGCTGGGGAGCAAAATCGCACATACGGTCTCCCGTGAATAAAAACAGCCGCTGCAGAGTGGGAACAGCTGTCCGCACTCCCGTGATCCGGGGCTGGGTTGCAGATATTGAGGGGAGCTGAATAATCCTCTGCCCCGATGCCAGCGTTTCAGCTTGTAGGGAACATAGGCTGGCAGTGCTATGCAGTTGGGGAGGAAAAGGTTCTTGCTTTTCTCCTGGAGTAGCTAACAGCCGCTGAGGAGGTATCTTGCAGGGACTGTCTCCCGGACTCTCCGTCTCTTTTTCTGATGCTGGGCAGAGGCCAACATCGCTCTGCCCCGTAGCCAGTGCTTCTGCTAGGGGGACATATACAATGGTAGAGTTCAGCAGCTGAAGAGGGGGAAGGATTTTCTCCCCTCCTGGTTCTGTGACCAGCTTCTGAGGCGACTTCTGACAGGGGCTGTCTCCCAAACCCTCCAAAAATCTACTGAGGGCTGGGTCGGGGCCGGTAACACTCTGCCATGCAGCCAGTGCTTCTGCTGGGGGGATATACACTGGGGTAGTGTCCAAGTGCTGGGCAACCAGCTCACTGAGGTCATCCCTCGGACTCCCTGGATCTAACTCTGAGGGTGGGCAGAGGCCCGCGGCACTCTGCCCCATAGCCAGCGCTTCTGCTGGGGGGATGAACACTGGGGTAGTGTCCAAGTACTGGGGAAACAGCTCAATGAGGTCATCCCTCAGACTCCCTGGATCCAACTCTGAGGGTGGGCAGAGGCCAGCGGCACTCTGCCCTGCAGTCAGCGCTTCTACTGGGGGGATGAACATTGGGGTAATGTCCAATTGCTGGGGAGGGAGAATTGCTTCCTCCACTCCCGTTGGGGATATCTGCTGTTGGGGAAAAGGCTCACGAAAATCATCTCTCAGACTCTCCGGATCCAACTCTTTTTCTGATGCTGGGCAGAGGCTAGTGGCACTCTGCCCTGTAGCCAGCGCTTCTGCTGGGGCACCGGATGCAATACTCTCGACTTGCTGCTGATCACCATTTACCAGCCTTCCAGCGCCAGTCTCAACTTCCCCTTCTGAGACCTTTATGCTATTATCTTGTCTCTCTGCTTGGGGAACCTCTGGTGCGTTCCGGCATTCTAGCACTCGCAGTGCCCTCTGTATCATCGCCGCTTCTTCCATTGCGGTTAGGACGGGAAAACGTAGGGGCACTCCTGGCCCCATTTGCTCCGCATCTTCGTGACTGTCCGCTGTTTCTCCAGGACAGTCCCAGGCAACGGGAGCCATGCCAGGCTGCTGATCACCGTCAAACAGCCGATTGTAGGCAATCTCGAGCTCCCATTCCTGCTCAACCAGGAACTCCAATTCCTCCAGGTCACACGCCTCTTCAGGGAGGTCCAGCACCTCATCTCGGAAGTCCAGGATGTTTTCCAGCCGCCACTCCTCATCGCTCCCAAAGTCTGGGTCTCCGTACATTTTTTGATGGAGCAGCCCCACGCCGCCGTAGCCAACGCCTTCTGTCGGGCTGCCGTCTGCTGTACTTGGCCACAGTTGAGCCGCGAACCACCGGAGGGCTCTGTAGCTGGCGTCCAGCCTCATCTCCTCCTGGACCAATCTTCCGAGCTCCGTCTTCCACTCATCTCGCGGTCGTTCCCTCAGGAACACCTCTCGCGCATGGTACTGCGTCCAGTACATCTCTGTGGAGGAGGGAAGGATCTTCCCCTGATGGCGCCGCTCGTGGCTTAGCGTTTCATGCCAGAGTTGCCAGCGGATCACATCCTCCCAGCCGAGCATGGTGCGCTCTGTCGCTGGTCCCCGATGTTGCTTCCGCATGCCTTGCAGCCTCCTCTCAAACTCCGCTCTCATGCTGGCTGGTCCCCGTATTGCTCCTAGACGGCTGCCCAGATCTTGAATCCTGGTGGTGGTTTGGATGGCCCGGACTGCAGGAGACATCCCACTGCTGCCACCACTGTAACGGATCTCAGATACCCCAGATGGGCA
Organism: Rana muscosa; assembly: GCA_029206835.1. Classification (NCBI taxonomy): domain Eukaryota; kingdom Metazoa; phylum Chordata; class Amphibia; order Anura; family Ranidae; genus Rana; species Rana muscosa. The sequence continues at coordinate 1,233,308,973 of CM055116.1, read as the reverse complement.
CATCCGCCAGACTTGTGTCTCCTGTCCTCCAAACGCACCCGCAGCCTGCAGATTCGCCATAACCAGCCCTTAACCCCTCAATCACGAGACAATCCACACAGGTGTTGAGGGTTAAACATGTAGAGCATCAACTCTTTATTAAATCCAAAACATACACTTTTACACACAGTTAGGGACACTCCCCTTAGCCTTGTCATAGAGGGGGGGTAGGGGACAAGGAAGAATCAATGGGAACTGAACACTTGTACATTGAAACAGAGACTACAGATAAACATAAAGGGATTATGGTAAGCAGGCAGCCCTTCAATACACATCCCCTGGGGAGAGATGTCTGCAGTCCAGACCATTGTCTGTGTGCCATGAACCAACACAGCTAAACACAGCAACAAGAGGGGGGGGGATGGGGGAGAAGGGATGTAGCATTACATTACATTATCTCAATGCCAGCTTCTCCCCGAGTCTCCAGTCTCTTAGGGGCCATAATCTGTGGGTAGGAGGCCCGCCCTCAGTCCCTTCCAAAGCACACAGTGACAGTGGGTTCTGTCACAGTCAGTGTTTCTCAACTCCAGTCCTCAAGGCGCCCCAACAGGTCATGTTTTCAGGATTTCTCTCAGATGAAACAGCTGTGGTAATTACAAGGCAGTGAAACTGATAAAATCACCTCTGCAAAATAATGGGAAGCCTGAAAACATGACCTGTTGGGGCGCCTTGAGGACTGGAGTTGAGAAACCCTGGTCTAGGTACACCAACATCTCAATCAGGTTCATGTCACCCACTGTCGTCTTCTTTAGCTTCTGCAAGGTGGCTGGAGCAACAGACAGGCCTTGAGGCATCCGGTCAAGCTCAAAGAACCCCACCAAGGTAATGAAAGCTGTCTTCTCCCGATCTTCAGGGTGCATGGGAATTTGATAGTACCCACTCTTCAAATCCAGCACGCTGAACTACTTTTCCCCTGACAGGCTCTGCAGGGCAACTTCTATCCTTGGGGTGGTATATTGGTCGGGAATGGTCCTTCGGTTCAGCGTCCGATAGTTGATGCACAACTTCCGGGACCCATTCTGCTTCCGTACCACCACTATCGGGGAAGCAAATTATACCTGCCCTCTTCAGTTCTGCCAGCTGTGCACGCAGGTCTTTCAGGTCCCCTAAAGGAATCCGTCGGACTCTTTCACTTAATGGCTTGTCTGCTTGCAGGCGAATCCGGTGTTGGGCAGTGGGCACTTTTTGCACACCCCACATCGAACTCACTCTTCGAGAATGCAGCCTGCCATCTCAGGAACCTTGGCCCTTTCTTTCTATTCAGGTGAGAGGGGGTATTCTTTGGGTAGAACTCCTCGACAGGGATCCCATCCTTCGCTCCCCCCACCAAATCAGACAGTGAGACTGGGGTGGCCGGATTCCCTTGCCCCTGCAACATCCGAGCTGGCATCTTCACAGGGGTGGCCGTGATGTTGCGGACACTAACCGTAATCTTCCTGTGACTTTGCTGTAGCGCCTTAGTCAATCTTACTTCTGGGATTATCTCCACCCCCGTGTCTTATCTCTGGCCGTCAGCTTAAATAACGATGAAAGGGCCTGGTTGCTTCCGATTGAGCTTGACAGACGCCCGTAAACAAGCCACCTCACCGGGCTGTGACATATTCTCACACCAGTCCTGGAGCTATACCTTCCCCACTCCTTCAGCTGAGACCTTCTGCTCTAACACCAGGCACTAGTAAACTTGTCTCAGCTTGGAGTGTACACCCATGGTTGGGGTGCCTGGCTCCATGACAAGAGGAGTCAACAGCCCTCTGACAAGATCAGTTTTAGTCCCTATGATCAGGGAACTCCTAGTGGACGAGGACAGACGACTGCCAGTGTGTCAAACGTCTCTGGGTCACAGTTCAGCTTCACTGGTAGTTAGCCTTCATATGGGAAATTTTGGGTCCCAATGCCCTATATCTCTAACTCCTCCAACTTCTGCAATGGCAGGTGCTTAAGATGCTTATCATAGAAGTCTCGGTATAGAAGGGTCACTTGTACTCCCAGTATCCAGGAGGGCTTTAGTGTAGATTCCTTCTACTTGAATTGATATGACTGGAGAAGGCCCCACGAGCTTGGCAGGGAACTTACAGGACGTGGTAGCCTTAGCCTGTCCTGTTGCCAGTATTCATGCTCCTTTCTTGTAGGGATTCTGATACAGCTTGAGTCTGTTGAGTTCCGGGAGTTTGGTGTGCACTGACTTACTGACAACGGGCAGCATGTGTCAAAAGGAGTGGGACACTGAGTCACTTAGAGACAACAACGGGAGCCCTCTGAGAGGGTATGGACATCTGATGTGAGGAGACCTAGCCGTGGTCTCCTCACGTCATTGTTTTTGAAGCTAGCTACTGTAGATGGGCACCCGGTGGGCTTCTTCACCGAGGCCCTCTGAGGTTTCCCCGCCAGCTTTTGACGCTGAGCTTGAGGCTTCACCGGGCTTGGACACCCCGACGATAATGTCCCACTCCTCTGCAGTTGCAGCAGACTCCTTGGTTTATCAGCTTCTCTCCAGAGGCAACACCAACAGAAAAATCTCCTGCGCTGTGTGGTGGGCCTAGGTAAAAATTGTTGTACTTTTGTTGTGGTTCTAATGGGTGGATACTGCACCAAAGTACTAAAGCAAAGAAAGAAAAAATAGAAGGCGTGTGGCCTAGCACATTATTCTTGGTAAAACGTTTTATTGAATAACAGAAGTAAGTAGCGTAATCACATTTGGTAACTTTAATAAAATCACATAATTTCTCTAAAAGTCCATATAGCAATACCCATATCCCATGGGGTTATAAGGTAGTGTGATATTCTGATGCGTTTCGAGGATATTTCCTCTTCCTCAGAGCCTTATGGAACCAAGTCTGGTCTGCATGTTTACGTGTAGTGGACTGAATGGATGGTATAACCTTGGGGGAATAATCCTCCTTCGCTGATAGGTTAGTCTTCGCTCATCACAGTACACCAATACGTGGTGAAAGTGTAACCCTTCGCCTACATCCTGTCCCGTGGATGGACATCCAGGTATGAGCTGAGCTGAACTGGTAATCCGTTAGAGTCCCTTGGCTGGATGTTGTGCGGAATGCACGTCCTGTGGGTCGCAGAGTCCGTAACCTACGAGTTCCAAATGGTTAAGTTCCCGGTGGTGCAAGTACCGGCAAGCTTCGTGCATAGAAGGATAGTGATGAATGACAGTACACAGCGACAGGGCGCCGTGTGTGTCAGGTGGTGAGTGCTCTCTGCGGCCCCTATGTTGCATCCTATTGTGATCTACAGCAGAAGGCACCATCCCCTTCTTCAGCACGATCTGTTATAGCATTTTGTTCAGACGTCTGTATTCAGACAGGCATTCACCTTGACGTCGGACAGCATGTTCGAATTGATAAATTAGGTCAGCTGCTTTCTCTGTTTGCCCAAACTCCTCTTGTAGCATAGCCAGGTAGTCATAGGCTGTGCAGGTCGTGCTGCTGAATTTTATGTTTCTAATGGCTTCAGCAGCAGCTCTCCGCAGATTTTTACTGATGCGCTGCTTCTTTTGTGCTTCTGGCAGGTTCCACTCTTCTAGGGCCTGCATGGCCTGTTTCATCCCAGCTTCATACTCTTCCTCCCCAGTAGGCACTGACTGTTTCCTGGAGAAGATTCTCAGCTTCCAATACCCAGCCCCAGAACATGCTGGAGTGTCCTTCTGGCATTTTGACACAAAGTCTCACAGGGCAGCGAAGAACTCCGGCCCAATCATGGCCATGGGTGCTGTAGAAGGGACTCCTTCTTCTGTTGCCTCAGCTGGGCTAGAAGTTGCTGGATACATATCTGGGGTGTTCAGCTGGATTAGACGAAGCTCAGTCTGGTTAGCGAATTGTACATTGGCACCTCAGAAACTGTCAGGAGATTCCTTGCTTCCACTCTAGCAGCGCATATGTGTGGGAGGTCCCACAGTCTAGTCTAACATCGATCACCCACACCTTCCTGTCTGTGGCCAATGTCTTCACCGCTTGGCAGATCTGCTCTTCAGTCCAGGCCTCCACAGGAAGCACGATCAGCACGCTTAACTCTGGGTGGGCGCCTTCTTCTCCACACCACTGGATTGCAGTAGCAGGGTCCATCCTGGTGCTTTTAGGGGTACTGTCTTGAGGAGCTGATAGCAGGTTAAAGGTATTCTGGATGAGTTCCCATGTGTAGCGCACTCTAAGGAGGTGCAAGTACAAAGGGATTCCCCACACTGCACGGCCAGGCACACCACATTTTCACAGCACATGTGAGTCAGGAAAAAGTCCCGTGCTTAGTTTTTTTTTTGGTTTTATTGAGCGGATTAAACTTGGATGGGGATAGGGGTATTATGGGATGCCCACTTGCCTTGAATAACTTCTTCAGGGATACTTAAATATTTACAGTCTCTATGTACACTCCTCTTCTGCCTCCTGCACAAACTTGCTTGCAGAACAAAAATCGCAGATCCACCTGGTACACTGTTGAATGGGATCTGACAGGGCACTCTGTCAGCTCCAGCAAATGCCCATTGTAGGCAGGGACCGCAGGCCCCTTTTTGGTGTGTAGAAAAAGTCCCAGTGTCCAGCTATCACCTGTAGATACTGATCCCAGCACCACCTCTTCAGGCACTGCTAGCCCACCTTGTTGCAGCTGCCCCTTTCACTAGCCCCCCGGCTAATCTTCTCACAGTCATCCCAGACTGTAACACTCACCAGCCACCCGGCTGTCTTCTCCCTGGAGATCTCCTGGACATGCTCACTGGCACGTTCTGTCCTCACACCTGCTCCCATGCTTTCAGGAAGGATTCTTCCATGTTTTGTAGGGGGTCCTTCCAGCACCTGAGCCCCAGACCCAAGGTCACCCCCCCCCCCCCCAGACTAGGGGCTAGCCTCAAGGGTCTCTGACAGCCTCCTTAACATTCCATCTTCAGCTTCCACCCGAACTCTCCTGCCTCTGCTGGCATGACCCAGAGTATTCTTGAGGTGGCCTGCCCCCTACCAACCCATCTGCTGGGGATTGGTCAGGGCACTCATTAATACTTCAGGCAGCTCCTCCTAACCTCCCTCCCATTCTTCTGGAAATTTCTCCAAAGTTCCAGAAGTAGGGGGAGGTATCAGAGATGCTGCCTGTGAGTCATACGAGCCTCCCTGAGTTACTCACCCTGACCTTGAATAAAACACAGGCTTGGCTGGCCGCCAAGCCTGATAATTTACCTACACTAACAAAAACCTATTTACACTACCTTGCACTCTACACTAGAGGATGCTACACAAAGCAAATCTTAACATCGTGAGAGCAGGTCCACTTTAATGCATGAAAAAGGGGCATGCACTACTTTTTTTAATGCACCACACAACAGAGACGGTTCACCGGTGGCATTTTGCCATGTGTTACAACAATGCCCAACAATGCATTATATACAGTTCAAGGTGATGCATTGTGGTTCCCTTCCTTGGTAATTGAAGCTGTAATTAAAGTTTAGATAAGGCAGTTTTTACATAGTTACATTGGTCCAGCTAGGAACCATGTGTGCCATACCTGTGGGATCCGCATGGAAGCTGGAAATCATTGTAGTACTAGTAGACAATACTCTAGTGATCTCTATTAGCTTCTAGGTCCCGTGCCGAGCAGCTGCTCTGCTCCAGTCTGAATACTTGGCATGGGCACCATTCAGGGAACACTTTGCATCATCTCAGGTGACACTTTGCATTTATTGAGGAAATAAAAAGGGTTCTCTGAATGGCTCCGTGTCAAGCTGGTGATCTCCTGTGCTCAGTAAGCAACAGCACAGCTGATCTGGGCACAGAACCTAGAAGTCAGCAGCAACCACTGTAGTCAACTATAGTGATTTTCAGCTTCCACCGGGATCCCCTGGTATGACACATTTTTATTAAATTGATCCAAAATTTCTATACCTAAACTCCAGGCTCCATATATATCAATGTCTTTTTTAATGCTTTTTGCAAAAACGCAGGACATTATTTTTAACATGGATTCCTATGGAACACGTTCAAATCAATGCATTTTTGTGCCTCTGCATTTTTGGAAAGTGTCTGGGACTATTTTAAACACACAACTGCAGAAAAGCATGTGTAGCGGTCCTCCCCCAGCTTCTCCCCTCTCTTTTTGGCTGTTTTTTCTCGTCTAGGGGTATCTGGGAGAAGGGGGAAAGATGCACACCACCAGCTCGGCTCTCTGATGTAGATGCAGAGATATGAGCTAAACCGTTTACCTTCGGGTCTGCGTTTTAGGCCGGAGCTTCAGCTTCTCCTGTGGAGGATGATTGTCACTGTCACAGACAGGGACACTTAGCTTCCAGTAACACGAGTTCCACACCATAAAAAGTCCAACACTGTTTTATTGCTTTGATCAATAGGCAGACTGGTTGACTTAAAAGAACAGACAGGGTGTGGGAAAGAGTAGGCCCAGGCACAACACAATGAATAGAGTTTCTCCTGTTCCGTTTAGTGCAAACAGGCTTGGCGCACAGTCCCTGCCACCGACTGTGAATTTAGTGACTGCCACTGACCTGGGTGAACGTTGAGGCCTCTGCCACAGGCCTTGGATGAGACCTGACACTGTCCTGAGAAAGATGGGTCCCTGCCACAGACCATGAGAACATGAATTACCTCCTTTAGAACAAACGACCCCTGTCAGAGGAAGACATCCATCCGGACGGTCACCAGAGGCCTCCACCGTCACCAGCAAATGCTGCGCTGGCTCTTCGGGGAGGTCACGTCTCTGGTCCCTTATGCCCTGGATTCATGGACCAAATCCGGGGGCACCTTAGGAATGCTTTGCCCTCGCGGGACCCAGTCGAAGGTACTGGGCCCCAGGCCTCCTGGAAAAGTACCTCACCCCAGGCTGAAGGTGCCTGGGATGGAACTCGACTCTACGCGCCCAGGCCGAGGGCGCCTGGGCACAGACGAACCACAGCAGCCCCGAGGCCGAAGGTGCCTGGGGAATGGACCTTGTGCGCAAGATGTCCGCCCCCTTTTATATCCTCTCCCAGAAGGCACAGCGGGTTCCCCGCCCCGCCGTACTACTGCTGCGAGAGGACAAAAAGGGCACGGCTCTAGAATGGCAGTTCAACCCCGGTCCTAGGTGACAGCGCCACCTAGGGACTGCAGGGAACATGACACCATTCATACCTCCCACACTCCAAAGTGTCCAAAAATCCCTAAAAATCAATGTATCTGGGCCATCTATAGCCCAGATACACCCCACTAAATTTGACACCCGCTACACATGTAGTGTGTTTTTTATCACGATTTGCATTTTTTAATTTGCCCAACAAATCTGGGCAATAAAATTGTGGTAAAAAAAAAAAAAAAAAAAACTACAGAAACACTCAAAAGCAAACTGCATAGGTGTGAATAGAGCCATAAAGTGTTACTAAATGCAGGACTCTGCATTCACTATATCTGGTCTCCCACAGTACACAGAACATGGAAATGCAAATATTTTAGTAAAAAGGCTAAATACCTTTTCTCATCAGCAATATGAAGTTCAGCCCCTGCTCCTTCTCCCGCAGTCTTCTGGGACACATCACAGGTCCCAGAAAACTACGGGACCATTCACAAGGTGCATGTGCAGTAGGAAACCAGCTGTGAAGCCATAAGGCTTAACTTCCTGTTTTCCTTACTTGAGATGCCGGTGCCACCCAAAGCCGATTGAAGAATTGGCTCGGGTGAGGACATCCCTGGACAGGTAAGTGTTCTTATATTAAAAGTCAGCAGCTACAGTATTTGTAGCTCCTGACTTGTAATTTTTTTTTGCGGGGGAGCCTGGAGCTTAAGCTTAAACGATGTTTATTTTGAACAGTACACTAAGTCCCCATTCACACAGGGGCGACTCGTCAGGCGTCTCAGCCTAATAGTCGCGTCCCATTCTGTACAATGGAACCGTTCTAAGCAGAGCGACTGAAGTCGCTCTGACTTAGAAAAAGGTTCCTGTACTACTTCAAGACGACTTCCATTGACTTCTATACAGAAGTCATTTTGGAAGTTTGCTTTGAAGTCGTCTTGAGATCGCCCAGCACAGTCGCGGCACAAGTCGTGCCGCCCCTGTGTGAATGGGCTCCAACATACCTAGGCAGCCCAGTACAACCTAATTGCTGCTTAAGCAGAGTTTGCCCATGGTTAGATGACCCCCCTGGTAGGGAAACAATAGAAAACAAAGGCAGCTGTGACCATAAATCTTCAGATTGCATACAGGCAGCCGCACCACAACAATGCATGACCCTGGACCACACCATTACTCATAGACCCACCATTTCAGGGTGCTTGCCAGAGGTCAGAATAGCTTGCCAAGTGTCAGTATGAAGAAACCAAAGTCCTTGTGTCTACGGGCTTCAGGATGAAAAACCAGACACCATTCCTTTACTCTTTTTTTTATGCACGCTAGCAAAAGTCTCCCATAAGGAAAAACAAATTCCCATGTTGACGGCCATAAAACCCGTGAAGAAAGGAGTCAAGTGAGCTAACAGACAACATTTCAAAGTTTAAAAGTCCGGTGCCCAAACTCTCCAAACAAAGCAATCTATTTTTGTTGGATGCATGTTTTCCGTTACTGGCTGACATGCTTCTGGAAAGGTCACTAGCACAGAGCTGGCTCAATATGTGGAAAAAATGAAGTTCATAACATTTATAAAAGATCTTGTACTGATCTGTCTAGACAGTTTGAAGTCAGAAAACCTCTGCTTTGTTTTAATCCCAGGGCCGGCCCTACCATGGGACCAGGTGGTACCATTGTACCAGGCGGCACTTTTAGGGGGGCGGCAAAGCTGTGAGCAGAAAAATCTATCCACAAAATGTAGCTGTAAAACTTGTATGCCCCTGTTGCCTGCCTAATTTAGGGATTATGCGCTCCTGCTCACTGCTCTGCGGCAGCAGATGCACCCCTTTCTAGGCTCCCTTCTTGAGTTCCTATGAGTCTCTCCCCCCCCCCCCCTGGATCGGAGCTGGTACAGTCCCAGCGAAAGTGCATGTGGGCGGAGCAGGAAGAGAACCTCACACTGCAGCATCGATCTTTGGTTCCCGCCCAGCACACAGCAAAGCGCTCCTCCTCCAGCGCAGAGTGAAGATGTGTAAATCACGGATGACAGGCTGGATCCTCTTCTACTGTGAGTCCCGACTGCTCTGCATTCCATATACTGTGATTATAAACGTGCCCTGCACTTTTCACTGCAGGTTTATTGAAAGTAAAATTCTTAAACAGGTTAGGAATTAGTGTGACATTTCAGGTGCTACATTATATGTAATCCACATACACATTATATCTTCTAAAAAGAATGATTTTTTAATAAGATATAATGTGTATGTGGATTACATATAATGTAGCACCTGAAATGTCACACTAATCCCTAACCTGTTCAAGAATATAACATTACACAGCAAAGGGTGTGATTTCTTATCCCAGCCCAACTTCAAGAAAGTCCACTCTTACAGTGTGGGGGAGGGGGGAGAAGGGGGGCACTGTAAAGTCTTTTTTTACTTGATTCTATGCTTCAGCCAGCTCCAGTGCTCTCCTCCTCCTCCCTATCACATATAGAGGAAGATTAACCCTGTATGGTCTAAATTGGAGGCTGGAGTGTGACCACTGTCACTCCTAACTGACACAGGAGCTGCAGGGGACCAGTAACAGAACTGCAGAGACCCCGCTGAAGCAAAGTACAAGGTAAAACTGAATACACAGATAAGAATTCATTGGGTTCAGCAGGGGCTGAATTTTTGATCGATGTGTAACCCTCTCTGTTAGACAGAAACCGATTTGTTATATCCACTTCTGCTGGAAATCCTTGTTCAATTAGCTGTTTGCAGCCAAACGGAAGCAGTGCTGATCAGTGTATTTTGATAGGGGAGAGTCCCTGCTGTCAGAATACAATGTCCCAGTGAGGGGGAATTTCCCACATCCAACCAACTTGTGTGGATGGAGGAATCTGTCAGCCACTTGCTTGAGCCCCATCTCGATCCAGCAATGTGCACAAGAGCACTTGCTCTCTAGTGCAGGGGTCTCCAAACTCTCCTAAAGGGCCAGTTTACTGTCTTTCAGACTTCAGGGGGGCCGAACTGTGCCCAGTGGGAGTTAACAATGTGCGATCTGGTGTCGTTGGGAGGAATAGTGCCCCTTTTTTTGTCAGTAGAAGGAATTATGCCCCATCATTGGTGTCATTGGCAGGAATAATGCCTCAAGGGCCAGATAAAGGCAAGCAAAGGGCCACATCTGGCCCCAGGGCCGCAGTTTGGAGACCACTGCTCTAGTGGACTGGTTTTTTATAGTGCACTTTAATATTACTTTGCACTGTGTGTTTGATTTGCAGCACTGGGAGTTTGGTAGTAACTCCAAAACCAAATTGTGTACAAATGAACCATAAGAATTTGACTAGAGTTATTTGAATATTTGGGAGTTATTCACATTATATGTTATAGTATTTTACATTTTTTATTTACAGTTCCCTTACAAAATGTTTTTGCAGCACAGGGATTTTGGTCCCACATGTGATATGTAATTGAATATTTATGAGTTGTTCGCATTATATGTTTTGGGATTCGCCCCTTCATAATTTTGTTTGCAGCACTGGTATTTTGGTTCCATATTCATGTGCTATATATTTCACTTGGTAAGATTTGATAATGACACATACACTAAATTTGATATAATTTATAGGGGCTACTGCTATGCACTAGGGTGTATATACTCCTGGTCTCTGTACTCTGCAGTTTACTGCTCTTGACTTCTGCACATTGTATATTACTGTACATACTCTACCTCTGTACACTGTACACACTGCTCCTGATCCTTGTACTTTGTAATCTATCCAATTCTGACCTCTGCACTATATATATATATATATATATATATATATATATATATATATATATATATATAATGTATTTGTGTGTGTGTGTGTGTGTAAGATAATTGGTCATGGGGGGGGCGCAGCTTGGCATGTTCGCCCTGGGTGCTGGTTGACTTTGTCCCGGCACTGCCCCCTGCACTGTGAGCAGTGTTGCCAACCCCCTGAAGTGAAATTTACTGGCAAGGATGCCAAAATTTCTGTACGGCACCAATTTCTTACTGGCAAAAATAATGAAGATTACTGGCAGAGCCGCATTTTTTACTGATGCTGCAAAAAAGTACCTAAAATTACGGTTTTTAGTGCTAAACAGTGCAAATATCAACATTTGAACTAAAAACACATAGCTAATGCTAATATCAATGTGTTTAAGTTAAACAAAAGTAAAAAAACATATTTCTCAATTCACATGAAGGTTAGGTTACTATAACCCGGCCAGCACAGAGTTCCCTCTTACATCAGAGTCTGCAGGATGCCCCCTTACAGTGCAAGGGAACTCTTATGTAAAGGGGAACGCTGCAGATCATGATGTAAGGGGGAACTCTGATGTGGGGGGAGGGGCTCTGGTGAATAGAGACCACCTTCCACAGAGTGAATACACTAAGGTAAAGGGGGGGTACTAATATAAAGGGGAAACCTTTATATCAGTGCCCCCTTACATTATTGTATTCATTCACCTCCTTACATCAGACAGTGACCCCCCCCCCCCTCAGAATGGCCTGGCGGCACTGTCACTTACCTCCTCTCGGGTGCACAGTGTGGGGCTCAGTCAGACGGCTCCAGCTTGGTGGCTCTGATCTCCTCTTCCCAGTCCACACGTCTGTTTCTTCCTGGGCCGTAACCCCCATCCCGGCGGCACACCCACTCTTGACTCCTTTCTAGGATCCCCTCAGAGACTGTAGACATGACAAGAGATGGTCAGAGGCTGCAGACACACGATACAGGAGGGGGACAGAGACTGCAGACACACTACAGGAGGTGGACAGAGGCTACGGACATACTACAGGAGGGGAACAGAGGCTGCGGACATACTACAGGAGGGGGACAGAGGCTGCGGACATACTACAGGAGGGGGACAGAGGCTGCGGACATACTACAGGAGGGGGACAGAGGCTGCGGACATACTACAGGAGGAGGACAGAGGCTGCCGACATACTACAGGAGGGGGACAGAGGCTGCCGACATACTACAGGAGGGGGACAGAGGCTGCCGACATACTACAGGAGGGGGACAGAGGCTGCCGACATACTACAGGAGGGGGACAGAGGCTGCCGACATACTACAGGAGGGGGACAGAGGCTGCCGACATACTACAGGAGGGGGACAGAGGCTGCCAACATACTACAGGATGGGGACAGAGGCTGCGGACATACTACAGGAGGTGGACAGAGGCTGCGGACATACTACAGGAGGGGGACAGAGGCTGCGGACATACTACAGGAGGGGGACAGAGGTGCGGACACACTACAGGAGGGGGACAGAGGCTGCGGACACCACCATATTACTTCTGCACATCATCAGTGTGCTGTGTCCTCCTCCTGTGCCCCTTTCACCACTCCACAGGTCAGGGCAGCACTGTGCTGCCCTGACCTGTGAAGAGGTGAAAGGGACACAGGAACCAGAGGAGGATACAGCACACTGATGACGCTGTCCCCTTGTATCCCCCCCTGTTTCACTGACCTTGAGTCCGTCCTCCTCACTCCTGCCTGGGCCCTGTCAGTGCTCCGAGTCCTCCACAGACCACCTATGATGAGTGCATGGCATGCACTCACTGCAGGTGTCCCGCCACTGCCGCCAGCCACTGTGGCCTTTTCAAAAATGGCGCCAGCGGCGCTATCACGTTACTGCGTGTGCGCCGCCGCCGCTCGGCCGAGTTCCGAATGCGCTCGGCCGGCGCATTCGGAACGGCGCATGCGCAGTTGTATGGCCGGCTCGCGGCCATCTTTTTTATGGGCGCCGGTGCCCATAAACGGACTTTTACGTACAGCCCGAAAAAGGGGTTAAATCGCGGGCTGTACGTAAATCTACGTACGGTTGGCAACACTGACTGTGAGGCAAATTGCCCGCTCCACTCCGCGCTGCACTTCAAGCATTTTTATTATTAACTTTTTTACTAGTAATGGCAGTGATCTACGACATTGCGGTGGACAGGTTCGGACACTTTTGACACATATTTGGGATCATTGACATCTATACAGCGATCTGTGCTATAAAACTGCACTGATTACTGTGTAAATGTCACTGTCTGGAAAGGGGTTAAATGGGGAGGTGTTTCTAACTGGGGGGGATGGGACTGACTGGAGGAGGAGAGAGATCTCTGTTCCTAATCACTAGGAACAGCAGATCTGTCTCTCCTCCCCTGTCAGAATGGGGATCTGTCTGTTTACATTGACAGATCCCCGTTCTGGCTCTCTGTGGAGCGATCGTGGGTGGCATTGCGGCCGCCGGCCAAGCACAGGTCCTTTTATACTCCAATATACATGTATAGAGCCATGACAGGTCCTCTTTATACTTCTATATACCTGTATAGAGCCATGACAGGTCCTCTTTATACTCCTACATACATGTATAGAGCCATGACAGGTCCTCTTTATACTCCTACATACATGTATAGAGCCATGACAGGTCCTCTTTATACTCCTACATACATGTATAAAGCCATGACAGGTCCTCTTTATACTCCTACATACATGTATAGAGCCATGACAGGTCCTCTTTATACTCCTACATACATGTATAGAGCCATGTAAGGTCCTTATTATACTTCTATATACACGTATAATGCCATGACTGGTCCTCTTTACACTCCTATACATGTATAGAGCCATAACAGGTCCTCTTTATACTCTTATATACATGTATAGAGCCATGACAGGTCCACTTTATACTCTTATATACATGTATAGAGCCATGACAGGTCCACTTTAGTTATCATAATATAAAATAATGGATGTGGGGGCATTTTGGTGGGCGTGATTTTTTTTTGGGGGGGGGGGGGCAGCATTTCATTTTTGGTACCAGGCAGCACAATGTCTTGGGCCGACAGCCATGCCACATCTAGAGCCACCATAAAGTACTAGGATTTAGCAAACTTAATTGCAGTTTACTACCTTCCATTCTAAATATATTGCAAACAATGTTCTTTTTTTTCTATCCTTGCGGAAATTTTTCAAAATTAGCGTTAAACCTGAGGTTATGAATGAAGTTGATTGTCAAATGTCTGTTGTCACAGAGTCAAAGAAAAGAGCTGTGTAGCCAGGAAGAATGTAAACCAGGGGTCTCCAAACTTTCTAAACGAGGGGCCACTTTACTGTCCTGCAGTAAAGGGGGGGGGCGGACTTCGGCCATTGGAAAATGAAAAAGGGGAGGCAGACTTTAACCATTGGAAAATAAAAAGGGGGGCAGACTTTGGACATTGGAGAATGAAAAGAAAATGTCCTGACGTCAGTGGGAAAACAATGCTCCATCTTTGGTGTCAGTGGGAGAAATTGTGCCCCATCGTTGGTGTTATTGGGAGGAATTATGCCCCATCATTGGTGTCATTGGGAGGAAGTGTGCCCCATCATTGGTGTCATTGGGAGGAAGTGTGCCCCATCATTGGTGTCATTGGGAGGAAGTGTGCCCCATCGTTGGTGTCCTTGGGAGGAATTGTGCCCCATCATTGGCGTCCTTTTGGAGGAAGTGTGCCCCATCATTGGTTTCTTTGGGAGGAAGTGTGCCCTATCTTTGATGTAATTGTGCCCAGTTGTTGGTGTCCTTGGGCGGAATTGTGCCCCATCGTTGGTGTCAGTGGGAAGAATTCTGCCCCTCCACTGGGGTCAGTGGATGAAATGGTGCCCCAAGGGCCGGATAAAGGCAAGTGAAGGAGCGGCATCTGGCCCCCGGGCCACAGTTTGGAGACCACTGATGTAAACTATAGGGCTCTGCAGACATCCAAAAAGGGCCAAAAATATCCCATTATAAGTATGTAGGCAGGTGCAGTCTATTTTTCTACACTGCAGGTGGCGCTAAACAGCAGCAGCACTGCAGATGGAGAGAAAGTCAGGAGGTTTCCTGATTTCCCGTGGGCAGCGATCCGATTGGATGTTGGCCACCTATGTGACTCTGATGGCCATCTTAGGTGTGGCAGAGTCAATTTAAGACCCTGACTTCTGGGTTTGTCACTCATTTGCACGTGGGTAGTGTAGGGACAGGCCACCCATCTGTCAGGGACAGTACTAGTAGAAGGGAAAAGTTTCTAGATGAGTAGGGAAAGCTTAGGGCTACGAACTCTCCTTGGACACCTTCCCGCTTGGGCCTCGGAATGGTCAGGTTGCATTTCGCTCCTCCAGACAGACACTGTCAGTTCAGCTGAAACCTGTTCAGCTACATGCTGTGGGAAACAGTGAGTGTTCCTGGTTAGGCCTCCTAGGTTAGGCCTCCTTAGGCACTGATGAGGCTGCACTGATTTGTGGCACAGATAGGCAGCACTGATTGGTGACACTGATGAGTAGACACTGATTGGCAGCACTGGTGGGTACTGTTGGGAGTGCCCTGATTATCAGATTAGATGTCCCTTTAACACAAGCTGATTACTGGCTCTCCTCTCCTCATGCTGTCAGCATGAGGTAAGGAATGCTGATAACTGCTTGTGTTTACATCGTGATCAGCTGTCATTGGACACAGCTGATTAGGTGGTAAAGGGTCGCTG
The DNA here is from genome assembly GCA_029206835.1 of Rana muscosa. Lineage (NCBI taxonomy): Eukaryota > Metazoa > Chordata > Amphibia > Anura > Ranidae > Rana > Rana muscosa. The sequence goes on along the minus strand of CM055116.1, from coordinate 1,233,293,428 downwards.
TGATTGGCCCTTTACTCCGATCTGTGATCAGCTGCATCCTAAGGCCCCTTTCACACAGACGGATAGAATGGTACTTTTAGCTGCGGATTTTCTAGTTTTCTACCGCAGCTAAAAGCACACAATGCTTTCCTATGGCCCCATTCGCACACAACGTTTAGCTGCGATTTCGTTACAAGCGGTTTGGTGCGAATAGAAAAAATAGAATTGAATGCGTCCAGGTGCGATGTAGCGCAGCTATATGCACATAACCGCAGGTAATCGCAGTCTTTTGTGTCAACTGCGGATAGCAGTGTGAGAAAAAAAAAAAGAACAGGAAGCACATCATAATCAGTAGGTATAAAAAGGGTTGCTATGGGAATGACTACCGTGGCCGCATGTAACCGCACGTAAACGCAGGTATTCGCAATGTACAAATGCAGCTAATCGCAGTGCATGGAGCCTTGAATTTAACAGAACATTTTACATGCTTTTAACTGCGGCAAAACAGCTGTCCGTGTGAAAGGCGCCTAAGGATGCAGTGATCACAGAGAACGGGGCCCACGCGCAGGCAACGCAATCGCGGGAAGACGTCGTCCTCCTGGCAATGTAGCTGTCTTTCGGCTATAGCGTGGGCAGGAACTAGTTAATATAACTGTTGCAATTAATATTTTTTTATGAAATATAATAAATAGTAAACAGTTTAATATCATAACTGGAATGACATTTTTACATAGTTATATTGGTCCAGCTTGTACCTGTGGGGTACCTGTGGAAGATGAAAATCTCTGTAGCAGGCACCGCAGTGATCTCCACTTAGTTTGCAGGCCCCTTGCTCCAGGAGGTCCCTTGTTTGGCATGCACATGCGCACATTTATTAGAGCGAGCAGGCACGTAAGTGTGTCTTATTACAGAAGAGGCATAGCATGCAATAAAGAGCTGCCAGAATTTAACATTTTAGGTTTAGTTCAATTTAAACATATCCGATTTAAAAAACATTTTTAATGGAATCAATTTTTAGCTGCAATTCTAAAGTTTAAGTAGGGGTAGATAACTTTGGCACTTCTATTGTTGTGGAACTATAAGCCCACGCGCAGGCACGATGGGATTTGTAGTTTCTCCCTTGTTTAAAATATTCTAATTATAAGAACAATTGATGGATTTTATTATATTTTAAGAACACTTAAATTATAAAATCTTATAATCTAATGAAATCCATCAATTCTTATAATATAATTAACTCAACACAGAATAGAATGTTGTGCACATTTGGTTTCAAACAAAGTGCCTGTGGGATCATCTCATTAGCAATATATTTTTAAACCAATTAAATTCCACTAAATTCTTCCGCCAAAGTCATTTTAATTCATTCCAGGCATGCAAAGATGTTAATAGAGTTGTGAGAACTGTTACGCTGCAGATGCATTTTTTGGGGAAGAAGGATCTGACTTGTGTTGGTCATTTTGTTATCCCAGTATTGTGTAAACCAAACTCAAACTTTCTGACCTTCGAAAACCAAATAGCTTCTGCAAATCTGGAAGCATTGCAGGATATTAGAGACAAATTAAATGTCATTTTGGAACATGTACCTGATACTTTCCGAAGTTGAAAAACATCTCACCCTTCTGATCAATAATATTATGTAAAGAGTGGTTGCTCAACCACTCAAAGAGTGAAGGTCATTTAGGTGATTTGGTAACTGTTCACGAGCCACAGTGAATTATGGAGTTTTACCACCCCCAAACCGCAAATGTAAATGAGCCTTTACTGTCCTGAGCCCCCTATAAGGCTGCTTTGACACTGATGCACTGCAGTTTATCGGCACCACCGGTGCAGCGCTATCAAGTACCTGGTGAAGACTGGAATATTGTGGCCTCTCTTGCACATGCAGGAGCAGCTTGGCATCAGAGCGTAGGACAGAAGCATAACCAGGAGACGGGCAGCATTCAACAGCAACCGGGCAGCAAGGCACTGAATCGGCAAGCAAAGCACGTACAGGAGGTAGGCCTGTTGGAAAAGCAACAACAAGTTATATAAACTGAACTATATATACAGTGGGGCAAAAAAGTATTTAGTCAGCCACCAATTGTGCAAGTTCTCCCACTTAAAAAGATGAGAGAGGCCTGTAATTGTCATCATAGGTATACCTCAACTATGAGAGACAAAATGTGGAAACAAATCCAGACAATCACATTGTCTGATTTGGAAAGAATTTATTTGCAAATTATGGTGGAAAATAAGTATTTGGTCACCTACAAACAAGCAGGATTTCTGGCTCACACAGACCTGTATCTTCTTCTTTAAGAGGCTCCTCTGTCCTCCACTCATTACCTGTATTAATGGCACCTGTTTGAACTTAATATCAGTATAAAAGACACCTGTCCACAACCTCAAACAGTCACACTCCAAACTCCACTATGGTGAAGACCAAAGAGCTGTCGAAGGACACCAGAAACAAAATTGTAGACCTGCACCAGGCAGGGAAGACTTAATCTGCAATAGGCAAGCAGCTTAGTGTGAAGAAATCAACTGTGGGAGCAATAATTAGAAAATGGAAGACATACAAGACCACTGATAATCTCCCTTGATCTGGGGCGCCACGCAAGATCTCACCCCGTGGGGTCAAAATGATCACAAGAACTGTGAGCTAAAATCCCAGAACCACACGGGGGGACCTAGTGAATGACCTGCAGAGAGCTGGGACCAACGTAACAAAGGCTACCATCAGTAACACACTACACCACCAGGGACTTAGATCCTGCAGTGCCAGACATGTCCCCCTGCTTAAGCCAGTACATGTCTGGGCCCGTCTGAGGTTTGCTAGAGAGCATTTCGATGATCCAGAAGAGGATTGGGAGAATGTCATATGGTCAGATAAAACCAAAGTAGAACTGTTAGAAATACAACTCGTCGTGTTTGGAGGAGAGAGAATGTTGAGTTGCAACCAAAGAACACCATACCTACTGTGAAGCATGGGGGTGGCAAGATCATGCTTTGGGGCTGTTTCTCTGCAAAGGGAACGGGACGACTGATCCGTGTACATGAAAGAATGAATGGGGCCATGTATCGTGAGATTTTGAGTGCAAACCTCCTCCCATCAGCAAGGGCATTGAAGATGAAACGTGGCTGGGTCTTTCAGCATGACAATGATCCCAAACACACCGCCCGGGCAACGAAGGAGTGGCTTTGTAAGAAGCATTTCAAGGTCCTGGAGTGGCCTAGCCAGTCTCCAGATCTCAACCCCATAGAAAACCTTTGGAGGGAGTTGAAAGTCTGTGTTGCCCAGCGACAGCCCCAAAACATCACTGCTCTAGAGGAGTTCTGCATGGAGGAATGGGCCAACATACCAGCAACAGTGTGTGACAACCTTGTGAAGACTTACAGAAAACGTTTGACCTCTGTCATTGCCAACAAAGGATATATAACAAAGTATTGAGATGAACTTTTGATATTGACCAAATACTTATTTTCCCACCATAATTTGCAAATAAATTATTTCCAAATCAGACAATGTGATTGTCTGGATTTGTTTCCACATTTTGTCTCTCATAGTTGAGGTTTACCTATGATGACAATTACAGGCCTCTCATCTTTTTAAGTGGGAGAACTTGCACAATTGGTGGCTGACTAAATACTTTTTTGACCCACTGTATGCATTGTGCTTTTCTATCCAGCAGGTGGCATTGCAGTATTATAGTTTGTATTCTCTGTAGTAATGTAATCACAGGATGTACTTTCTGTATCTAAGTGTGTACTTGTTTGTTATTCAGTTCCTGTTTTCTGTCTACGTGATGTAAAGCCATGATAAAGATATTCTCCATGGGGGCGTGGCCTGGACATGGCGGAGTGAAGCAGCTTTTTATCAGAGCTCCTAGCCTGAACCCTCATGCCCCGGCATATAACACCTTTTCACCGGTATGAGCACCACTAAAAGATACAGGACCAGAGCAGCATCCAGGGGGACGCCTTCCGCTAAGAAATCTGGGGAAATTCATCGTTATTTCAAGACCCTACAGGAGGTCTCCGGAGCCAGGGCGACGGCACCACGAGGCCCAGCACGCGGAGTAACACAGCAGGCCCAAGACACAGATTCGGGAGAGCCATCACCGGACACTCCACCACCACCCGACCTCTCCCCAGAAAGGCGCACAGGATACTGCCGAGCAGCAATGGCATCACCCCACCCGCCGGAGACCGCCTTGCTGGAGCAGGAGATCAGGGTGATGTTGCAGGCCCTCCCGACTCAGACCGCCATTGAGGCCCTGATCCTCCGCCTGGAGGAGACCCACAGGCGGGATATCCAAGAGGTGAGAGGTGAAGTGTCCACCCTTACAGATCGGGTGGCGACTGGGGAAACATCAGTGTCATCCCTGGAGGCCCGGGTGTCGGCTCTGGAACAAGCACAAGCCCATCACCGAGACACCGCGGTAGCGCTACAGCTTCACGTCGAGGACCTCGAGGACCGGAGTCGCCGCAATAATCTGCGGCTCCGAGGCATCCCGGAGTCCACGGAGCTGGAGAACGTCGGTGACATTGTCCGAGGGATTTTCCGGACTGTGCTGGATGACCCTGAGGCAGACATCATTCTGGATAGGGCGCACAGAGCCCTAGGCCCCAAGCCGGCGGACCCTAGTAAACCGCGGGATGTAATATGCCGGCTACACCGCTACTCCCAGAAGGAGGCCATCCTAAGGCGCGCGTGGGACCATGGCGACGTGGAGGTGAACGGATCGCAGGTTCGGATCCTCCAGGACCTGTCCAGATCAACCTTACGCCGGAGGGCCCTGCTCCGCCCGCTTTTGGACTTAGCTAGGCAACGCGGCTTCACTTACAGATGGGGATATCCCCTTGCGGTAACCTTTCGTGGTGAACATGGGGCCTTCACACTCCAGACATCGGCGGACCTACCAGCCCTATTCCACTTCCTCGATGCGGAGCCGATCCCAATCCCGGACTGGTTGCAGATTCTTCCATGCCAGCATGGACGGTCCGGTGCCTCGGCCCAGCGTGGACCTCTACCACCCCGCCAGCACCAGCGCGGCAGACGAAGGCGGCGGTCCGGCTCTGGAGGGGCACCACGTGAGTAACCCCGAGGCCTACTGTCCCTGGTTGTTCTCCCCACCGGTCTCAGTTTTTGAGACCACCCATCCCCTCCACACTGCGGCCTGGCAGCTCCCATCACTATGACCGGGGGGACCCTTCCCCACCACCCTACTCCGGAGATCGGTTGACCTACCTCCCGCGGCCGGCGCTTCTAGATACACTGGAGGCCTTCCGGTGACTCACTGCGGCCTCCTGACCCTGGAACGGCCTCCAATCAAGATGACCTCCAGGCAGACTTTTACGGTACTACCCACCTGACTTCTGGATGGGGTTGGGGGGCACCGGCTGGTTGCACTTCTGCTGGGGGGTCGGGAGAGGTTTGATCGGTTTTCCCCCGGGGGGGGGGGATCTGGAACATTGCATTGAAAGAGAGGGTGATGCTGTGGTTTTGAGCCTGGAGGGGACCTGGGGGGGTGGGGAACCACTTGGGACCGACTGTCCCCGTGCCATTTCTGGACTTATACGGACATATCATCTCCCCACCCTCATGCTATGATCCCCCACTGTATTGCCTCCCTGCATTGCCGGAGAAGGGGACTCCCTCCCAGCTGGACAGGTTTCTAAGGGGCTTGCATTTCCCAGTTGTATCCATATACGCAGGCCCAGTGGGGGATCGGGGAAGATGGGCTACATGTGGAGCGGGGATGGGGGGTCTGCTACAAATGGACGATGCACTTAGACACTACATCTTTTGCCAGTAATTCTTGCACTGTTTTTGTTGCCCTGGTTATACGATATATTCTATGTTTTTCTTGTTATGCTCTGTTGCTTGTATTCTTGACATTATACAGCAGTTTGACGAATGCTTTATCTTGTTTGCCATACTGATACCTGTTTAGCTACCATTGTACTTTGCCGGGGGTGGGTGGGGAAAGCGGAGAGTTCGCCTACTGGCTCTGTCCAATCACCTTCCCACCTAGGTTTGCGCTCCATCACCGGGGTTTTCTCTGGCGAGCGCCACAGCCGTTTGGGCTGAATTAGATTCTTTACCACTGCCGTACGCTCTAGTAACGGTCTTCTAATTTTTCACGGCTCTCTAGGAGCTCGCTCTCTCCTCTCCACTTTACGTCTTTCCTTTCCTGATCTATTTTTCCTCCTACACCTGTGGTCCTTTTTTCTCTTTCTCTTTCTGATCCCCCCATTGATTTCCGTTGTACGGGAATTTTCCTGGAACATGGATGTCCTTAATATAGTCTCCCTGAATGTGAAGGGCCTAAACACGCCGGAAAAAAGGCGAATGCTCCTTCACGATATGCGCAGTAGGAGGGCGGACGTCGTCCTGCTACAGGAGACTCACTTTCGGGAGAACAATCTCCCATTACTGAAGAACAGGCACTACCCCCTAGCCTATCACTCTAATTATACTGAAGCCAAGTCCAGAGGGGTAACTATTCTCATCTCCGCCAGAGTACCCTGGCGACTGCTTGACTCTCAGGTAGACAGAGAGGGCCGTTTCCTATTTCTGAAAGGCTTAGTTGGGGGCAAGAAGGTGACCTTAGCGAATCTTTACACACCTAACCAACACCAAGACGTATTCCTAAAGAGGAGACTGACCCATCTCATGCGTTTCGCGGAAGGCCAGCTTATAGTAGGCTGAGACTTAAACATACCCCTGATACCCCTTGAGGACACCTCCTCCGGGACTTCATCCACGACACGGGACATGCGTAAGCGTATAGGACTGGCTCTCCACTCCGCGACACTGATAGACGCCTGGCGCCTCTTCCATCCAGGAGAACGCGACTACACCTTCTATTCCAAGCCACACCAGGTGTATTCGCGCATAGATTACCTCCTAGTACCCCACGGGCAGCTCCACGCGATTACAGACACCTACATCGATTCGATCACGTGGTCTGACCATGCACCGATCGGGATGCGATACGCTATGTCTGACAATCCACAACGACAGAACCCGCAATGGCGACTCAATGAAGGCCTGCTACAGAATCCAGAGGTCTTGGCGGAGCTTGTCAGGGAATTGAAACACTACTTTGACACCAACACTACCCCTGACAGCAACACCGGGGTGGTATGGAAGGCCCATAAGGCCGTGATTAGGGGACTCCTCATCAAGCACGGGGCTAGGCTAAAACGAGCGCGAATGGCCAACTTGGACCTGCTTCTCGCCAAACTGCACACCTTGGAAGTGACTCATAAGGTGTCCCCGACTAATCAGACTGGCACCGAACTCGACGTTTTCCGTTCCCAAATAACTGATATCCTTCTGTTCAAAGCTAAGGCGGCGTTGCGTGTGTGTCGGAGGAAAACTTATGAGTCCGGGGACAAATTCGGGAAGCTCTTGGCTCAAACTTTGCAAACACAACGATTGGCGACCTACGTTCCACACATCCTGACCGGTACTGGACAGAAACGAGCACTGCCATTACAGATCTCACAGGAGTTCAGGTCCTATTATAGCTCCCTATATAACCTGACCCCGACTCCGCTCCCTCTTGACGCCACGACGACATACCTGAAAGACTCTCTGATGCCTTCTCTCTCGGAAGAGACTCGGAACCTCTTAGAGGAGCCCATTACACTGTCCGAAATTCAAGCGGCCCTGAAAAACACGAAACCAGGCAGAGCCCCTGGCCCGGACGGATTTACCAATATCTATTATAAAACCCTACTCCCCTCCCTAGGCCACCACATGTGGACCTTATACAACGGCGTTGGGACTGGGCAATCTTTCCATAACACCACGCTGCAGGCACACATCTCGGTCATCCCAAAGGAAGGTAAAGACCCGGCCCAATGTGGGAGCTATCGCCCAATATCCCTCCTGAACACCGACCTTAAGATCTTCACTAAAATTCTAGCGTCCAGACTACAACAGTACCTCCCAAACCTTGTACACCTAGACCAAGTGGGTTTTGTCCCGACCAGGGAGGCGAGGGACAACACCACCAAGGTACTCAACCTTCTCCATATAGCGGCCGATGCTAAGACGCCGAGTCTGTTCCTGGGTACAGACGCCGAGAAGGCGTTTGACCGGGTCAGCTGGAGCTTCATGTTTGATACGCTGAAGCACGTTGGCCTGGGGAATAAGATGCTGACATGGGTGGAGGCAGCTTATACGGCGCCCACTGCCAGGGTGAGAGCGAACGGTGTGCTTTCGGGGGAATTCCCGATCACAAACGGGACCAGGCAAGGCTGTCCCCTCTCTCCCCTTCTCTTCGCTCTGACCCTGGAGCCTTTCCTGTGTCACGTCCGGTTGAACCCGAACATCACTGGTATAGGGACCCGTGAATCGCGACATAAGGTCTCCGCGTATGCGGACGACCTTATGTTTTCCCTGGCAAACCCCTCGACATCCCTACCAGCCCTCCTTCGGGAGTTCGACAATTACGGTCGACTCTCCAATCTGAAGATCAACCTGTCTAAATCGGAGGCCATGGGTATTGGGATCCCGCAGCATCAGCTAGTGAGACTCAGGAACAGCTTTAACTTAAAATGGACGGACTCGGCCTTAAAGTATTTAGGCATATATATACCCGCCTCCTTGCCCCAATTGTTTAAGCTTAACTTCCCTCCCCTACTCAAAGCAGTCCAAACACTACTAGACAGTTGGAGGGGCGGTCTCCACTCCTGGCTGGGGCGCAGCAACATACTCAAAATGACGATCCTACCCAAGTTCCTCTACCTCCTCCAAGCACTCCCAATTCACATTCCGAGTGACTTCTTTAAACGTGTCAACTCCTCCCTTTCCCGTTTTCTCTGGGCGGGGAAGTGTCCTTGTCTCAGCAGGAAACTGCTTACCCTCCCCAAACTACGCGGAGGCCTGGCATTACCGGACGTGCGCACATATTATCATGCGGCACACCTCAGTAGACTGCTGGACTGGTGCCGACACTCCGACTCCAAGTTGTGGACGCAACTGGAGCAGGACCAATGTGACGTGCTCCTGAGCAGGGTACCTTGATGCCAAGCGGCCTTACCGCCTAAACTAAAACACCACCCTCTGATAGGCAATACGGCCGCGGTTTGCTCGTTGCTGCTGTCAAAATATGGTCTATCCCCCCGCGACTCCCCCTTGAGACCCGTGATCGGACACCCCCACTTTGAACCGGGATTACACGATAAAAAATTCCGTGAACTACGAGCAGATGGTCTATTCCAGGCATCTCACTTCAGCTTTTGGGTCGTTGGAAAACACACACGGAACTGTCGGACCCCAACGGCCCTTACAAATTAGACTTTCTGAGAGCTCTACAATTGAGCCATTTCCTCGACGGAATCCCGCCCCCTCCCAGCGACTCAAGGCAACAGCTAACACCCATGGAGGTGATGTGTACGGAGACTGGGGTGATTTCCCACACGCTATCACTAACATATGCCATACTGACCGAGCCTCCGAATGACTTCTTCCCCCCGTGCTTGACCAAATGGGAGAGTGACTTGAACTGCCACTTCACTGACGCCAAGAAACTACAAATCATCCAACTTACTCATAAGTCCTCAGTATGCTCCAAGGTGCAGGAGACCAACTTTAAGATCCTTACGCGGTGGTACAGGACCCCTACCCTCCTTCATAAGCTATTCCCTACCTCCTCGGACCTCTGCTGGCGCTGTCAGTCAGAGACAGGCACACTCCTGCACATATTTTGGTCATGCCCCCTGCTACGGAATTTCTGGGGGGAGGTCCGTCGGATCGCCCAGGAATTCTCAGATCGACCGGTTCCGGATGATCCGGCCTATTTTCTCCTCCACACGACGGACACCCCGATGCGAACATATAGGAAATCAGTGGTCAGACACCTCTTGGACGCGGCCAAGGCCTGCATTCCACGATCCTGGAAATCCCCACACCCACCGACCATTGCTCAATGGTTACACAAAGTGGATGACATTGGTCGGATGGAGGACTTGATCCTCTCCGACCAAAACCGGCGGGAAACATATACCAAGACATGGCGGCTATGGGACATGTTTAAATACTCCGATGAGGGACAGCGCCTCAGAGGATTGACATCACCGACCTGATGACGGCTTTCTCCCCATTCCATTCCTTGCCCGCCACATCATACACCTACTGTAGATGAGCACCTGGGCCTGTGCAGTCCGCGCCCCGGAATCCATGTTCGAGGACCCCTGTCTCTACCTTCCCTTCCGCAACACCTGTTACCCCCTATATTCTGCTAGTCTCCTTCCCCACTTTTATTCTCTGGAACTTTTTATATTGGCTTTTTGTATGCTAAGTTTACTCTCTTATCTCCGATCTCTCTTTTTTCTTTTCTATAGAAAATGTAGTTAGGCCGCGCCCGATGGACACGGGACAGACACCTGCCTCCACCGGCTAGTCACTTATGTTGACGTCCCACAGGAGCGGTCTTACCGGGGTCTCGGGCGGGACAGTTCCCTGCCGAAGGCCCTGAGCTGGACCTACACCTTTGAACTCTATGCTATATATTTCTGTATGTGGGAAATCTGTACGAACGACTATGGTATGTCTTGCAAGTGTATTGTCTCTGTACCTGTGGTCCGGATGGACCGGCCTTCCTGATTTAAATAAAAAAAAAAAAGATATTCTCCATGAAAATAAAGATGCTCTGTTGTATATAAGAAGCTTCCAGCCCATGCTTCAATACTCTGTACAATAAGGCCAAGGTCATTAAAGCGGATGTCCCGCAGCCATTAGTTTTTTGTTTGTTTTTTTGTCATTCGTTTATTTTTTTCATTGTAAAAGAATACTCACTGTTCTGGTGTATAAAAACGTCCGCTGTCCGAATTCATATAGAAGAATAACTTATATAATAAGAGGACGGACGTTTCCATTTTGCTTGTGGGCATGTGAAGCCCACAAGGACTCATTTCCTGGATGTAGTGAATGCTCATCTCCCAGCATTCACCGCTCATTCCCGCGCATGCTCAGTCTTTACTGCGATTTCGCTGGGTGGTGTTCGGCACTGACTCGTGGGAAGAATGACACTTGACACCCATGAGAAAATGCGGCCCCGGGGAATGCAGGAAACACATCAACTCCCGTGGGAGCGATAGACCGGAAGGAACACTTAAAACATAAATAACAAGGTATTTAAATAGCAAAAAAATTATTGGAGTGACAAAAGAATATCTATGCAATTTAGTGAACATGATAAGATATAGTTGTAAATTTGGGTGGAACTCCGCTTTAACAGCCGGGCATCGCTGTACAGAGTCAGCAGGAAGATCAGATCTAGTAAACAAGCCAAGGTCGGAGTAGTAAGTAACAGAGCTAGAGCAAGCGCAGAGACAATATCCAAAGGCAAGCCGGGTCATACACCGGTAAGCAGGTACAGGAACGAGCTGAAGACCATTTAGCAACTGCTCACAGTGGTAGACCAGTTTAAATAGGCCTCTGGGCGCCAAGTGCTAATTGGTATATGTGCGCGATGAACTGGCACTGCATAAGTAACATGGGTCCTTCGCTCATTAATATTATTGTGTGTGCAATGTGCATGAGCATGAATCCGCACTGGCCTTTTGATGCTAAAAATCTGGTTTACCTTACAAGCACAGTGCACCTGAGGCTTTCCTGCGAGTTAGCTGTGCTTGTCCATACACACCAAAACATCTGCATTCAGGAATTCTGGTGTGCTTTCAGAAAGTGTATGAAACCCACAGGATATAATAGAAGTCTAAAGCCTCGTACACACGACCGAGTTTCTCGGCAAGAACCAGCAAGAAACTTGCCGGGAGAGCTTTCTTGCAGAGTAAATCGGTCGTGTGTACGCGGCTTTCAGTTTTCTCGTCAAGAAAACCAACAAGAATCTCGACGAGAAAAATAGAGAACCTGCTCTCTATTTTCTCGTCGGCCTGTTTCTCGACGAGAAACCCGAGTGTGTGTACACTTACCTGTCGCCGTGGAAACCCGTGCATGCTCGGGTAAGAACGGGATTATACCTTCTATTCTGCTGTCCATGGGTCCTACTACAGAATCGACCTTTTCTTCCTAAAACACTCAGCTATCCCCATGGTTACTTAGACGGATATAGGCCACATAGCACTTTCCGATCACGCCCGATTCTATTGTAACTGGCTATGTCACAAGCATCTCCCAGAACATCCCCGTGGCGACTGAACGAGGCGCTCCTTAAAGACCCTGAAATTGCCGCAGATGTCCTCAGGGAACTTAAGTCCTACCTTTCTGTCAATATTGACTCAGTAGACAAACCTGCCACGGTATGGTCAGCGCACAAGTGCTTCATTAGAGGCATACTAATCAAACACGGTCACGCGGCCAAGCAACGTCGCATTAAAAACTTGTCCGACCTCCTAGCGCAACTTCATGCTGTGGAACGCCAACATAAGAACTGGTCAGATAGTGCTACCGAAGCAGAACTGCTCAGTTTTCGGGAAGCTATAAGGGATCATTCCATGTACGAGGCGAAACATGTACTGCTGAAGGCCCGTCGTTCGTTTTATGAATACGGCGACAAATGCGGTCGGCTATTGGCCAACGCCTTACGTGCCAAGCACTCTCAGACGTACGTACCCGCTCTCCTGTCATCATCGGGCTCCAGAGTTCATTCATCCCCAGAACTAGCGGATACTTTCCGTGCTTTCTACTCCAAACTATATAACTTGGATCCAATTTCCGCCCCCCGGTCGTTACCCCAAAACGCCCTGGATATCCGCAGGTATCTGCGAGAAACTGACCTCCCTACGCTGACGACAGAGGAACGAGAGGACTTGTCTATTTAACCTATTAACACCGAGTAATTTGTAGCCGCAATAGCTGACACCCAGTCCGGTAAGACTTCCGGACCGGACGGATTCACCCTCCCCTATTACAAAATGTACCAGGACACTTTGGCACCTTCCTTTCTTGCGGCCTTCAATGCTGCGATCGATGGACACAACCTCCCGGCAGACATGCTGTGCGCCTCTATATTTGTGATCCCTAAGCCGGGTAAGGACCCACTAATATGTGCCAGTTACAGGCCCATTTCGCTTTTGAATTGTGATATGAAGCTATTCACTAAAATCCTTGCCTCTAGGATGAATGTCTTATTACCACGTCTAATTGGAACAGACCAAGTCGGCTTTATCCAGACTAGAGAGGCCAGGAACAATACTATCCGGACATTGAACATTATAGACATAGGCGTGCACAGCCTATTGCATTAGGGTGTGCACCTCAAACCAAAGCTTAAACACACGTGCATCTGTGTGTGTATATGTATATGTATATGTGTATATATATATATATATATATATATATATATATATATAGATATCTATATATATATATATATATATATATATATATATATATATATATATATATATATATTGTGAGGGGGTTAACTCGGTAGCGGGTGTGTGTGACCCCCTGGTTGGGCTCCCCACACAAAAACAGGCCCAGCAGACGGAGGTTGTGGTTTTCAAGATCAAAAGGTGCGGTTTATTTCTCTATTTACAGTGACAAAAACACAGCAAAGCAAAAAGAAACATAAACAAAATAAACCCTGGTCAGCTTGACCTCTGACTAAACATGCAGGTTTCCTAACTAACAACTGGGATCAGCCTGGTGCTGTCCTAGTCCCTAAGTCCCTGGTTTAGTAAATGTCCAAACAAATAGCCACACAGGCTTTGCCTCACCGCACAGGGGTTCACTCTCCCTAGACAGTCCACACAGGTCTGGTTCCAGGCATGAGCAAACACCTAATGAAGCTGGGAGTTTTTATAGAGGCCTTAAACGAGCTGACAAGCTTCAGCTGGTCTCATCAACTCCCTGCCTGCACGACGCCCAGCACTCTCCCTAGAGGTATGAATCATCCATGAGCCCACTAGCCTCAGCTGGGCTTCATCAACTCTCTCCCTAGTTGTATAAGTCGGCATAAAGCCTGAATCTGGGAGAAATATACCTACCCCCCTGGATGCAACCAGGTGACTTTACCTTCCTGCTGTCACATACCCCCCCCTCTTGTTTTAACCTTGGGGTTGGAACACCAGCAATCAGGCATTCATGTACTCGAGACAAAGCATCCACATTCCCCATTTGAACGCCAGGGCGATGCTTTACTGTGAAGTTGAATTCCTGTAGGGCCAGGAATCACCTATTCACTCTTCTATTTGTCTCCTTGTTTTGAGCCATCCACTTTAACGGAGCGTGATCCGTAACCATGTCAAAGTGCCTACCTAGCAGATAGTACCGAAGGGAATCTAGAGCCCACTTCACCGCTAAACACTCCTTTTCAACCGTGGCGTAATTTACCTCATGGGACTTCAACTTCCTGCTGAGGTAAATGACTGGGTGCTCTTCCCCGTTCCAGACCTGGGACAATACTGCTCCTAACCCCACATCTGACGCATCACTTTGTACGACAAAGTCTTTAGAGAAGTCGGGTGAGTACAACACTGGCTGGCTACATAAGGCTTGTTTCAAGAATTGGAATGCTGCCTCAGCCTCGGGGGTCCATTTAATCATGACCGACCCTTTCCCTTTCGTCAGGTTGGTTAGGGGCACAGCCTTAGAAGCAAAGTGGGGAATGAAGCGCCGATAATACCCCGCTATTCCCAGAAAGGCTCGTACCTGCTTCTTGCTGTTGGGACGTGGCCAACTCTGGATGGCCTCGACTTTGTTGAGTTGGGGTTTTATTACTCCCCTCCCAATGGTGTACCCAAGATATTTGGCCTCCTCCTGCCCAATGGTACACTTCTTGGGGTTAGCCGTAAACCCCGCTTCCCGGATAGAGTCTAGGACTGCTTGCACTTTTGGCAGATGTGAGGCCCAATCTGTGCTATGGACAATTACGTCATCCAGGTAAGCCGCAGCATACTTCCGGTGGGGCCTCAGTATCTGGTCCATTTTCCGCTGGAATGTGGCCGGCGCATTCTGTAACCCGAACGGCATTCTCTTATATTGGAACGCCCCGTCTGGGGTTACAAATGCGGTTTTCTCTTTGGCCGACTTGGCCAGGGGAATTTGCCAATACCCTTTTGTGAGGTCAAGAGTCGTCATGTATCGGGCTGTTCCCAGCCGGTCGATCAACTCATCTATACGTGGCATGGGGTAGGTGTCAAATTTTGTAACTTTGTTCAACTGACGAAAATCGTTACAAAATCGCCAGCTCCCATCCGGTTTAGGCACCAGCACAATGGGACTAGACCAATCACTTTGGGACTCCTCTATCACCCCTAAGTTCAGCATTTTCTGTACTTCCTCCCGTATTGCCTCCCGTCGGGCCTCTGGGATCCGATAGGGTTTTAACTTCACCCTTTCACCGGGCGGGGTAATAATATCATGCTCTACCCCAGATGTTTGTCCCGGCAGCTCAGAGAACACCTCCTTGTTGCGAAGCACAAACTCCTTAACCTACTGTTGTTGGGGTTGTGACAAGGTGGCTGCTATTCCAACCTCCGGAATCACGCAACCAGTTTGAGCTGGTGACCAAGTTTCTGCGACTAGGGACTCTCTATCCCTCCAGGCTTTCAACAGATTAACGTGATAGATCTGTTCGGGCTTTCGCCTTCCTGGTTGTCTGACCTTGTAATTCACTTCGCTCACTTTTTCCATTATCTCGTAGGGGCCTTGCCATTTGGCAAGGAATTTACTTTCAACCGTAGGGACAAGTACCAATATCCTATCCCCCGGGGAAAAGGTACGGGTCTTGGCTCCACGGTTGTACACTCTCTGCTGTGCCAACTGCGCTTGGGCCAAATGTTCCTTCACGATGGGCATTACCTGTGCAATTCGATCTTGCATCAGGGCGACATGCTCAATCACACTCCTGTGGGGAGAACTCTCACTTTCCCAAGTTTCCTTGGCAATATCCAACAGCCCTCTTGGGTGTCTCCCATACAGTAACTCAAAGGGGGAGAATCCCGTAGAGGATTGGGGCACCTCCCTAATAGCAAACATCAAATAAGGAAGTAGACAGTCCCAATCCTTTCCATCTCTATCCACCACTTTCTTCAACATTTGTTTTAGGGTTTTGTTGAATCTTTCAACCAGCCCATCGGTTTGGGGGTGATACACAGATGTACGTAATTGCGTCACTTTGAACAATTTACATAGCTCCTTCATAACCCGGGACATAAAGGGTGTACCTTGGTCCGTAAGCAGTTCTTGACAAATACCCACCCGGCTAAAAACAAGAGATAGCTCTTTGGCTATGGTTTTGGCCGAGGTATTTCTGAGAGGGATCCCTTCTGGATAACGGGTGGCATAGTCCATTATAACCAATATGTACTGGTGCCCCCTAGCGGACTTGATTATAGGACCTACCAAATCCATTGCGATTCTCTCAAACGGGACCTCAATGATGGGTAGAGGGACCAGCGGGCTACGGAAATGTGGCATCGGGGCCGACCTCTGACACACAGGGCAGGAAGAACAATAATTTTCTATGTCCTTCATCACCCCAGGCCAATAGAATCTCTGTAATACCCTCTCTCGGGTTTTCTCTGTCCCCAGATGACCTCCAAGAATGTGCCCATGGGCCAACTCCAACACCAACTTCCTGTAAGGTTTGGGCACCACAAGCTGCTCAACGGTTTCTTCTGCCCTTTTTGCCACCCGATACAGTAGGTCCTTCTCTACGCTGAAGTATGGGTAAGTGCAGGTATTATCTGGGTTCACTAACTCGCCATCTATTTCCACTACGTTTTCCCGTGCCTTTATTAGGGCGGGGTCTTTTAACTGTTCTGTGGCAAAATTTTCCCTGTGAACCTCAAGATCAGAAAACTCCACAGACGGTAGGTTTTCGTCTGAGGAGGTGGGCTCCTCTCCAGTTTCTTGAGTCTCGCCTGCCAATACTGACAAGGGAAATTCTGGAGAGTCCTCACCACTCTCAGAGGAGTTCTGGCTATCACCTTCCTGGTACATAGGGGCACCAGTGGGGGGCTCAGGATCATCCCACAGTTCCCAGAACTTCAGAAAATCCCTTCCCACAATGGCATCATGCGGTAATTGAGATACTAACCCCACTGGATGAGAGAGGGTACCTTTGGGGGTCTTGAAACACACTGTAGTCACTGGATACTCTCGGGTGTCCCCATGCACACAAATAACAGCTACCTTGCTATTCCCAGAGACCTCTGTTTTAACTAATTCCGCCTTTATCAGGGTCACAAGGCTACCTGAATCCAGTAATACCACAACATTTCTACCATTATTACACATTTTGCATAAATGTTTCTCAGTTCCCCGAATGGCAGTGCATGCGACTGTCGCACACAGCGACTGACGTCTGTCCGTCAGAAAGTCACATTGCATGGGTTCCTCCACAACCGGGCAATTTGCTGCAATATGTCCCGCTTGCCGGCAGCGGTAGCAAACAATCCATTTGGCTGCCTCTTGAGCCCCTGACTTCCCAGGCTGTTCTCGCCAAACTTTGGGTAGAGCTCCCACCCTCTCACTCTCTCCACCCTCACCCCTTGGAATCCTCTTATCCGCCCCTGGGGATGGTCTGGTCTTAGGGTGGAAAGTCCGAGAGTCTCTGGAAGAGGCCGTCAGGTTCTCTGTAGCCAAGTATTTCTCTACACGATCCACAAGACCACCGGCCGTCTCTGGGTCTCCATGGCTTACCCACTTTTGGATGGCAGTAGGAAGAGCTCTCAAAAACCGATCCATTACAACACGTTCCACAATCTCTGGTGCGGACAAAGTCTCTGGCTGTAGCCACTTCCTGCTCAGGTGAATGAGATCATACATTTGAGACCTGGGGGGTTTTCCAAGCTGGAAAGTCCAGTTATGCACACGCTGAGCCCGGACAGCCAGGGTGACACCCAGCCTTGCCAATATTTCAGCTTTTAGCATCACATAGTCTTTTGCTTGGTCAGGCTCTAGGTCATAGTAAGCCTTCTGCGATTCACCAGTTAACAGAGGAGCCACCAGTCCAGCCCACTGCTCCTCAGGCCACTTTTCTCTTTCAGCAGTCCTTTCAAATGTGGTCAAAAATACCTCTGGATCATCCTCTCCAGTCATTTTTGTCAATAAACGACTCACCCCAAAGGACGCGGTATTAGTGGGACGGCTTTCCTCACTGGTCTGCGGACGTTGCTGCATTACTGCTTCCATTTGTTGTAGTCTCTGCTCTTGCTTCTGTAACAGGTCTATGAAGCGGGCCTCAGATTGCTGCTGGGTAGTGATGAGCCGAACACCCCCGGGTTCGGTTCGCACCAGAACCCGCGAACGGACCGAAAGTTCGTACGAACATTAGAACCCTATTAAATACAATGGATGCGAACGTTCGAATTCTAAAGTGCTAATTATAACAACTATTATGCATGTTATTGTCCTAAAAAGGGTTTGGGAACCCGGGTTCTGCACCAGGGGACATGTATCAATGCAAAAAGAAGTTTTAAAAACGGTCGTTTTTCGGGAGCAGTCATTTTAATGATGCATAAAGTGAAAAAAAAAAAGTCAAATATTCCTTTAAATATCGTACCTGGGGGGTGTCTAAAGTATGCCT
Source organism: Rana muscosa (assembly GCA_029206835.1). Lineage (NCBI taxonomy): Eukaryota > Metazoa > Chordata > Amphibia > Anura > Ranidae > Rana > Rana muscosa. Next base: position 1,233,274,946 of record CM055116.1, on the reverse strand, counting down.
GTGAAGTGCCATGTGTTTCCCGTGTTTAGAACTGTCCCTGCACAAAATGACACTTCTAAAGGAAAAAAAAGCCATTTAAAACTGCTTGCGGCGTTAATGTAATGTCTGGTCCCGGTAATATGGATGAAAATCTTTAAGAAAAATGGCATAGCTACCCCATGACCCCCCCCCCCCCCCTACCCCAGCCCATTACCAGCCCCTTTGGGTCTTGTATGGATATTAAGGGGAACCCCGCACATAAAATAAAAAAGGCCCTATATACTCTGAACAGCCGTATACAGGCGGTGCATACAAGACAGAGACTGTAGGTTTGTTCTTATGTAGAATCTGTTTGTAATTTTGAACAGGTACATTGTTGAAGTGTAGCTCCAGCCCAAAAATCTATTTTTAAACTTTTTGGAAAACATAGGTAAGGGTTATCACCCCTGTAACATTTGTTTTGCTGTCTGTGCCCCTGTTCAGAACATTTCACCTCACTTTCCGTCCCAATGACAACTGTTTTTGAAATGTGGTGTTTTTCTTGAAACAAGGATTGCTGATAAAGCATCAGTACAGAGGAGACACCTTTCTCCCATATTTATTCTTACAGGAGAGAATTTTCCTTCCTAGTGGTAGATTTCCTCTCACTTCCTGTTGTCTTCTTGCGTTTGCAAGTAGGAGTCGTTTGTAAGTTGGATGTTTGAAAGTAGGGACCTGCCGTATATACTCTGCAGAAATAGGCCCCTTAGTTGTTGGTGTTGGCACAACACTGTAAGCACTCACAGTTACTCTTGGTTGGTGCTGGAACGCCCTGCTGTCAACTATTATATCAGGAATTTTAATTACATATAATTGTTGAACAGTGGTAGTAAAAATTGGGCCTTTGATGGTGGTGCTGGTGCCACAACACTGTAAGCCCTGACAGTTACTCTTGGTGGGTGCAGCAATGGGCCCTGCTGTGAATTATTAGATCAAGAATTGTAATTGCATGCCCCTGTTGAACAGGGGCTGAAAAATTGGGCCTTTCGTGGTGGTGGTGGTGGTGGTGGTGTTGCCACAACACTGTAAGCCCTCAGAGTTACTCTTGGTGGGTGCAGCAATGGGCCCTGCTGTGAATTATTAGATCAAGAATTGTAATTGCATGCCCCTGTTGAACAGGGGCTGAAAAATTGGGCCTTAGGCACTGGTGGCACAACACTACAACCCCTCACAGATACGTTACTTGGAGCACAGCAATGAGCCCTATGGCAAATTATTGCTAAAAAAATTGTAATTACACGCCCCTGTAAAACAGGGGCTGAAAAATTGGGCCTTAGGCACTGGTGCCACAACACTCCAACCCCTCACAGATACTGTACTTGGAGCACAGCAATGAGCCCTATGGCAAATTATTGCTAAAAAAATTGTAATTACACGCCCCTGTAAAACAGGGGCTGAAAAATTGGGCCTTAGCCACTGGTGGCGGCACCCATAAACAAAAATGATCTTCCAAGCTATCATCATCAATCGTATCATTGAGGACTCGGAGGAGGAGGATAGCCAGTCAACATAACAGCACAGGCACTCAGCATCAGCATCAGTCTTGAAGGGATGTGACATGTTAAAATCAATTAGTCTGTTATATCAGCATCAGGTGTGTGGTAGCTGGTGGTGATCCAAGACTGGTTCATCTTGATGAAAGTCAGTCGATCAACCGAGTCGGTGGACAGGCGCACCCTGTGATCCGTGACAAATCCTCCAGCAGCACTGAATGTGCGTTCCGAAAGAACGCTGGATGCAGGACAGGCCAGTAGCTCAATTGCATACTGTGCAAGCTCTGGCCAGTGATCCATCCTCAAGACCCAGTAAGCCAGAGGATTTTCGGTGGGGAAGGTGTCCAAGTCTGACCTTGCCCCTAGATATTCCTGCACCATGTTTATCAGACGCTGGCGATGGTTGCTGGAACCGATCATACTTTGGGGCTGCGGACTAAAGAATTGTCTGAACGCATCGGTCAGACGGCCACCTTCCCCACCGCTCCTTCTTTGACTGGCCGAAGCCTCAGCAACTCGTTGTCCAGGACCAGGAGTTTGTAACCTCCCAGTCTCTGGGAACGCGTTGCACAGACCTTTCTGCAAGGCCTCCCGGAGTTGTCTCATCCTCTGCTCCCACTGCGAAGGTAACATAAGGTCCGCAACCTTACCCTTGTACCGTGGATCAAGGAGAGTGGCCAGCCAGTAATGGTCCCTCTCCTTGATCCGAAGAATACGAGGATCCTTCCGCAGACTTTGCAGGATCAGGGAGGCCATGCAGCGTAGGTTTGCTGAGGCATTCGCTCCGGAGTCCTCTGGGTCACTAAGGACGACATGATCCGCAGCCACCTCCTCCCAGCCACGTACAAGTCCACTAGTTTCTTGGGACTGTAAATCATCCCTAAAAGACTGCTGCTGATGATGCTGAGTGCCAGCCTCCACCTCCATGCTGACACAATCCTCCTCCTCCTCCTCCTCCTCTTCCTCTTCCTGTGCGATGGGTGGGACAGAAGGAACACTGTCTGGGTAAAGGGGGCCTTGAGAGGCAAGGAAGTCCTCCTCTTCCTGCCTCTGTTCTGCCTCAAGTGCCCTGTCCATTATTCCACGCAGCGTGTGCTCCAACAGGTGGACAAGAGGTACAGTGTCACTGATGCATGCACTGTCACTGCTCACCATCCTCGTGGCCTCCTCAAATGGTGCCAGGACAGTGCATGCATCCCTGATCATGCCCCACTGGCGTGGAGAAAAAAAACCAAGCTCCCCTGACCCTGTCCTGGTGCCGTAGTCGCACAGGTACTCATTGATGGCCCTCTGCTGCGTGTGCAGCCGCTGCAGCATGGCCAACGTTGAGTTCCACCTGGTGGGCATGTCACATATAAGGCGGTTCTTGGGCAGGTTCAACTCCTTTTGAAGCTCAGCCAGGCGAGCACTGGCATTATAAGATCTGCGGAAATGCACACAGACTTTCCTGGCCTGCCTCAGGACATCCTGTAAGCCCGGGTACCTGCCCAAGAACCGCTGCACCACCAGGTTAAGGACGTGAGCCACACAGGGCACATGGGTCAGTTGTCCCTGTCGGAGGGCGGAGAGGAGGTTGGTGCCATTGTCGCAAACCACCATTCCTGGCTTAAGCTGGCGTGGCATCAACCACCTCTCGGCCTGGCCCTGCAGAGCAGACAGGACCTCTGCCCCAGTGTGGCTTCTGTCCCCCAAACACACCAGCGCAAGCACGGCATGGCATCTTTTTGCCTGCGTACTTGCGTAGCCCCGTGAACGGCTACGGAGCACCGCTGGTTCATAGGACAAACCACAGGAAGAGGCCATGGAGGAAGAAGAAGAGGAGGGGGTGGAGGAGAGAGGTGTGTCACAACCAGTAGTAGCATTTTGGAGGCGTGGCGGTGGAACAACCTCCAACACTACTGCACCTTGTCCTGCATCCTTCCCAGCTGCCAAAAGAGTGACCCAATGGGCCGTGAAAGAAAGGTAACGTCCCTGTCCATGCCTGCTGGACCATGAGTCAGCGGTAATATGCACCTTACCGCTGACCGCCCTGTCCAGCGAGGCCAAGACATTGCCTTCCACATGCCGGTAGAGAGCCGGAATAGCCTTCCGTGAGAAAAAGTGGCGTTTGGGAACCTGCCACTGAGGAACCGCACATTGCACAAACTCACGGAAGGGGGCCGAGTCTACCAACTGAAAAGGCAGCAGTTGAAGCGCTAGCAATTTAGCCAAGCTAGCATTCAACCGCTGGGCATGTGGATGGCTGGGAGTGAACTTCTTTTGACGGTCCAGCAGCTGGGGCAGGGAAATTTGCCTGCTAGAATCGGACGTCGGTGTACTGCTAGCAGAGTGGCCGCAAGTACTTGGCTGTGACACACCTAATTCTACACCTTCATTCCTCTCAGTGCATGTTTCAGAGAGGACTGAAGTTATAGTGGGGTTGGAGATCCCAGCTGATGCAGTGCAAGGAGAGGTCTGCTTTGTTCTTTGGTGTGAGTCTTTGAGGTAGGCTTGCCAACGAGCTGCATGGCAGGTCAACATATGTCTGGTCAGGCATGTGGTACCCAAGCGGCTGATGTTTTGGCCACGCGATATACGCTTGAGACATATGTTGCAAACAGCAGCTGTGCGATCTGATGCACTAGCCTCAAAAAAGGCCCACACCAAGGAACTTTTTGAATGACGGGCAGAGGCTGCGCCCTGCACAGGCGGAGCTCTGCGGTGTGATTCCGTCGGTGTACTGCCCTTACGCTGGCCACCAAAGGGCATCCTGCCTCGTTGGAGATGTGCCTCCTCCTCATCCTCCTCCTCCTCCTCTCTCCTATTAGGCACCCACGTGGAGTCAGTGACCTCATCATCCCCTCCCTCCTCATCACGGGAGCCAATCTGGCAGTATGCTGCAGCTGCTGGAACATGACTGCCAGATTGGTGTCCTTCTTGAGCATCCCCTCTGTCTGCTCTCACGCTACTGCCTTCCTGTAGCTGGGTTTCATCATCAGACCCTTCGAAACGCTGGGCATCCTCCTGGAGCATGTACCCAACACTGTTCTCAAACAGTTCGGGGGACTCCTCAGGAGGAGGACATGGTGGGTCTAGGGAAGGAGTGACTGATGATGAGTCTGACATTGATACCAGGGAAGAGGACGCTTTGGCAGCTGCTTTGCCAGTACCCTGAGCCTGGGTGAGAGAGGATGAGGAGGAGGAGGAGGGCTTGGTCATCCACTCTACCAAGTCTTCGGCATGATGTGGCTCAACATGTCCAGCTGCCGAAAAGAAGGACAAGCGTGTCCCATGGCCATGTGCTGATGACAATGCACCGCGTCCACGACCAGCACTGTTGCCCCCAGACACAGAGCCTGCTTGCCCTCTTTTATTGCCTCCTGACTGTCTGCCTCTCCTTGTTTGCCTTCCAGACATTCTAATAGATGGCCTGCAGGGAGATGGGAAAAAAGCAATAAGGGCTACCTTCAGGTGTCCTTCTCTGTCCCTTTACTTAAGGATTTCTAAATATGGTTGAGGATTATTGCTTTTGCACAGAATAGCACAACGACAATTTCCCTGACTGTCCAAAAAACAAGGATTTCAAAGATGGTTGATGAGGAATGCTTTGGCACACTATAGCACAAGGAGAATTCCCCTCACTTTCCTTCTTTGTCCCTAGAAACAAGGACTGGCACAGTGAAAGAAACTGACACTCTCCCTACCTACAGTTTTCTGTCCCTAGAAAAAATGTTTTTTTAAAGCACACTATAGCACAAGGAGAATTCCCCTCACTTTCCTTCTTTGTCCCTAGAAACAAGGACTGGCACAGTGAAAGAAACTGACACTCTCCCTACCTACAGTTTTCTGTCCCTAGAAAAAATGTTTTTTTAAAGCACACTATAGCACAAGGAGAATTCCCCTCACTTTCCTTCTTTGTCCCTAGAAACAAGGACTGGCACAGTGAAAGAAACTGACACTCTCCCTACCTAGAGTTTTCTGTCCCTAGAAAAAATGTTTTTTTAAAGCACACTATAGCACAAGGAGAATTCCCCTCACTTTCCTTCTTTGTCCCTAGAAACAAGGACTGGCACAGTGAAAGAAACTGACACTCTCCCTACCTAGAGTTTTCTGTCCCTAGAAAAAATGTTTTTTTAAAGCACACTATAGCACAAGGAGAATTCCCCTCACTTTCCTTCTTTGTCCCTAGAAACAAGGACTGGCACAGTGAAAGAAACTGACACTCTCCCTACCTACAGTTTTCTGTCCCTAGAAAAAATGTTTTTTTAAAGCACACTATAGCACAAGGAGAATTCCCCTCACTTTCCTTCTTTGTCCCTAGAAACAAGGACTGGCACAGTGAAAGAAACTGACACTCTCCCTACCTAGAGTTTTCTGTCCCTAGAAAAAATGTTTTTTATAGCACAAGGAGAATTCCCCTCACTTTCCTTCTTTGTCCCTAGAAACAAGGACTGGCACAGTGAAAGAAACTGACACTCTCCCTACCTAGAGTTTTCTGTCCCTAGAAAAAATGTTTTTTTAAAGCACACTATAGCACAAGGAGAATTCCCCTCACTTTCCTTCTTTGTCCCTAGAAACAAGGACTGGCACAGTGAAAGAAACTGACACTCTCCCTACCTACAGTTTTCTGTCCCTAGAAAAAATGTTTTTTTAAAGCACACTATAGCACAAGGAGAATTCCCCTCACTTTCCTTCTTTGTCCCTAGAAACAAGGACTGGCACAGTGAAAGAAACTGACACTCTCCCTACCTACAGTTTTCTGTCCCTAGAAAAAATGTTTTTTTAAAGCACACTATAGCACAAGGAGAATTCCCCTCACTTTCCTTCTTTGTCCCTAGAAACAAGGACTGGCACAGTGAAAGAAACTGACACTCTCCCTACCTACAGTTTTCTGTCCCTAGAAAAAATGTTTTTTTAAAGCACACTATAGCACAAGGAGAATTCCCCTCACTTTCCTTCTTTGTCCCTAGAAACAAGGACTGGCACAGTGAAAGAAACTGACACTCTCCCTACCTACAGTTTTCTGTCCCTAGAAAAAATGTTTTTTTAAAGCACACTATAGCACAAGGAGAATTCCCCTCACTTTCCTTCTTTGTCCCTAGAAACAAGGACTGGCACAGTGAAAGAAACTGACACTCTCCCTACCTACAGTTTTCTGTCCCTAGAAAAAATGTTTTTTTAAAGCACACTATAGCACAAGGAGAATTCCCCTCACTTTCCTTCTTTGTCCCTAGAAACAAGGACTGGCACAGTGAAAGAAACTGACACTCTCCCTACCTAGAGTTTTCTGTCCCTAGAAATTTTTTTTTTTTAAAGCACACTATAGCACAAGGAGAATTCCCCTCACTTTCCTTCTTTGTCCCTAGAAACAAGGACTGGCACAGTGAAAGAAACTGACACTCTCCCTACCTACAGTTTTCTGTCCCTAGAAAAAATGTTTTTTTAAAGCACACTATAGCACAAGGAGAATTCCCCTCACTTTCCTTCTTTGTCCCTAGAAACAAGGACTGGCACAGTGAAAGAAACTGACACTCTCCCTACCTACAGTTTTCTGTCCCTAGAAAAAATGTTTTTTTAAAGCACACTATAGCACAAGGAGAATTCCCCTCACTTTCCTTCTTTGTCCCTAGAAACAAGGACTGGCACAGTGAAAGAAACTGACACTCTCCCTACCTAGAGTTTTCTGTCCCTAGAAAAAATGTTTTTTTAAAGCACACTATAGCACAAGGAGAATTCCCCTCACTTTCCTTCTTTGTCCCTAGAAACAAGGACTGGCACAGTGAAAGAAACTGACACTCTCCCTACCTAGAGTTTTCTGTCCCTAGAAAAAATGTTTTTTTAAAGCACACTATAGCACAAGGAGAATTCCCCTCACTTTCCTTCTTTGTCCCTAGAAACAAGGACTGGCACAGTGAAAGAAACTGACACTCTCCCTACCTACAGTTTTCTGTCCCTAGAAAAAATGTTTTTTTAAAGCACACTATAGCACAAGGAGAATTCCCCTCACTTTCCTTCTTTGTCCCTAGAAACAAGGACTGGCACAGTGAAAGAAACTGACACTCTCCCTACCTACAGTTTTCTGTCCCTAGAAAAAATGTTTTTTTAAAGCACACTATAGCACAAGGAGAAATCCCCTCACTTTCCTTCTTTGTCCCTAGAAACAAGGACTCGCACAGTAAAACACACTGACACTCTCCCTACCTATCCTTCTCTTTCCCTAAACTAAAGGAATCCAGGTTAAGCAAGAAAGAAATAAATGTCACTGTCCCTGCCTATGCTTGTCTTTCCCTGCTCCGGAACACACTACACTAGGCCTCCGTGCTGGCGGCCTTTTATAGTGTGGGGCGTGTACTAAACACCCTCAGCAATAATTGGCCACAGGCATCCTGCCTGTGGCCAATCATTGCTCTCCTCGCTGCCGGCGCTGTGATTGGCCAAGCATGCGGGGTCACAGTGCATGCTTGGCCAATCACAGCGCCTGGATGACACTGCGATGGCGTAGTGCATTGTGGGCCGTTCGCGTCACTCGAATTTGGCGCGAACGGCCCAAATCGTTCGATCTTCGTCGAACGATCGAACAGCCGATGTTCGAGTCGAACGTATGTTCGACTCGAACACGAAGCTCATCCCTACTGCTGGGCTGCAAGGCTCTGTTGATGAGCTTGCTGCTGGGCTGCGAAGCTCTGTTGTTGAGCTGCAAGGCTCTTTTGCAAACCTGCATTTGTCTGCTGTTGATTGGCATTTGCTAGAGCCAGCTGTTTCAGTATCTCCTCCATGCTGGCTTAAAAAAAAACTGCCACTGGTTCTCCACCAACTGTGAGGGGGTTAACTCGGTAGCGGGTGTGTGTGACCCCCTGGTTGGGCTCCCCACACAAAAACAGGCCCAGCAGACGGAGGTTGTGGTTTTCAAGATCAAAAGGTGCGGTTTATTTCTCTATTTACAGTGACAAAAACACAGCAAAGCAAAAAGAAACATAAACAAAATAAACCCTGGTCAGCTTGACCTCTGACTAAACATGCAGGTTTCCTAACTAACAACTGGGATCAGCCTGGTGCTGTCCTAGTCCCTAAGTCCCTGGTTTAGTAAAGGTCCAAACAAATAGCCACACAGGCTTTGCCTCACCGCACAGGGGTTCACTCTCCCTAGACAGTCCACACAGGTCTGGTTCCAGGCATGAGCAAACACCTAATGAAGCTGGGAGTTTTTATAGAGGCCTTAAACGAGCTGACAAGCTTCAGCTGGTCTCATCAACTCCCTGCCTGCACGACGCCCAGCACTCTCCCTAGAGGTATGAATCATCCATGAGCCCACTAGCCTCAGCTGGGCTTCATCAACTCTCTCCCTAGTTGTATAAGTCGGCATAAAGCCTGAATCTGGGAGAAATATACCTACCCCCCTGGATGCAACCAGGTGACTTTACCTTCCTGCTGTCACAATATATATATATATATATTTATACATATACACACACACACACACACACTCTTATAAATAAATGTTAAGAAACATTTTAAAATGTATTAAAACATTAATTAAAAAAACATTTATCAATGTAAACAAACATCATTTTTATAACTTATTAATTAAATAATCTTTTAACATAAACAAAGCTTTTAAATAAATCTCTAAATCAAAAAAGCTATTTTAAAAACTGAACGGTAAGTAGGATTTTTTTTTAAATAACTGTCATGTTTTGTTATCCTGAATTGTATTTACTGCTTTAAATAAATTTGTTAGATTTTCCCAGCAATAATATATTCCCTTAGCAACAATAGATCCCCCAAGAACAAGACATCTCCCAAGCAACAATAGATCCCTCATGGCAACTATAGCTTCACTAGCAACAATAGATCTCTCCCAGCAACAATATACACCCCCCAGCAACAATAGATCCCTCCCATTAACAATAGATCTCCCCACAACAATAGATCACCCCCAGCAACAATAGATCACCCCCAGCAACAATAGATCACCCCACAAGAAAATACCCCCAGCAACAATAGATCTCATAAGGCCAATGCCAAATCTGGGTAATGTCAGCACACTGGCGGCAATTTATTGGCACACTGGCAGCAATTGATGGGTACAGTAGCTGCGTTTGATGGCACAGTGGTGGCAATTTATGGGTACAGTGGCTGCGTTTGATGGGCACAGTGGTGGAAATTTATGGGTACAGTGGCTGCGTTTGATGGGCACAGTGGCTGCATTTGATGGCGCAGTGGCTGCGTTTGATGGGCACAGTGGCTGCATTTGATGGGCACAGTGGTTGCGTTTGATGGGCACAGTGGCTGCGTTTGATGGGCACAGTGGCTGCGTTTGATGGGCACAGTGGCTGCGTTTGATGGGCACAGTGGCTGCGTTTGATGGGCACAGTGGCTGCGTTTGATGGGCACAGTAGCTGCGTTTGATGGGCACAGTGGCTGCAATTGATGTGGGGTTTTTTTCAGCTTGTTTGCGCCCCCCCCCTCAAAAAAAAAAATTTGAGCACCAGCCACCACTGCTCCAATGTGGGCTGACGTACAGGTACGTTAACCCACATTTGGCACTGCTTTCCGTCCGCCATATATTGGGGCTGTGGACTTATGGGAAGTGGTTAATATACACTTGGGATATATTTTTTTATACCAAAGACATGCAGTATATATATATAAATAAGTATGTTATATATATATATATATATATATATATATATATATATATATATATAAATAAGAGAGAGAGATATAGTTAGTGACACAAGCCAGGGTAAGGCAATTAATTGGCTATTTTTTTTTTTTTTTTATATTCTTTTTTTGCATGATCATTTGTCCACATGACAGACTCAGTGCTGCCTGTCTCTCACACTCGCTCACTCACCTACCTTGATTAAACAGGCTGCCTAAAGTCCCACACTCGCCTGCCGCTGCCGCTAACCAGGCTACTCCACGGCTTCTAATGGAGGAGAGAAAGGCCGGAGGGGGGGGGGCGGAGTGCAGATTTAGATTACTCCGCCGGCGCCTGCTTCACCTGCAGCCGGAACTATAGGAGCTGCATCAGCAAATGCGGCTCCAGGATGGGTTACTCCGCGCGACTAGTTCCCTCCCTGCTCATTCCTCCCACTCGGCACACAGCTGTATTTGCCGGCCGGAGGCCGGACATTACCCCCAGACAGTGACTGAGTGACTGACACACAAGGACACACATGTACATAATTGCAGTCAGTGCAGAACAAGAGAGCACAGCAGGGATGATTAGGGTGTGCCTGGGTTATGATTATAGATGATTATAGATAAAGCAAAGCACTCCCAATTGCCCCTGCTGCTCCTGTCCACAGATGCCGAGAAGGCTTTTGACAGGGTGGACTGGTCTTTCCTCCGGGAGACACTTAAATTTGTGGGTATGCCAGATCCCATCCTGTCATGGATATCAGCCATCTATGTGTAGCGCCTACCCCTCTTCTCTCTCCGTGCGGCTCGCACTGTCTCTTGTCTAGGGGTATTCGATGGTGGAGAGAGAGAGCGAGTGGGCTACGCCTAGCCTCCACCACGTGTAGAATACCTGTTGTATCAGCAATGTCTTGTTTACCTTCGGGTCTGTGCTGTGCACCCGGATCCTCCCTCCAAGAGTCACCGTGAACTTCGTCCGCCAGGAATTGAGCCTCACACCATTAAAGTCCAACACTTCTTTATTAGAACACACCATACAGGGACTTCCTTGGTAGATAGAGCAGAAAAGGAGGTGTGAGTGTGAATAGGCCCAGACACAAATTCGGTCCTCCACTCTCCTCCTGGAGAGTGGGTTATGGTCTCCGCACAAGGTAAAGGGGATCCTTCTGGACGGTCTCCGACAAGAGACTCACCCGTCACCGGCAGTCTGCTGCACCGGGTCTTCGAGTGAGGAGCTCTCCCCGGTCCATTGCGTCTTACTCAGATTCAGGCCTCCATCCCCGAAGCGCCTTAGGACCCTTCCCTCGCGGAACTCAGTGTTGGGCACTGAGCTCCGGACCTTCTTGCAAGTACCTCACCCCAGGACTAAAGGTGCCTGAGGTGGAACACGATCTCCGGTGGTCCTCTAGGCCGAGGCCGCCTAGAGGACGAGCACAAACCCACGTCCGCAAGCTAAAGGTGCTTGGGACGAAGACCCCATGACCAAGATGGCCGGCCCCCTTTTTACCCTCTCCCAGCAAGCACGGCGGGTTCCCCGCCCCACCATACCTCTGCCGAGAGAGGACAAAAAGGAGGCTCGGCACACAGTGATATTCGTCCCTCCGCCCACGGTGTCAACGCCACCTGGTGGACCGCCGGGAACATAGCACTGATGTCACCACCAGATTCAAAAAATGCACCCGGGAAAGTAAGTACCCGCTACATATGATAATCCTACAGTAAGGTGACCAGATTTTTAAAATGAAATCCGGGGACATATTTTTATTTTTTACTAGTAATGGCGGCAATCAGCGACTCTCTGCCCATCACCGCCCGCCTCCCAGCCTTTCAAGTCTTACTCTTCGAGGCCTAGCTACGACTGGGTGGGGAGCGGAGGAAGATCACTCTGCCAGGGAAGGCAAGGAGATAAGCAGGCAGGTGGCTGGCCGGGACTTGAGCCAAGGCAGAAGAACATGCGAGCGGAGCTGAATGGGCATGCACCCGAAGCAGCACATGATCATCAGAAAGGGGCACAGATAATGGAAAAAAAATACACCCCTCTAAGCTAGTAGGAGTGGCAGAGCGGAGGTGTGTAATTCAGATTTTGTTTTTTAATTCTGCACTGACTGTCTTTGAAATTTCCCCAGCTCCTGTTCAAATCCAATCTGGGGACAAAACTGGGGACAGACTTGGTCCGGGGACAGTGTCCTCAATCCGGGGACTGTCCCCTGAAACCGGGGATGTCTGGTCACCCTATTCTACAGTGACTGTTTGGGTGAATGGCTACGACTTCAGCCCTTTCTCGAACGGCACCAGACAGAGCTGCCCCCTGTCCCCACTGCCGTTCGTCCTTTCGCTGGAACCTCTCCTACACCACATCAGAGATAATCAGTCCATCAGAGGCATCCAGTCAGGCCAATGTCATCACAAAGTTGCGGCTTATGCTGATGACCTTTTATTTTACATTACCGAACCCCTCACCTCTTTACCCTCCCTGTTACAGGAGCTGAAGCACTACGGCACCCTGTCTAATTTTAAGGTAAACTTACAAAAATCAGAGGCCTTAAGTGTTTCCTTGTCAGATTCTACCATTTCTAACCTACGCCCCTTCTTCCTGTTCAAATGGGCTGCCCGCTCAATCCAAACCCGAACAAAAATCTCTGCAAACTTACAAGACATTGTTGCCCTCAGCTTCCAGCCCCTTTTATCTACGCTCTCGGCTAATCTTGGGAGGTGGGACTCTCTGGCCCTTTCCTGGTTCGGCCGTTGCAATGTACTAAAAATGAATGCAATGCCCAGACTTCTGTATTTATTGCAGGCGCTGCCCGTCAAGATACCTCAGACGTTCTTTCACGCCGTACGTTCCATATTCATCAGATTCATATGGCGTGGTAAACATCCGCGTCTCGGCAGAGCACTCCTACTACGACCAAAGATTAAAGGCGGTCTTGGATTCCCAGACCCAGCCCTGTACTACACTGCGGCACATATGACCAGGGTCGTGGACTGGTCCTGTCACAGTGCTTTGAAGCTCTGGTTGTCACTGGAACAGGAGGCAGCCATGGCCCCCCTGGCGGGTCTTCCTTGGGCAGGGAACACTCCTGACACCCACCTGAATACTCACCCACTGATTGGGCCAACTCTTATGGAACTGAAAAGGTTTTTCCGTTTAGCCTCACTGCGAAATTTTCCATCCCCACTGACGCCACTTATTGGTCATCCGGATTTTGTGCCTGGCCTTACTGATCCGTCCTTTCTCTCGCAAGCCCCACAGGGACTCATGAGGGCCTCCTCATTCTTGCGTTCCGCCGGTTGGCTCACCACGGAGAACTTGCTCTCAGGGCAGGCCCCACTTTCCTTAGACCGCTGGAGGATCAACCAACTATCTTACTTTCTCAGCTCACTGCCCAAACCGGCCCACTTCGTCAGAAAGCTCCACTGTTTTGAGAAACTCTGCTGATCCCCATCGCTAGTTCAGCGTTACCGATCTGGGCTCCCTGGGGATAGTTGCCCCACCTCTTGTGTGTTCTCTCTCTCTCTCTCTCTCTCTCTCTCTCTCAAAAAAGGAACAAAATGTGATGAGCACAGATGTTTATGTTTACCCTATATTAGACTTCAGCGAGTGGTATGACCCTGACTGAATTGTGACCCTTACTCACATGCAACTGTTTTGTACGGTTATTATACTTAATATGCTCATTACAATCTATATGTAATGCGAAGTTGTCTTTATGTTTGTACCTGTGTCTTATATTTAAATAAAAAAAAGTTGGGAAACGTGATTCCTATTGACGTTTCCACATTGCCATCTGTTTATGTTCATTTCAAGCTGCAACTTCCCCTCCAAGCCTTTGATAACAATATTTGTCACCTCGCCAAAATAATTATCAGAATGGCGCATTTGATATTTATGGTGGGAAAGTGTGATTAGGTTCCCCTGAGTTTTAATTGAAAGTGCAGGTCATTTCCAAGCCAGCTCCACATCCAAAAGGTCAGCCGTATTAAATCGCAAAAAATATATATATATATCTACCTTAGTGGTTCATTTGATCTAAAAGCCCAACTCCAGGTTAAAAAAAAAAATATTATTAAATTGCTCAGTGTGTAAAACTTAAAAAATACAGGTTTTTGCAGCAAAGCTTAGCTTCACTCCAGCGCTGTCTCTGGCAGACTCTCCTTGTAAGGGTATGTACTTACCGAGGCCGAGATGCCGAGAGTGGTTCACCTTTGCGACTTGACGCACTCCACCCCCTGGAGTTGAGACAGGGAGTGGATGGCGAGAAGCGGCACCGGCTACCGGCAGGTGGTGAGTACTTGTAGACGGTCCGGTAGTGCTGAGTAGACTGAAGAACAGGCTTCAAGCAGGAACTAGCCGGATTGGTAAAGTTCAAACAGCAGGAGACAATTGAAGCCGGTGCAGGTTGAGTCCGGGTTGCAATTGCAAGGTAAGAGTCCCGGCTGGGGGTCTAGCACAGCAAAAGGTAAAAAGTCCAGAGAATACCGGGAACCAGGCAGGAGTTCAAAGGAAACGCGGAAGTCCAAAGGTACAAGCAGGAGGTCAAGGATTGTAGACAGGCAGCAGATCCGAGTCACAGGCCGAGGGTCAAAACACAGGAGAAGTCAGAAGTCCGTATAACAAGCCGAGGGTCAGGTCCAGGAGAGAGATCAGAGGAATCAAGCCAGTCCGGGTCACAAGGAGATTTTCAAGATAGTTTTCCAGAGTCTTGGGTATACAGGAAAGCTGACAAACCAGCAACTTGTCAGTGCAACTGGGTCTCTTTAAATAGGCCCGCCTGGATTCCTAATGGTGCGCCGCCGCGCATGCGCGCGCGCCGCTGCGTCAGCGCGCGCACCCGAGAATGTAGAAGCGCCATCCCGCGCACGCGCCGAAGCATCATTCCGCCGCGCGTGCGCATTGGGCGCTGATTGCCGCTGTTGGACGGATTTCCCTGACACTCCTACTCTAAAGCCCCGTACACACTATTAGATTTTCTGCAGATTTTTTTCTTCAGATTTACCAAAACCATTTAGTGCAAGGGCCTGCCTGATTGCATACAAATTGAATCTTTTAGACCCCTTTCACACTGAGCCGCCCATACCGTTGGCAGTAAAACGCCGCTATTTTTACCACCGACGCTATGGTTTCACCCCCCGCTAGGGGCCAAGAAAGGGTTAAAACCGCCCGCAATGCGGTGCTGAAGCAGTGCATTGCGGTCGGTATAGCCACGCTGTCCCATTGATTTCAATGGCCAGGATCGGCGGAGGAGCGGTAAACACACCGCTCTTTCACCGCTCCAAAGATGCTGCTAGCAGGACTTTTTTTACCGTCCTGCTAGCGCAACGCTCCAGTGTGAAAGCCCTCGGGCTTTCACACTGGAGACAATAGTGCCGCTGTTTGAGGGCGGATTGCAGGCGCTATTTTTAACGCTATAGCGCCTGCAATACGCCCTCAGCGTGAAAGGGGTTTTAAGGTTTGAGCCCATATTTATACATGGTTTTGGTACATCTGACGACAAAAATCGGCAGAAAATCTAATAGTGTGTATGGGGCTTAACTGTTGCTCCTTCATTGAATGGTGCTGGGGGTGCATCATCATCACACCCACTTGGGCACCATTCTGTGCAACAGTAAAAATCACTCACCTCCAGGGGAAAAAGGAAGAAACACAGTACCCAGCTCTTCACATGACCAACCTAAAGGCAGCTACAAAAAAAGGTATTGATCTTTAAATTGAAAAAAAAAAAATGGGGGGGCTTTACAGCTCAACAGCCTGTGATCGACAGCCTCAGCTCTGTTCTTGTATGCTTTGTGAAGGAGTGCGTGTCCCTTTCCTCCAATCAGCTCTCAGAGCTCTCCTCACTGAGCTCTGCAGTGTGTGATTTCAGTTCTCCGCCCCTTTTTTTCTGATTGCTCAGACAAGCTTTATAAATTCTGGACATTGAACGGATGAAGAAAAGAGAAGAAAGCAGGTTAACAGGTAACTCCCAGCTTCATTAGATGTTAGCTCATGCCCGGAAACCAGACCTGTGTGGACTGTCTAGGAGAGTGAACCCCTGTGCGGTGAGAAAAAGCCTGTGTGGCTATTGCTTGGACATTTAAAACCAGGGACTTAGGACTAGGACAGCACTAGGCTGATCCCAGTTGTTAGTTAGGAAACCTGTATGTTTAGTCAGAGGTCAAGTTGACCAGGATTTATTTTGTTTATATGTTTCTTTTGGCTTTGCTGTGTTTTGTCACTGTAAATAGAAAATAAACCGCACCTTTTTTTTTGATTTTGAAAACCACAACCTCCGTTTGCTGGGCCTGTTTTTGTGTGGGGAGCCCATCCGGGGGTCACACACACCCGCTGCCGAGCTAACCCCCTCACAGTTGGTGGAGAACCAGTGGCAGTTTTTTTTAAGCCAGCATGGAGGAGATACTGAAGCAGCTGGCTCTAGCAAACAGCCTGTCATCACACAATTTCCGTCGGAAAATCCGATTGTGTGTATGGGGCTTTACAAACACTTTAAGGTTACTGCTTTACCTGCCAAAGGATTTGTATTTTTGTCTATCGAGTTCTGAGATTTACCCAGCTCAGCCACACAGCACAGCCCTTTGTGGCAGGGCAGGAGGCCTGATTTACCTGCTGCAGTTAAAGTGGTTTTTTACAGATTTTTTATTTCTTACCTACAGATAAGCCTATAATAAGGCTATATGGTTTAGGAAATATTCACTTTGCATGCAGCCAATGACGTCAGGGGCGCATGCGCTGTGAATGCAGACGCTGCCGGACCTTCCCGGGAAGAAGGCTCCCGCGCACATGCACGGGAGTGACGTCATTGCGGCCCCTGGCCACTCACAGCGCCAGAGCCGTGAACCCAGAAGGCACGCCGAGGGCAAAATGTCAGCTCCTTCGGCGTGGACCGGGATTAGATACTGACGCCTTGTTCTAAGGTAAGTATTTCATATTGAGCTAGTATGCCTTTGTCCCATCTCTAATTTTGTAGCATGCTGGATGATGTGCTTAATTTTGGAGGGGGGGGGGGTTATTTTTTGCTAGCTGCATTGGTGTTGTTCTGCACATGCCCAGCCAGTTAGTTTTTTTTTTTTGGGTGCTTTTTGTGTGTGAACAGCACCTGGATATTTCTGGGCATGCTCACTCAGAGAGTGTTTTTATGGGTTAGTAATTGAAGGACATCCTTAACAGGTGTAGCCACTTTGAATTTCAGTCTCTACATTAAGTGAACTTGCATTTTGGGTGTTTCATGGACTGTGCATGTGTTTTCAATTGCCTCATTAGCACACAAACATATGTTATATAAAGCTCAGAGGGAACATTCGTTCGCTTGCCCTGAGAAGAGGCGTGTGTGTGTGTGTGTGTGTGTGTGTGTGTGTGTGTGTGTGTGTGTGTGTGTGTGTGTGTGTGTGTGTGTGTGTGTGTGTGTGTGTGTGTGTGTGTGTGTGTGTGTGTGTGTGTGTGTGTGTGTGTGTGTGTGTGTGTGTGTGTGTGTGTGTGTGTGTGTCAAAATGTACATGTTGGTGTCCTTATCGAGTTTGTAACACATGTACTTTATTTGTTATGTCTTTGCAAAACAGGTGATTGGTTAACTTTTGTGGATTGTATTTTTTGGTGTGTGGAAAATGTTCCCCTGAAATAGTTCTGATGTTGTTAATGTGTGTTGTTTGTTCACTTTGATTTAATTGTCTGTGCTGCATTTTTTTGGGCCAAAAATTTCTCAAGATGTTGAGTCTGTAACTGTTTCAAATTAACCATGTTTTTTATTTTGCCTTCCCTTTTGTTTTGTTGACCAATAAAATTTAATGCAAAGTTTTGATGTTTGTTTTGTGTTTTCTTTGCAACAAATGTGACAGCTGATTGGCATGTCAAAACAAAACAGGTGTGATTTGTCTAATCTGGTGCCTTCATGCTAGCATATGCATGTATTGTGTGCTGCCATGGAGCGTCACCAGGAAATGAAAAATACAGAGCGGTAAGTATACAATTTTCCTTTTTTACTGCAGTGATTCTCAGCCTCAGTCCTTAAGTACCCCCAACAGGACATGTTTTGTGAATTTATCTTATTGAGAATTGCTGTCCAAAAATCAAAACCATTGACTGTGATTTAAAGCACATGTGCAAGATGAAGGAAAACCTGCAAACATGGCCTGTTGGGGGTACTTGAGAAGCACTGATTTAGAGCACTGCACTTAAAAATAGCTCAAGGCAATACAATTCTAATTGTGGGCATTTTGAGGGAAACAAAGTAAGTGTTAGAACCCCTGTGTGTGTGTGTGTGTGTGTGTGTTTTTTTTTGTTTGTTTTTTTTGTAGTTTGGCCTTTGTCTCCTTTTCTTAAAATTGGCTTCACTTCCTGTCACACAGCTAAACAGGAAGTGAAGGTAAAACCCTACCAATGGCTTTTCTTGGGGACACACAGATCAATCTAACTAGTGTCCCCATTAAGCAAATTGCACTCTAGCACTTTGTTGTGTACACCCCAAATCATTGTATAGTTTGGGGTTTAGTAAAGACAAATCCACTCTGCAGTAAAAGTGTAACTGCTGAAAATCTGAGGGAAAGTACTGGTGATTGGATGTTACCATCATGTAAAAGCAAAGATGGTGTTTTTTTTTTTTTTTGCTTGCATGTCCCCCTCAGATATACAGCAAGTGCACTTGTAGTGCAAAGTAGATTTGCCTTTAGTAAATAAACCCCAAAGTCCAAACTACCTAATAATTTGTGGTGTACCCCGCAATATGCTGGAGTTCAATGTGCGTAATGGGGAAAGTATTTAGATTGACCTGTGTGTCCCCAAGGAAAGACATTGTTAAGGATTTTCCCTTACTTCCTGTGTGGCTATGTGACAGGAAGTGAATTATTTGGAAGGATAAAGTGGCCAAATTATTGGACTGTTCGCACGTTCGCCGAACAATTTGGGGTGTTCGCAGAAAATTCGAAAAGCCACGGAACACCCTGTAAAAGTCTATGGGAGAAATCTAAAGTGCTCATTTTAAAGGCTTATATGCAAATTATTGTCATTAAAACTGTTTGGGGACCCTGGTCCTGCCCCAGGGGACATGTATCAATGCAAAAAGAAGTTTTAAAAACGGCCGTTTTTTCGGGAGCAGTGATTTTAATAATGCTTAAAGTGAAACAAAAGTGAAATATTCCTTTAAATTTCGTACCTGTGGTGTGTGTATAGTATGCTTGTAATGCAGCGCTTGTTTCCCATGCTTAGAACTGTCCCTGCACAAAGTGTCATTTCTGAAGGAAAAAAAAGTCATTTAAAAGCACTCGCGGCTATAATGAAATGTCGGCTCCCGGCAATACAGAGATAAGTCATTGATAAAAAAAAAAAAATGCGTGGGGGTCCCCCCAAATTCAATTACCAGGCCCTTCAGGTCTGGTATGGATATTAGGGGAACCCTGCATCAAATTTTAAAAAAAAATGACGTGGGGTTCCCCCCAAATATCCATACTAGACCCTTCAGGTCTGGTATGGATTTTAAGGGGAACTCCGCCCCAAATTAAAAAAAAAACACGTGGAGTGCACACAGGGTGTGCCAGGTGTGCCCACACCCTAATCACTCTGTGCAGCATAGATTCCCCCTACTTCCCTAGCTCCCCCCTCCCTTCCTCCCACACCGCTGCTGGCTTACTTCCTCTCCTTTCCCAGCGGCTGTTGCTGCGGGATGTTTTAGGATGAATGGGGGAAGGGGCCGGTAAATATGTAATTTACTGACCCCTTCACATTCTGAATGAACACAGTGAGCGATCGGTAGTGTGTGTTTGAGCTTTGGGGTGCACACCCTAATGCAATAGGCTGCGCACACCTATGAATGCAGCCATAATATCTAATGATTGGTAAGCTGCAATATGTGACAATTTTAGTTTTGGGTAAAAAAAACCTGCTTTAAGGTTCAAATGAAAGAGAACCGCGAGATTCCGGCCTGTCTGTGTCTGTTTTGTAGAAAAGTCAGCGGACCTTATCTGCTGTCATTACACCGTGCTCCCTAATAATCCCATCATTTCATCATTTCTTGTTATGTCAACAAGATTGGGAATAGTGATGAGCCGAACACCCCCGGGTTCGGTTCGCACCAGAACCCGCGAACGGACCGAAAGTTCGCACGAACATTAGAACCCTATTAAATACAATGGATGCGAACGTTCGGATTCTAAAGTGCTAATTATAACGACTATTATCCATGTTATTGTCCGAAACAGAGTTTGGGAACCCGGGTTCTGCACCAGGGGACATGTATCAATGCAAAAAGAAGTTTTAAAAACGGACGTTTTCCGGGAACAGTCATTTTAATGATGCATAAAGTGAAAAAAAAAAAGTCAAATATTCCTTTAAATATTGTACCTGGGGGGTGTCTAAAGTATGCCTGTGAACTGCTACGTGTTTCCCGTGTTTAGAACTGTCCCTGCACAAAATAACATTTCTAAAGGAAAAAAAGCCATTTAAAACTGCTTGCGGCTTTAATGCAATGTCTGGTCCCGGTAATATGGATGAAAATCTTTAGGAAAAATGGCATAGCTACCCCATCAACCCCCCCCCCCCCCCCCCCTACCCCAGCCCATTACCAGCCCCTTTGGGTCTTGTATGGATATTAAGGGGAACCCCGCACACAAAATAAAAAAGGCCCTATATACTCTGAACAGCCGTATACAGGCGGTGCATACAAGACAGGGACTGTAGGTTTGTTCTTATGTAGAATCTGTTTGTAATTTTGAACAGCTGCATTGTTTAAGTGGAGCTCCATGCCAAATTCCTTTTTTTTAGCTTTTTGGAAAACATAGGGAACGGTTATCACCCCTGTCACATTTTTTTTGCTGTCTGTGCCCCTGTTCAGAACATTTCACCTCACTTTGCGTCCCAATGACAACTGTTTTTGAAATGTGGTGTTTTTATTGAAACAAGGATTGGTGATAAAGCCTCAGTAGAGAGGAGACACCTTTCTCCCATATTAATTCTTACAGGAGAGAATTTTCCTTCCAAGGGGTAGATTTCCTCTCACTTCCTGTTGTCTTCTTCCGTTTGCAAGTAGTAGTCGTTTGTAAGTTTGATGTTTGAAAGTAGGGACCTGCCGTATATACTCTGCAGAAATTGTCCCCTTAGGTGTTGGTGTTGGCACAACACTGTAAGCACTCACAGTTACTCTTGGTGGGTGCTGGAACGCCCTGCTGTCAACTATTATATCAGGAATTGTAATAACATATAATTGTTGATCAGTGGTAGTAAAAATTGGGCCTTTGATGGTGGTGCTGGTGCCACAACACTGTAAGGCCTGACAGTTACTCTTGGTGGGCGCAGCAATGGGCCCTGCTGTGAATTATTCGATCAATAATTATAATTGCATGCCCCTGTTGAACAGGGGCTGAAAAATTAGGCCTTTGGTGGTGGTGGTGGTGGTGATGGTGGTGCTGGTGCCACAACACTGTAAGGCCTGACAGTTACTCTTGGTGGGCGCAGCAATGGGCCCTGCTGTGAATTATTAGATCAATAATTATAATTGCATGCCCCTGTTGAACAGGGGCTGAAAAATTGGGCCTTTGGTGGTGGTGGTGGTGGTGATGGTGGTGCTGGTGCCACAACACTGTAAGGCCTGACAGTTACTCTTGGTGGGCGCAGCAATGGGCCCTGCTGTGAATTATTAGATCAATAATTATAATTGCATGCCCCTGTTGAATAGGAGCTGAAAAATTGGGCCTTTGGTGGTGCTGGTGCCACAACACTGTAAGGCCTGACAGTTACTCTTGGTGGGCGCAGCAATGGGCCCTGCTGTGAATTAGTAGATCAATAATTATAATTGCATGCCCCTGTTGAACAGGGGCTGAAAAATTAGGCCTTTGGTGGTGGTGGTGATGGTGGTGCTGGTGCCACAACACTGTAAGGCCTGACAGTTACTCTTGGTGGGCGCAGCAATGGGCCCTGCTGTGAATTATTAGATCAATAATTATAATTGCATGCCCCTGTTGAAAAGGGGCTGAAAAATTGGGCCTTTGGTGGTGGTGGTGGTGGTGGTGGTGGTGGTGATGGTGATGGTGATGGTGGTGCTGGTGCCACAACACTAAGGCCTGACAGTTACTCTTGGTGTGCGCAGCAATGGGCCCTGCTGTGAATTATTCGATCAATAATTATAATTGCATGCCCCTGTTGAACAGGGGCTGAAAAATTGGGCCTTTGGTGGTGGTGGTGGTGGTGATGGTGGTGCTGGTGCCACAACACTGTAAGGCCTGACAGTTACTCTTGGTGGGCGCAGCAATGGGCCCTGCTGTGAATTATTAGATCAATAATTATAATTGCATGCCCCTGTTGAACAGGGGCTGAAAAATTGGGCCTTAGGCACTGGTGGCACAACACTGCAACCCCTCATAGATACTGTACTTGGAGCACAGCAATGAGGCCTGTTGCAAAGTATTGCATCCAAAATTTTAATCACACGCCCCTGTTAAACAGGGGCTGAAAAATTGGGCCTTAGCCACTGGTGGCGTCACCCATAAACCAAAATGATCTTCCAAGCTATCATCATTAATCGTATCATTGAGGAGGAGGAGGAGGATAGCCAGTCAACATAACAGCACAGGCACTCAGCATCAGCATCAGTCTTGAAGGGATGTGACATTTTAAAATCAATTAGTCTGTTATATCAGCATCAGGTGTGTGGTAGCTGGTGGTGATCCAAGACTGGTTCATCTTGATGAAAGTCAGTCGATCAACCAAGTCGGTGGACAGGCGCACCCTGTGATCCGTGACAAATCCTCCAGCAGCACTGAATGTGCGTTCTGAAAGAACGCTGGATGCAGGACAGGCCAGTAGCTCAATTGCATACTGTGCAAGCTCTGGCCAGTGATCCATCCTCAAGACCCAGTAAGCCAGAGGATTTTCGGTGGGGAAGGTGTCCAAGTCTGACCTTGCCCCTAGGTATTCCTGGACCATGTATATCAGACGCTGGCGATGGTTGCTGGAACCGATCATACTTTGGGGCTGCGGACTAAAGAATTGTCTGAACGCATCGGTCAGACGGCCACCTTCCCCACCGCTCCTTCTTTGACTGCCCGAAGCCTCAGCAACTCGTTGTCCAGGACCAGGAGTTTGTAACCTCCCAGTCTCTGGGAACGCGTTGCACAGACCTTTCTGCAAGGCCTCCCGGAGTTGTCTCATCCTCTGCGACGGTAAGATAAGGTCCGCAACCTTACCCTTGTACCGTGGATCAAGGAGAGTGGCCAGCCAGTAATGGTCCCTCTCCTTGATCTGAAGAATACGAGGATCCTTCCGCAGACTTTGCAGGATCAGGGAGGCCATGCAGCGTAGGTTAGCTGAGGCATTCAGTCCGGAGTCCTCTGGGTCACTAAGGACGACATGATCCGCAGCCACCTCCTCCCAGCCACGTACAAGTCCACTGGTTTCTTGGGACTGTAAATCATCCCTAAAAGACTGCTGCTGATGATGCTGAGTGCCAGCCTCCACCTCCATGCTGACACAATCCTCCTCCTCCTCCTCCTCCTCCTCCTCCTCCTCCTCTTCCTGTGCGATGGGTGGGACAGAAGGAACACTGTCTGGGTAAAGGGGGCCTTGAGAGGCAAGGAAGTCCTCCTCTTCCTGCCTCTGTTCTGCCTCAAATGCCCTGTCCATTATTCCACGCAGCGTGTGCTCCAACAGGTGGACAAGAGGTACAGTGTCACTGATGCATGCACTGTCACTGCTCACCATCCTCGTGGCCTCCTCAAATGGTGCCAGGACAGTGCATGCATCCCTGATCATGCCCCACTGGCGTGGTGAAAAAAACCCGAGCTCCCCTGACCCTGTCCTGGTGCCGTAGTCGCACAGGTACTCATTGATGGCCCTCTGCTGCGTGTGCAGCCGCTGCAGCATGGCCAACGTTGAGTTCCACCTGGTGGGCATGTCACATATAAGGCGGTTCTTGGGCAGGTTCAACTCCTTTTGCAGCTCAGCCAGGCGAGCACTGGCATTATAAGATCTGCGGAAATGCACACAGACTTTCCTGGCCTGCCTCAGGACATCCTGTAAGCCCGGGTACCTGCCCAAGAACCGCTGCACCACCAGGTTAAGGACGTGAGCCATACAGGGCACATGGGTCAGTTGTCCCTGTCGGAGGGCGGAGAGGAGGTTGGTGCCATTGTCGCAAACCACCATTCCTGGCTTAAGCTGGCATGGCGTCAACCACCTCTCGGCCTGGCCCTGCAGAGCAGACAGGACCTCTGCCCCAGTGTGGCTCCTGTCCCCCAAACACACCAGCGCAAGCACGGCATGGCATCTTTTTGCCTGCGTACTTGCGTAGCCCCTTGAACGCCTACGGAGCACCGCTGGTTCCGAGGACAAACCACAGGAAGAGGCCATGGAGGAAGAAGAAGAGGAGGGGGTGGAGGAGAGAGGTGTGTCACAACCAGTAGTAGCATTTTGGAGGCGTGGCGGTGGAACAACCTCCAACACTACTGCACCTTGTCCTGCATCCTTCCCAGCTGCCAAAAGAGTGACCCAATGGGCCGTGAAAGAAAGGTAACGTCCCTGTCCATGCCTGCTGGACCATGAGTCAGCGGTAATATGCACCTTACCGCTGACCGCCCTGTCCAGCGAGGCCAAGACATTGCCTTCCACATGCCTGTAGAGAGCCGGAATCGCCTTCCGTGCGAAAAAGTGGCGTTTGGAAACCTGCCACTGAGGAACCGCACATTGCACAAACTCACGGAAGGGGGCCGAGTCTACCAACTGAAAAGGCAGCAGTTGAAGCGCTACCAATTTAGCCAAGCTAGCATTCAACCGCTGGGCATGTGGATGGCTGGGAGTGAACTTCTTTCGACGGTCCAGCAGCTGGGGCAGGGAAATTTGCCTGCTAGAATCGGACGTTGGTGTACTGCTAGCAGAGTGCCCGCAAGTACTTGGCTGTGACACACCTAATTCTACACCTTCATTCCTCTCAGAGCAGGTTTCAGAGAGGACTGAAGGTATACTGGGGTTGGAGATCCCAGCTGATGCGGTGCAAGAAGAGGTCAGCTTTGTTCTTTGGTGTGGGTCTTTAAGGTAGGCTTGCCAACGAGCTGCATGGCAGGTCAACATATGTCTGATCAAGCATGTGGTGCCCAAGCGGCTGATGTTTTGGCCATGCGATATACGCTTGAGACATATGTTGCAAACAGCAGCTGTGCGATCTGATGCACTCGCCTCAAAAAAGGCCCACACCAAAGAACTTTTTGAATGACGGGCAGAGGCAGCGCCCTGCACAGGCGGAGCTCTGCGGTGTGATTCCGTCGGTGTGCTGCCCATACGCTGGCCACTCAAGGGCATCCTGCCTCGTTGGAGATGTGCCTCCTCCTCATCCTCCTCCTCCTCCTCTCTCCTATTAGGCACCCACGTGGAGTCAGTGACCTCATCATCCCCTCCCTCCTCATCACTGGAGCCAATCTGGCAGTATGCTGCAGCTGCTGGAGCATGACTGCCAGATTGGTGTCCTTCTTGAGCATCCCCTCTCTCTGCTCTCACGCTACTGCCTTCCTCTAGCTGGGTATCATCATCAAATCCTTCGAAACGCTGGGCATCCTCCTGGAGCATGTACCCAACACTGTGCTCAAACAGTTCGGGGGACTCCTCAGGAGGAGGACATGGTGGGTCTAGGGAAGGATTGACTAATGAAGATAATGATACCAGAGAAGAGGACGCTTTGGCAGCTGCTTTGCCAGTACCCTGAGCCTGGGTGAGAGAGGATGAGGAGGATGAGGTGGGCTTGGTCATCCACTCTACCAAGTCTTCGGCATGATGTGGCTCAACATGTCCAGCTGCCGAAAAGAAGGACAAGCGTGTCCCATGGCCATGTGCTGATGACAATGCACCGCGTCCACGACCAGCACTGTTGCCCCCAGACACAGAGCCTGCTTGCCCTCTTTTTTTGCCTCCTGACTGTCTGCCTCTCCTTGTTTGCCTTCCAGACATTTTAATGGATGGCCTGCAGGGAGATGGGAAAAAGAGCAATAAGGGCTACCTTCAGGTGTATACTGTGCAGGAGGCTTAGCAACAATGACACTGACACTGTCCCCTGCCTATCCTTCTCTGTCCCTAAACACAAGGATTTGCAATATGCTTCAGCAAGATTGGTTTATCACAGAACAGCACACTGACAGTTTCCCTCACTGTCCTTCTCTGTCCCTACAAACAAGATTTAGCACAGAATAGCACACTGATAGTTTCCACGAGTGTCCTTCTCTGTCCCTAAACTCAAGGATTTCAAATATGGAACAGCAAAATTGGTTTAGAACAGAATGGCACACTGTCAGTTTCACTCACTGTACCTCTCTGTCCCTAAACTCAAGGATTTCAAATATGGAACAGCAAAATTGGTTTAGAACAGAATGGCACACTGTCAGTTTCACTCACTGTCCTACTCTGTCCCTCCCTACAAACAAGATTTAGCACAGAATAGCACACTGATAGTTTCCACGAGTGTCCTTCTCTGTTCCTAATCTCAAGAATTTCAAATATGGTTCAGCAAAATTGGTTTAGAACAGAATAGCACACTGACACTTTCCCTCACTGTCCTACTCTGTCCCTCCCTACAAACAAGATTTAGCACAGAATAGCACACTGAGGCCTCGTACACACGACCGATTTTCTCGGCAAGAACCAGCAAGAAACTTGCTGGCAGAGAGGTCTTGCCGAGTAAATCGGTCGTGTGTACGCTGCTAGCGTGTTTCTCGTCGAGAAAACCGACAAGAAACCTCGACGAGAAAATAGAGAACCTGCTCTCTATTTTCTCGTCGAGATTCTCCTTGGCGTGTTTCTCGACGAGAAAAGTGAGTGTGTGTACACTTACCTGTCCGCCCGGAAGCCCGCGCATGTTCGAAATGAATTTGACGCATGCGCGGTAGCTTCCTAGGCATACGTAGGGTATACCAAGATGGCGGCGACGGCATCGAATGTGACGAGCGCATGCTCGACGTAGTCGATGACGTCACCGCGTACACTCCTTTCAAAGAACCGCGGGTTCTTTGAAACGAGCGTGTGTACACTCGGCCGGGACAAGTTTCTTGTCCAAGAATCTCGTCGAAAAAAACGACATGTTTTTCTCAACGAGAATCTCGGCCGTGTGTACGAGGCCTCATAGTTTCCACGAGTGTCCTTCTCTGTCCCTAAACTCAAGGATTTCAAATATGGTTCAGCAAAATTGGTTTAGAACAGAATAGCACACTGACACTTTCCCTCACTGTCCTACTCTGTCCCTCCCTACAAACAAGATTTAGCACAGAATAGCACACTGATAGTTTCCACGAGTGTCCTTCTCTGTCCCTAAACTCAAGGATTTCAAATATGGAACAGCAAAATTGGTTTAGAACAGAATAGCACACTGTCAGTTTCACTCACTGTACCTCTCTGTCCCTAAACTCAAGGATTTCAAATATGGAACAGCAAAATTGGTTTAGAACAGAATAGCACACTGTCACTTTCACTCACTGTACCTCTCTGTCCCTAAACTCAAGGATTTCAAATATGGAACAGCAAAATTGGTTTAGAACAGAATAGCACACTGACACTTTCCCTCACTGTCCTACTCTGTCCCTCCCTACAAACAAGATTTAGCACAGAATAGCACACTGATAGTTTCCACGAGTGTCCTTCTCTGTCCCTAATCTCAAGGATTTCAAATATGGAACAGCAAAATTGGTTTAGAACAGAATAGCACACTGTCAGTTTCACTCACTGTACCTCTCTGTCCCTAAACTCAAGGATTTCAAATATGGAACAGCAAAATTGGTTTAGAACAGAATAGCACACTGTCAGTTTCACTCACTGTACCTCTCTGTCCCTAAACTCAAGGATTTCAAATATGGTTCAGCAAAATTGGTTTAGAACAGAATAGCACACTGACACTTTCCCTCACTGTCCTACTCTGTCCCTCCCTACAAACAAGATTAAGCACAGAATAGCACACTGATAGTTTCCACGAGTGTCCTTCTCTGTCCCTAAACTCAAGGATTTCAAATATGGAACAGCAAAATTGGTTTAGAACAGAATAGCACACTGTCAGTTTCACTCACTGTACCTCTCTGTCCCTAAACTCTAGGATTTCAAATATGGTTCAGCAAAATTGCTTTAGAACAGAATAGCACACTGTCAGTTTCACTCACTGTACCTCTCTGTCCCTAAACTCAAGGATTTCAAATATGGAACAGCAAAATTGGTTTAGAACAGAATAGCACACTGACACTTTCCCTCACTGCCCTACTCTGTCCCTCCCTACAAACAAGATTTAGCACAGAATAGCACACTGATAGTTTCCACGAGTGTCCTTCTCTGTCCCTAATCTCAAGGATTTCAAATATGGAACAGCAAAATTGGTTTAGAACAGAATAGCACACTGACACTTTCCCTCACTGTCCTAGTCTGTCCCTCCCTACAAACAAGATTTAGCACAGAATAGCACACTGATAGTTTCCACGAGTGTCCTTCTCTGTCCCTAAACTCAAGGATTTCAAATATGGAACAGCAAAATTGGTTTAGAACAGAATAGCACACTGTCAGTTTCACTCACTGTACCTCTCTGTCCCTAAACTCAAGAATTTCAAATATGGTTCAGCAAAATTGGTTTAGAACAGAATAGCACACTGTCAGTTTCACTCACTGTACCTCTCTGTCCCTAAACTCAAGGATTTCAAATATGGTTCAGCAAAATTGGTTTAGAACAGAATAGCACACTGACACTTTCCCTCACTGTCCTACTCTGTCCCTACAAACAAGATTTAGCACAGAATAGCACACTGACACTTTCCCTCACTGTACCTCTCTGTCCCTAAACTCAAGGATTTCAAATATGGTTCAGCAAGATTGGTTTAGAACAGAATAGCACACTGTCAGTTTCACTCACTGTCCTACTCTGTCCCTACAAACAAGATTTAGCACAGAATAGCACACTGACACTTTCCCTCACTGTACCTCTCTGTCCCTAAACTCAAGGATTGAAAATAAGGTTCAGCAAGATTGGTTTAGAACAGAATAGCACACTGACACTTTCCCTCACTGTACCTCTCTGTCCCTACAAACAAGGTTTAGCACAGAATAACACACTGACACTCTCCCTACCTATCCTTATTTGTCCCTAAACACAAGGAATCCAGGATTAGTAAAGGAAAAAAAATGACACTGTCAGCTGCCTATGCTTCTTATTCCCTGCTCCGGAACACACTACACAAGGCCGCCGCGCTGGCGGCCTTTTATAGTGTGGGGCGTGTACTAAACCCCCTCAGCAATAATTGGCCACAGGCATCCTGCCTGTGGCCAATCATTGCTCTCCTCGCTGCCGGCGCTGTGATTGGCCAAGCATGCGGGGTCACAGTGCATACTTGGCCAATCACAGCGCCTGGATGCCACTGCGATGGCGTAGTGCATTGTGGGCCGTTCGCGTCACTCGAATTTGGCACGAATGGCCCAAATCGTTCGATCTTCGTCGAACGATCGAACAGCCGATGTTCGAGTCGAACGTATGTTCGACTCGAACACGAAGCTCATCCCTAATTGGGAACATGCGGCAGATTTACTGCATTGTGCCAAGAGAGATAAGAGGAGACCATCACATACTGATCTGATGTCCCTCCTGATCTTTCATCTCACTACAGTTATTTATTTCCTCCATATAACTGATCTCATTTATGAAAAAAAAAGACTGGGTTGTGTTTTCTTTAGCAGCCATAAGAGAATGTAATAAAAAAGCCTACATTTAGGTAAAAAAAAAAAAATTTTGTTTTTTTTACCACTTTAAGACCAGCCTATTTCTATAGTTACATAAAAAAAAAAATGGTGTCCCTTTTATTCCTATTACAAGAAATCTGAACATCCCTTGTAATAGAAAAAAAGCATGACAGGACCTCTTAAATATGAGACCTCAAATTTACACTAAAATGCAATAAAAAATGTTTAATAAAATTAAATGTCGTTTAAATTGTTTATTTTTAAAAAAAAGATGTCTCTTTAACCACTTAACTGCTTTCGGACCACCGCACGCACTTTTACGTCGACAGAATGGTACGACTGCGTGTGGTCGCGAGCTCTGTGACCGTGCTCGCAGGACCCGTGGACTCAATGTCCGCCAGTGTCCCGCGATCGGGTCACAAAGCTGAAGAACGGGGAGATGTCAGTATAAACACAACATCTCCTCGTTCTTCCTAGTGACATGTCACTGATCGTCTGTTCCCTGTCATCGGGAGCAGTAATCAGTGAAATGTCACGGCAAGCCACGCCCCCTAAAAGTTAGAATCACTCCCTAGGTCACACTTAACTTCTTCAGCGCCCCCTACAGGATAACCCCTTCACTGCCAGTGTCATTTTTACAGTAATCAGTGCATTTTTATAGCACTGAGAGCAGTAAAAATGACAATGGTCCCAAAATGGTGTCAAAAGTGTCCGATGTGTCCGCGATAATGTCGCAGTCACGATAAAAATCGCTGATCGCCGCCTTTACTAGTTAAAAAAAATTATTAATAAAAATGCCATAAAACTATCCCCTATTTTGTAGACGATATAGCTTTTGCGCAAACCAATCAATAAACGCTTATTGCGATTTTTTTTTTTTTTACCAAAAATATGTAGAAGAATATGTATCAGCCTAAACTGAGGAAAATTTTTTTTTTTTTATATATATTTTTTGGGGATATTTATTATAGCAAAAAGTAAAAAATATAGATTTTTTTCAAAATTGTCGCTCTATTAAAATAAATAAAAACCGCAGAGGTGATCAAATACCACCAAAAGAAAGCTCTATTTGTGGGAAAAAAAGGGTGCCGAATCGCAAAAAGTGCTCTGGTCTTTGGGTAGCCAAATGGTCCGGGGCTTAAGTGGTTAAAGATAAAGAAGCTGCATACTCAGCTAGTAAGTACTTCAAACTGAGGGTGTAATATTACTATATTTGTTTTAGTAAGTAAATGTGAGGAATAAAAATGTAATTAAATCATACTTATTTTATAAACTGAATAAGAGGAACCAGAACTAAACATATGAGAGAAGTTAATTTACCAATCACCTGGATAATGGACCACCCGTGTCACCACGATAACAGAAAATGACCTAAATGTTTAAATCATTTCTTTTGACTGCAACATATATGGTATATATTAAGTTTTGAATTTAAGACATTTCTGGAATGTCGGTGTGTGTAATTCAACCCTTGATGGAGCCCCCTGGGAGGGGAACACATAATTTGTCATGGATATGCACTAATGTCTGTCTGCCATCTTACCTTTTCCTCTTCATGTGTTCATTTTAGAGGCTTGACTCCCTCACCTGGCTTCCTTTATAATCTCCTCCCAGCCTGACTCCACCCCAGGCCCTATCACAGAACACTATATTAACCTGTGCACTGCAAGCCTGCCTTGCTGATCAACGGGTTTGTTTAAGCATTGTGTGTTTGGGTTCCTGCCGTGTGCTACGGCTGTCTCTCTGTTACGATATTGGCTTGTTCCTGATTATCCCTGTCTGCTTGTGACCCTTGACCTTCGGCTTGTCCTTCGTTATCCTTGCCTGCTTGTGACCCCGACCTTGGCCTTTCCCCCTCACTATTCTTGTATCCTGTGCTGCTGCTCCCCCTCTTTCCTCCTTACCCTACGAGGCGTGAGCTAGGAGACTCTGGGGGTCGCGACCTGGACCCAGCCTGCAGCGTAACATCCTCACCACTAGAGGCTCTGGAGAAGACCTGCTGGGTCTTAGACTCCGCGCCCTGGGGTATCTCGGCTCTAGCTTCCTGTGGATGCCGGTTGTGCTCCTCTGGTCCCGCTTTCTACAACCACTCAGTATCCTATCCGCAGCAGTCAGTCATAGGGTTCACTACCTTGTACCTCCTAACCCCCTACGGTGTGCATCTGTCACCTGGCCACAGGTGACCTGACATTTTGATCAGCCATGAACCCGGCTGACATGCCGCTCCCCACAGATGATCCATTGCAGGACATAGTTCGCAGACTTGAGACCCAGGAATCCAATTAAACTCAGGTGATGCGATTCCTCCAGGATCTGGCTTCTCGCTTCAAGCAGCTTCAGGCCTCCTTCGGAACCCCGAATCCGCAACCTCAAGTACAACCAGCGGCTGCACCTATCGCACCAGTCGCAGCCACACACTCACTAAAACTGCCAGCTCCGTTCCATTTCTCTGGGGACTCCAAGGCCTGCAGGGGGTTTCTCAGCCAATGTACGATTCATTTTGAGCTTCAGCCTCAAAACTTCCTGTCTGATCGGGCTAAGGTAGCCTATATCATTTCCCTTCTCTCCGGTGAAGCTTTAGCCTGGGCTGCCCCCCTGTGGGAGAAGAATGATCCAGTGGTTTCCAGCCTGCCCGACTTTTTGAAGCTCTTTCGTATTATCTTCGAGGAGCCGGCTCGGGCTTCTTCAGCGGCTAGTGCTCTCTTACGTCTTCGCCAAGAGTCTAGTTCAGTGGGACAATATGCTCTTCAGTAGGGATGAGCTTCGTGTTCGAATCGAACATACGTTCGACTCGAACATCGGCTGTTCGATCGTTCGACGAAGATCGAACGATTTGGGCCGTTCGCGCCAAATTCGAGTGACGCGAACGGCCCACAATGCACTACGCCATCGCAGTGTCATCCAGGCGCTGTGATTGGCCAAGCATGCACTGTGACCCCGCATGCTTGGCCAATCACAGCGCCGGCAGCGAGGAGAGCAATGATTGGCCACAGGCAGGATGCCTGTGGCCAATTATTGCTGAGGGTGTTTAGTACACGCCCCACACTATAAAAGGCCGCCAGCACGGCGGCCTAGTGTAGTGTGTTCCGGAGCAGGGATAGAGCAGCATAGGCAGGGACAGTGACTTTTATTTCTTTCTTGCTTAACCTGGATTCCTTTAGTTTAGGGAAAGAGAAGGATAGGTAGGGAGTAGGCTTGTGCAATTCGTTTCGTAACGAATTGAAATTCGTCCGAATTTAGCAACTTTCGGACATTCGGAAGCATTCGAATTTCCGAACAAAGCAATTACGAATAAGACCGAATCCGAAATAAATTATACCGCAAATAGCGAATGCCCGAATGTCTTCGGCATAATTCGTTATGAAAAAGTTACGAATGTACGAATCCATACGAAGCACAATAACACTCACTCTGCTCTGCTCTCTGCTTCTCCCACACCGTGCTGAACTCCCTCTCAAAATGGTGTACAGGGGCGGAGGTTATAGCCGCATGTAAAAAACGAAAGTAAAATACGAGATTTCGAATCCATTCGAAGCACAATAACACTCACTCTGCTCTGCTCTCTGCTTCTCCCTCACCGTGCTGAACCCTCTCAAAATGGTGTACAGGGGCGGAGCCTATAGCCGCATGTTAAAAACGAAAGTAAAATACGAGATTTCGAATCGTTACAAATAACCGCAATGTATTTAGAAAAGTACAAATCCATTCGAAGCACATTAGGCATAATAGGCAGCGTCGTTGTGAGAGAGACACGGAAAATTACGAATCAACGAACCCAAAAAAAGTTACGAAAGTAGGAGTTGTGTCCAGAATCAACGAAAAACAACGTACTCTACCGAAAGTACGAACCCAAAAAAAGTTACGAAAGTAGGAGTTGTGTCCAGAATCAACGAAAAACAACGTACTCTACCGAAAGTACGAATTATAAAGCAACAAAAAATTCAACGAAAAATGTCGCTTGCAAAAATACGAATGAGTCCGAACACGAAAAATCCCGTCTAGCAAAATTACGAATGATTACGAATCAACAGGACCGGAAAGAAACGAACCGAAACGGAACGAATTTTTCCGTTGTGCACAAGTCTAGTAGGGAGAGTGTCAGTGTGTTTTGTGCTTGTGCTATAGTGTGCTTAAAAAAAACATTTTTTCTAGGGACAGAAAACTGTAGGTAGGGAGAGTGTCAGTTTCTTTCACTGTGCAAGTCCTTGTTTCTAGGGACCTGGAAGGACAGTGAGTGAATTCTCCTTGTGCTATATTGTGCTTAAAAAAAACATTTTTTCTAGGGACAGAAAACTGTAGGTAGGGAGAGTGTCAGTTTCTTTCACTGTGCAAGTCCTTGTTTCTAGGGACCTGGAAGGACAGTGAGTGAATTCTCCTTGTGCTATATTGTGCTTAAAAAAAACGTTTTTTCTAGGGACAGAAAACTGTAGGTAGGGAGAGTGTCAGTTTCTTTCACTGTGCAAGTCCTTGTTTCTAGGGACCTGGAAGGACAGTGAGTGAATTCTCCTTGTGCTATATTGTGCTTAAAAAAAACATTTTTTCTAGGGACAGAAAACTGTAGGTAGGGAGAGTGTCAGTTTCTTTCACTGTGCAAGTCCTTGTTTCTAGGGACCTGGAAGGACAGTGAGTGAATTCTCCTTGTGCTATATTGTGCTTAAAAAAAACATTTTTTCTAGGGACAGAAAACTGTAGGTAGGGAGAGTGTCAGTTTCTTTCACTGTGCAAGTCCTTGTTTCAAGGGACAGAGAAGGACACCTGAAGGTAGCCCTTATTGCTTTTTTCCCATCTCCCTGCAGGCCATCTATTAGAATGTCTGGAAGGCAAACAAGGAGAGGCAGACAGTCAGGAGGCAATAAAAGAGGGCAAGCAGGCTCTGTGTCTGGGGGCAACAGTGCTGGTCGTGGACGCGGTGCATTGTCATCAGCACATGGCCATGGGACACGCTTGTCCTTCTTTTCCGCAGCTGGACATGTTGAGCCACATCATGCCGAAGACTTGGTAGAGTGGATGACCAAGCCCTCCTCCTCCTCCTCATCCTCTCTCACCCAGGCTCAGGGTACTGGCAAAGCAGCTGCCAAAGCGTCCTCTTCCCTGGTATCAATGTCAGACTCATCATCAGTCACTCCTTCCCTAGACCCACCATGTCCTCCTCCTGAGGAGTCCCCCGAACTGTTTGAGCACAGTGTTGGGTACATGCTCCAGGAGGATGCCCAGCGTTTCGAAGGGTCTGAAGATGATACCCAGCTACAGGAAGGCAGTAGGGTGAGAGCAGACAGAGGGGATGCTCAAGAAGGACACCAATCTGGCAGTCATGTTCCAGCAGCTGCAGCATACTGCCAGATTGGCTCCAGTGATGAGGAGGGAGGGGATGATGAGGTCACTGACTCCACGTGGGTGCCTAATAGGAGAGAGGAGGAGGAGGATGAGGAGGAGGCACATCTCCAACGAGACAGGATGCCCTTTGGTGGCCAGCGTAAGGGCAGTACACCGACGGAATCACACCGCAGAGCTCCGCCTGTGCAGGGCGCTGCCTCTGCCCGTCATTCAAAAAGTTCCTTGGTGTGGGCCTTTTTTGAGGCTAGTGCATCAGATCGCACAGCTGCTGTTTGCAACATATGTCTCAAGCGTATATCGCGTGGCCAAAACATCAGCCGCTTGGGTACCACATGCCTGACCAGACATATGTTGACCTGCCATGCAGCTCGTTGGCAAGCCTACCTCAAAGACCCACACCAAAGAACAAAGCGGACCTCTCCTTGCACCGCATCAGCTGGGATCTCCAACCCCACTATAACTTCAGTCCTCTCTGAAACATGCACTGAGAGGAATGAAGGTGTAGAATTAGGTGTGTCACAGCCAAGTACTTGCGGCCACTCTGCTAGCAGTACACCGACGTCCGATTCTAGCAGGCAAATTTCCCTGCCCCAGCTGCTGGACCGTCGAAAGAAGTTCACTCCCAGCCATCCACATGCCCAGCGGTTGAATGCTAGCTTGGCTAAATTGCTAGCGCTTCAACTGCTGCCTTTTCAGTTGGTAGACTCGGCCCCCTTCCGTGAGTTTGTGCAATGTGCGGTTCCTCAGTGGCAGGTTCCCAAACGCCACTTTTTCTCACGGAAGGCTATTCCGGCTCTCTACCGGCATGTGGAAGGCAATGTCTTGGCCTCGCTGGACAGGGCGGTCAGCGGTAAGGTGCATATTACCGCTGACTCATGGTCCAGCAGGCATGGACAGGGACGTTACCTTTCTTTCACGGCCCATTGGGTCACTCTTTTGGCAGCTGGGAAGGATGCAGGACAAGGTGCAGTAGTGTTGGAGGTTGTCCCACCGCCACGCCTCCAAAATGCTACTACTGGTTGTGACACACCTCTCTCCTCCACCCCCTCCTCTTCTTCTTCCTCCATGGCCTCTTCCTGTGGTTTGTCCTATGAACCAGCGGTGCTCCGTAGCCGTTCACGGGGCTACGCAAGTACGCAGGCAAAAAGATGCCATGCCGTGCTTGCGCTGGTGTGTTTGGGGGACAGAAGCCACACTGGGGCAGAGGTCCTGTCTGCTCTGCAGGGCCAGGCCGAGAGGTGGTTGACGCCACGCCAGCTTAAGCCAGGAATGGTGGTTTGCGACAATGGCACCAACCTCCTCTCCGCCCTCCGACAGGGACAACTGACCCATGTGCCCTGTGTGGCTCACGTCCTTAACCTGGTGGTGCAGCGGTTCTTGGGCAGGTACCCGGGCTTACAGGATGTCCTGAGGCAGGCCAGGAAAGTCTGTGTGCATTTCCGCAGATCTTATAATGCCAGTGCTCGCCTGGCTGAGCTGCAAAAGGAGTTGAACCTGCCCAAGAACCGCCTTATATGTGACATGCCCACCAGGTGGAACTCAACGTTGGCCATGCTGCAGCGGCTGCACACGCAGCAGAGGGCCATCAATGAGTACCTGTGCGACTACGGCACCAGGACAGGGTCAGGGGAGCTTGGTTTTTTTTCTCCACGCCAGTGGGGCATGATCAGGGATGCATGCACTGTCCTGGCACCATTTGAGGAGGCCACGAGGATGGTGAGCAGTGACAGTGCATGCATCAGTGACACTGTACCTCTTGTCCACCTGTTGGAGCACACGCTGCGTGGAATAATGGACAGGGCACTTGAGGCAGAACAGAGGCAGGAAGAGGAGGACTTCCTTGCCTCTCAAGGCCCCCTTTACCCAGACAGTGTTCCTTCTGTCCCACCCATCGCACAGGAAGAGGAAGAGGAAGAGGAGGAGGAGGAGGAGGAGGAGGAGGATTGTGTCAGCATGGAGGTGGAGGCTGGCACTCAGCATCATCAGCAGCAGTCTTTTAGGGATGATTTACAGTCCCAAGAAACCAGTGGACTTGTACGTGGCTGGGAGGAGGTGACTGCGGATCATGTCGTCCTTAGTGACCCAGAGGACTCCGGAGCGAATGCCTCAGCAAACCTACGCTGCATGGCCTCCCTGATCCTGCAAAGTCTGCGGAAGGATCCTCGTATTCTTCGGATCAAGGAGAGGGACAATTACTGGCTGGCCACTCTCCTTGATCCACGGTACAAGGGTAAGGTTGCGGACCTTATGTTACCGTCGCAGAGGGAGCAGAGGATGAGACAACTCCGGGAGGCCTTGCAGAAAGGTCTGTGCAACGCGTTCCCAGAGACTGGGAGGTTACAAACTCCTGGTCCAGGACAACGAGTTGCTGAGGCTTCGGCCAGTCAAAGAAGGAGCGGTGGGGAAGGTGGCCGTCTGACCGATGCGTTCAGACAATTCTTTAGTCCGCAGCCCCAAAGTATGATTGGTTCCAGCAACCATCGCCAGCGTCTGATAAACATGGTGCAGGAATATCTAGGGGCAAGGTCAGACTTGGACACCTTCCCCACCGAAAATCCTCTGGCTTACTGGGTCTTGAGGATGGATCACTGGCCAGAGCTTGCACAGTATGCAATTGAGCTACTGGCCTGTCCTGCATCCAGCGTTCTTTCGGAACGCACATTCAGTGCTGCTGGTGGATTTGTCACGGATCACAGGGTGCGCCTGTCCACCGACTCGGTTGATCGACTGACTTTCATCAAGATGAACCAGTCTTGGATCACCACCAGCTACCACACACCTGATGCTGATATAACAGACTAATTGATTTTAACATGTCACATCCCTTCAAGACTGATGCTGATGCTGAGTGTCTGTGCTGTTATGTTGACTGGCTATCCTCCTCCTCCGAGTCCTCAATGATACGATTGATGATGATAGCTTGGAAGATCATTTTTGTTTATGGGTGCCGCCACCAGTGGCTAAGGCCCAATTTTTCAGCCCCTGTTTTACAGGGGCGTGTAATTACAATTTTTTTAGCAATAATTTGCCATAGGGCTCATTGCTGTGCTCCAAGTACAGTATCTGTGAGGGGTTGGAGTGTTGTGGCACCAGTGCCTAAGGCCCAATTTTTCAGCCCCTGTTTAACAGGGGCGTGTCATTACAATTTTTGAAGCAATACTTTGCAACAGGGCTCATTGCTGTGCTCCAAGTACAGTATCTGTGAGGGGTTGTAGTGTTGTGCCACCAGTGCCTAAGTCCCAATTTTTCAGCCCCTGTTCAATAGGGGCATGTAATTACAATTCTTGATCTAATAATTCACAGCAGGGCCCATTCCTGCACCCACCAAGAGTAACTCTGAGGGCTTACAGTGTTGTGTCAACACCACCACCACCACCAAAGGCCCAATTTTTCAGCCCCTGTTCAACAGGGGCATGCAATTACAATTCTTGATCTAATAATTCACAGCAGGGCCCATTGCGGCACCCACCAAGAGTAACTGTCAGGGCTTACAGTGTTGTGGCACCAGCACCACCATCAAAGGCCCAATTTTTACTACCACTGTTCAACAATTATATGTAATTACAATTCCTGATATAATAGTTGACAGCAGGGCGTTCCAGCACCAACCAAGAGTAACTGTGAGTGCTTACAGTGTTGTGCCAACACCAACAACTAAGGGGCCTATTTCTGCAGAGTATCTACGGCAGGTCCCTACTTTCAAACATCCAACTTACAAACGACTCCTACTTGCAAACGCAAGAAGACAACAGGAAGTGAGAGGAAATCTACCCCTAGGAAGGAAAATTCTCTCCTGTAAGAATTAATATGGGAGAAAGGTGTCTCCTCTGTACTGATGCTTTATCAGCAATCCTTGTTTCAAGAAAAACACCACATTTCAAAAACAGTTGTCATTGGGACGGAAAGTGAGGTGAAATGTTCTGAACAGGGGCACAGACAGCAAAACAAATGTTACAGGGGTGATAACCCTTACCTATGTTTTCCAAAAAGTTTAAAAATAGATTTTTGGGCTGGAGCTACACTTAAACAATGTACCTGTTCAAAATTACAAACAGATTCTACATAAGAACAAACCTACAGTCCCTGTCTTGTATGCACCGCCTGTATACGGCTGTTCAGAGTATATAGGGCCTTTTTTATTTTATGTGCGGGGTTCCCCTTAATATCCATACAAGACCCAAAGGGGCTGGTAATGGGCTGGGGTGGGGGGGGGGGGTCATGGGGTAGCTATGCCATTTTTCTTAAAGATTTTCATCCATATTACCGGGACCAGACATTACATTAAAGCCGCAAGCAGTTTTAAATGGCTTTTTTTTCCTTTAGAAGTGTCATTTTGTGCAGGGACAGTTCTAAACACGGGAAACACGTGGCACTTCACAGGCATACTTTGGACACCCCCCAGGTACGATATTTAAAGGAATATTTGACTTTTTTTTTTTCACTTTATGCATCATTAAAATGACTGCTCCCGAAAAACGACCGTTTTTAAAACTTCTTTTTGCATTGATACATGTCCCCTGGTGCAGAACCCGGGTTCCCAAACCCTTTTTAGGACAATAACATGCATAATAGTTGTTATAATTAGCACTTTAGAATTCGAACGTTCGCATCCATTGTATTTAATAGGGTTCTAATGTTCGTACGAACTTTCGGCCCGTTCGCGGGTTCTGGTGCGAACCGAACCCGGGGGTGTTCGGCTCATCACTACTCTTCAGTTCCGTATCCACACAGCTGAATTGAGCTGGAACAATGAGGCCCTGGTCGCTACCTTTTTACATGGCCTCTCTGACTGAGTGAAAGACTAATTAGCGGGCAGAGCGATCCCCGTCGGTCTGCACGATGTTATTTCTTTGTGCAATCAGATCGACATTCGTTTTCAGGAGAGGTCCCTAGAAAAGAGACGCCAGCACTCCCTGGGCCCTAGCCAGTCTGAGCTCCCCTCCCTTCGTCCCATGGAGCATCTTCTGCCTGCTGAGGAACCTATGCAGCTGGGCCGGACCAGACTAACCCCCGAAGAACGTGCTAGGCGCAGAACCCTGGGCTTGTGCCTCTATTGTGGGGGCAAGGGTCATTTTCGTGACTCCTGTTCGCTTCGTCCGGGAAACGCTCGGGTCTAAAACATTTGGAAGGTGGAGTATTGGACCCAGAAACATCACCTTCTCGCCTTCTCCTGCCGGTGTTCCTTCATGTAGGCCATTCTCCTCAATCAACCCTTGCATATCTGGATTCCGGGGCTGCCGGCAATTTTATGGATTGGAAAACTGCTTCTTCTATGAAGCTTACCCTTTCACCTCTCACTACCCCATTGGTAGTCTAGGCAATCGATGGCACCGTTCTCCCAGGGGGCCCTATTCGCTTCCAGACACTACCCATTAGGACAGGGGGGGCAGGTCCTGGCCTGGGGTCTCTCATGTTTCTCATCGTGTCTTCTCAAGTTGGCCCCCAAGGAGAGACTTCCGGTTGCTACCACTTCTGTTTCTTCTGATCTTCCCGCTGCATACAGCGATTACCGGGATGTGTTCTGTAAGAAATCAGCGAAGGTGCTTCTTCCCCACAGGTCTTTTGACTGTGCTATTGACCTTGTCCCCGGAGCAACTGTCATGGAGATCCTGCCAGAAGCAGGCGTCCTGGTCTTCCTGATTCTCGGTTGCGCATGCTCCGCCCTGCAGGTGGCGCCAGAGGGGCTATTTAAACCTGTCAATCGCAGACAGTCCCTGCTGTCTGCTCTACAGCGTTGAGTACCTGAAAACCTGATCTGAAGACTTACCTGTGTTTGACCCGGCCTGCCTGTGACTTCTCCAGTTTTCTGCCTGCATCCGACCCCTGGCTTGTTGTGACCTCTCCTTTGTCTGATCCCTCTGTACCTTGCTACCAGCCAGTTAACTGACCCGGCTTGTCTGACCAAGCTCACTGTTCCTAGTTCCGGTCCAGTCTGCTAAGCTGATCCAGTTTGCTGAGTTCCTGTGTTCCTGGTTCCGGTCCAGTCTGCTAAGCTGATCCAGTTTGCTGAGTTCCTGTGTTCCTGGTTCCGGTCCAGTCTGCTAAGCTGATCCAGTTTGCTGAGTTCCTGTGTTCCTGGTTCCGGTCCAGTCTGCTGAACGATTCCAGTTTGCTGAGTGTTCCTGATTCCAGTTCGACCTGCTGTGTTCCAGTGTGCCTACCAAGTCTTGCATAACTACCTTCACCTTGGTTGATCCTGCCAGGCACTCGTACCCCTCCTACCTCCGCGCCTGCTGTTACCTTACCAGGGGCCGCTAGTGGGAGCCGTAAGGGAGGCCTTCCTCTGCAGTCCGGGCTCATCACCACTAGGTACGTGACAGTAGCAGACAGCCATGTCTGAGCCCGAGCAGGGAGCCTCACCTATGGAGGAACTATGTCGGCACCTGGCAGGATTGGCTGAAGCGGTCAAGAACCTCCAGCAAGGCTACACCCATCTGGAAGAACAAGTGCAGGTCCTCTCCAACCCCTCTGGAGCCCAAGGGGATCCTCACCTACAGTTGTCATGCTTCCTCCGGAGCCCAGGGTCCCTACACCCGAAAAATTCTCTGGGGATCGAAGAAAGTTTAGGGCTTTTCGTAATTCCTGCAAACTCTACTTCGCCCTGCAGCCTCGCACCTTCTCCTTGGAAGCCACCAAGGTGGGCTTTGTGATGTCCCTGCTTTCCGGAGACCCTCAGAGCTGGGCCCACCGTCTCTTGGAACGGAAAGATATGGCGTTAAACAACCTTACTGCCTTCTTCGACGCCATGGCTCAGCTATATGAAGATTCCCAGCTCTCAGTAACCGCAGAGACCGCCTTGCGCACCCTTCAGCAGGGGCGCAGAGCAGCAGAGGACTACGTAGCGGAATTTAGATGGTGGAGTGCAGATACCAG
This sequence comes from Rana muscosa, assembly GCA_029206835.1. Taxonomy (NCBI): domain Eukaryota; kingdom Metazoa; phylum Chordata; class Amphibia; order Anura; family Ranidae; genus Rana; species Rana muscosa. The sequence continues at coordinate 1,233,232,943 of CM055116.1, read as the reverse complement.
TTGGAATGACGCCGCCCTCCGCCATCAGTTCCGCATAGGTCTGTCCGACCCTCTGAAGGACGAGCTCGCTAGGGTTGGCATACCACCAACCCTGAATTCACTAATTGACTTAACAATCCAGATCGACCGACGTCTCAGGGAACGAAGGGCTGAGAGGTCCACGGGCTTCTCCCGCCCGACCTGGATGCTTCCCCGGGCTCCCAGCCATCTGCACCCAGCACCTGTTGCACCTCCAGCCGCTACATCTGACATACCCGAGCCCATGCAGCTCGGAGTGCTTCGTCCTTCCCTCTCCCAACAGGAACGCCAACGTCGCCGAGTGAACAATTTGTGCCTGTACTGCGGGGAACCCGGACACTTCGTTATAAATTGTCCCCTGAAACTTCGTAAGTGTCTTTCAGTATCTTCTGACACTACCAACCCACAGGCCAAGTCCACATCTCACCTTGCTCTCTCTGGACTCAGCCTTTGCCATCAAGCACCAGATCCCTCTTGTCACCAAGACCCATGGACTATGTGTGCATTTGGCTGATGGGTCCATCATTAAGTCTGGACCAGTGGTTCAAGAGACCGCCCCTTTACCCGCTACCATCTTCACCATCTCCGGAACACACCAAGAATACTTACGCCTGGACATTATCTCTTCCCCATTGTTCCCTGTGATCCTTGGTATACCTTGGCTACAGGTCCACAACCCTACCATCAACTGGGCCACGGGGTTGGTGACCTTTTCTTCTCCTTACTGCCAGCAATCCTGCGGGACACTCAAAACCCCTGGGCCGGCCACCCTCTTATGTATCAATACGGAGGCTGGAATACGGCAATCCATCCTTGAGGTCTACCATGACTTTCTTGATGTGTTTAGCAAACAAGGGGCAGAGACTCTACCACCTCGTCGGGCCTATGATTGCCCCATTGACCTACTTCCCGGAGTGGCAATTCCGTTTGGCAGGATCTTCCCGTTAACAGAGGTAGAACAGGGGGCACTAAAAGACTATATCGATGAAAACCTACAGAAAGGGTTCATTCGTCGGTCTACATCTCCAGCCGGTGCAGGCATCTTTTTCGTAGAGAAGAAGGATCATACCCTTCGACCCTGTGTGGACTATCGTGAATTAAATAAAATCATAGTAAAAAAACGCTACCCTCTCCCCTTGGTACCGGAACTATTTCAGAGACTGGGAACAGCCATCATTTTTACCAAACTTGATCTCCGCGGAGCCTACAATTTGGTCCGCATCAAGGAGGGGGATGAGTGGAAGACCGCTTTCCGCACCCGATTCGGACATTTCGAGTACCGGGTAATGCCCTTCGGGTTGTGCAACGCCCCTGCCACTTTCCAGTATTTCATTAACGATGTACTCCGGGACTTCCTAGATCTCTTTGTCATTGTCTACCTGGATGATATACTAATTTTTTCTTCCTCCCTTGATTCCCACCGCAGGCACGTCAGAAGTGTGTTGGCTCGGCTTCGCCAGCACGGCCTGTATGCGAAGGCCGAGAAGTGTGAATTTGAGCTGGAAAGTATATCGTTCTTGGGACTAATTATCTCCAGCGAGGGCATCAAAATGGACCCTCAAAAGATTGCTGCAATCCTGGACTGGCCAGTCCCGGCGGACAAGAAGGGGATCCAACGTTTCGTTGGATTCGCCAACTTCTACCGCAAATTCATCAGAGGGTTCTCAGCCATCATCGCACCTATCACCCAGCTGACCAAACAAGGGATCCGTTTCCACTGGTCCCCTGAGGCCCAAAAGGCCTTTGAGGCCCTGAAGGGTCTCTTTACCTCTGCCTCTATCTTGAAGCACCCAGATTCCTCATTACCGTTCATTCTGGAGGTAGATACTTGGCTGCAGAGAACCTGACGGCCTCTTCCAGAGACTCTCGGACTTTCCACCCTAAGACCAGACCATCCCCAGGGGCGGATAAGATGATTCCAAGGGGTGAGGGTGGAGAGAGTGAGAGGGTGGGAGCTCTGCCCAGGGTTTGGCGAGAACAGCCTGGGAAGTCGGGGGCTCAAGAGGCAGCCAAAAGGATTGTTTGCTACCGCTGCCGGCAAGCGGGACATATTGCAGCAAATTGCCCGGTTGTGGAGGAACCCATGCAATGTGACTTTCTGACGGACAGACGTCAGTCGCTGTGTGCGACAGTCGCATGCACTGCCATTCAGGGAACTGAGAAACATTTATGCAAAATGTGTATTAATGGTAGAAATGTTGTGGTATTACTGGATTCAGGTAGCCTTGTGACCCTGATAAAGGCTGAATTAGTTAAAACAGAGGTCTCTGGGAATAGCAAGGTAGCTGTTATTTGTGTGCATGGGGACACCCGAGAGTATCCAGTGACTACAGTGTGTTTCAAGACCCCCAAAGGTACCCTCTCTCATCCAGTGGGGTTAGTATCTCAACTACCGCATGATGCCATTGTGGGAAGGGATTTTCCGAAGTTCTGGGAACTGTGGGATGATCCTGAGCCCCCCACTGGTGCCCCTATGTACCAGGAAGGTGATAGCCAGAACTCCTCTGAGAGTGGTGAGGACTCTCCAGAATTTCCCTTGTCAGTATTGGCAGGCGAGACTCAAGAAACTGGAGAGGAGCCCACCTCCTCAGACGAAAACCTACCGTCTGTGGAGTTTTCTGATCTTGAGGTTCACAGGGAAAATTTTGCCACAGAACAGTTAAAAGACCCCGCCCTAATAAAGGCACGGGAAAACGTAGTGGAAATAGATGGCGAGTTAGTGAACCCAGATAATACCTGCACTTACCCATACTTCAGCGTAGAGAAGGACCTACTGTATCGGGTGGCAAAAAGGGCAGAAGAAACCGTTGAGCAGCTTGTGGTGCCCAAACCTTACAGGAAGTTGGTGTTGGAGTTGGCCCATGGGCACATTCTTGGAGGTCATCTGGGGACAGAGAAAACCCGAGAGAGGGTATTACAGAGATTCTATTGGCCTGGGGTGATGAAGGACATAGAAAGTTATTGTTCCTCCTGCCCTGTGTGTCAGAGGTCGGCCCCGATGCCACATTTCCATAGCCCGCTGGTCCCTCTACCCATCATTGAGGTCCCGTTTGAGAGGATCGCAATGGATTTGGTAGGTCCTATAATCAAGTCCGCTAGGGGGCACCAGTACATATTAGTTATAATGGACTATGCCACCCGTTATCCAGAAGCGATCCCTCTCCGAAATACCTCGGCCAAAACCATAGCCAAAGAGCTATCTCTTGTTTTTAGCCGGGTGGGTATTTGTAAAGAACTGCTTACGGACCAAGGTACACCCTTTATGTCCCGGGTTATGAAAGAGCTGTGTAAATTGTTCAAAGTGACGCAATTGCGTACGTCTGTGTATCACCCCCAAACCGATGGGCTGGTTGAAAGATTCAACAAAACCCTAAAACAAATGTTGAAGAAAGTGGTGGATAGAGATGGAAAGGATTGGGACTGTCTACTTCCTTATTTGATGTTTGCTATTAGGGAGGTGCCCCAATCCTCTACGGGATTCTCCCCCTTTGAGTTACTGTATGGGAGACACCCAAGAGGGCTGTTGGATATTGCCAAGGAAACTTGGGAAAGTGAGAGTTCTCCCCACAGGAGTGTGATTGAGCATGTCGCCCTGATGCAAGATCGAATTGCACAGGTAATGCCCATCGTGAAGGAACATTTGGCCCAAGCGCAGTTGGCACAGCAGAGAGTGTACAACCGTGGAGCCAAGACCCGTACCTTTTCCCCGGGGGATAGGATATTGGTACTTGTCCCTACGGTTGAAAGTAAATTCCTTGCCAAATGGCAAGGCCCCTACGAGATAATGGAAAAAGTGAGCGAAGTGAATTACAAGGTCAGACAACCAGGAAGGCGAAAGCCCGAACAGATCTATCACGTTAATCTGTTGAAAGCCTGGAGGGATAGAGAGTCCCTAGTCGCAGAAACTTGGTCACCAGCTCAAACTGGTTGCGTGATTCCGGAGGTTGGAATAGCAGCCACCTTGTCACAACCCCAACAACAGGAGGTTAAGGAGTTTGTGCTTCGCAACAAGGAGGTGTTCTCTGAGCTGCCGGGACAAACATCTGGGGTAGAGCATGATATTATTACCCCGCCCGGTGAAAGGGTGAAGTTAAAACCCTATCGGATCCCAGAGGCCCGACGGGAGGCAATACGGGAGGAAGTACAGAAAATGCTGAACTTAGGGGTGATAGAGGAGTCCCAAAGTGATTGGTCTAGTCCCATTGTGTTGGTGCCTAAACCGGATGGGAGCTGGCGATTTTGTAACGATTTTCGTCAGTTGAACAAAGTTACAAAATTTGACACCTACCCCATGCCACGTATAGATGAGTTGATCGACCGGCTGGGAACAGCCCGATACATGACGACTCTTGACCTCACAAAAGGGTATTGGCAAATTCCCCTGGCCAAGTCGGCCAAAGAGAAAACCGCATTTGTAACCCCAGACGGGGCGTTCCAATATAAGAGAATGCCGTTCGGGTTACAGAATGCGCCGGCCACATTCCAGCGGAAAATGGACCAGATACTGAGGCCCCATCGGAAGTATGCTGCGGCTTACCTGGATGACGTAATTGTCCATAGCACAGATTGGGCCTCACATCTGCCAAAAGTGCAAGCAGTCCTAGACTCTATCCGGGAAGCGGGGTTTACGGCTAACCCCAAGAAGTGTACCATTGGGCAGGAGGAGGCCAAATATCTTGGGTACACCATTGGCAGGGGAGTAATAAAACCCCAACTCAACAAAGTCGAGGCCATCCAGAGTTGGCCACGTCCCAACAGCAAGAAGCAGGTACGAGCCTTTCTGGGAATCGCGGGTTATTATCGGCGCTTCATTCCCCACTTTGCTTCTAAGGCTGTGCCCCTAACCAACCTGACGAAAGGGAAAGGGTCGGTCATGATTAAATGGACCCCCGAGGCTGAGGCAGCATTCCAATTCTTGAAACAAGCCTTATGTAGCCAGCCAGTGTTGTACTCACCCGACTTCTCTAAAGACTTTGTCGTACAAAGTGATGCGTCAGATGTGGGGTTAGGAGCAGTATTGTCCCAGGTCTGGAATGGGGAAGAGCACCCAGTCATTTACCTCAGCAGGAAGTTGAAGTCCCATGAGGTAAATTACGCCACGGTTGAAAAGGAGTGTTTAGCGGTGAAGTGGGCTCTAGATTCCCTTCGGTACTATCTGCTAGGTAGGCACTTTGACATGGTTACGGATCACGCTCCGTTAAAGTGGATGGCTCAAAACAAGGAGACAAATAGAAGAGTAAATAGGTGGTTCCTGCCCCTACAGGAATTCAACTTCACAGTAAAGCATCGCCCTGGCGTTCAAATGGGGAATGTGGATGCTTTGTCTCGAGTACATGAATGCCTGATTGCTGGTGTTCCAACCCCAAGGTTAAAACAAGAGGGGGGGGTATGTGACAGCAGGAAGGTAAAGTCACCTGGTTGCATCCAGGTGGGTAGGTATATTTCTCCCAGATTCAGGCTTTATGCCGACTTATACAACTAGGGAGAGAGTTGATGAAGCCCAGCTGAGGCTAGTGGGCTCATGGATGATTCATACCTCTAGGGAGAGTGCTGGGCGTCGTGCAGGCAGGGAGTTGATGAGACCAGCTGAAGCTTGTCAGCTCGTTTAAGGCCTCTATAAAAACTCCCAGCTTCATTAGGTGGTTGCTCATGCCTGGACCCAGACCTGTGTGGACTGTCTAGGGAGAGTGAACCCCTGTGCGGTGAGACAAAGCCTGTGTGGCTATTTGTTTGGACATTTACTAAACCAGGGACTTAGGGACTAGGACAGCACCAGGCTGATCCCAGTTGTTAGTTAGGGAAACCTGCATGTTTAGTCAGAGGTCAAGCTGACCAGGATTTATTTTGTTTATGTTTCTTTTTGCTTTGCTGTGTTTTTGTCACTGTAAATAGAGAAATAAACCGCACCTTTTGATCTTGAAAACCACAACCTCCGTCTGCTGGGCCTGTTTTTGTGTGGGGAGCCCATCCAGGGGGTCACACACACCCGCTACCGAGCTAACCCCCTCACACTATTTAAAGATCAATTTTGTCACTCTATTTAGATGGCAGCAATTCAAGTCTGCTAGCTCCTGATGAGGAGGACCATATCCATGAAACGCGTTGAGCGGAAAGACTTGCTATAAATCACTGCAGTGGTTTAAAATGACCGTTTTTATAATTGTATTTTATTATGTTTACTTTTTTTTTAAAGAAATTAAATAAAATGTTACAATTTTTACTAAAACGTTGTGCCTCAAAGTCCCATATGTTACTACAAACACTTTTTTGATACACCAGATTTAGGGATGTGGCATGCAAATTGAACTATCTTTGATCGATTCATTACTATATTTGTGTTAATTGTCAGTATAGCTTACTCCCAAAGGGAAATCAAGTCTAAAGGGATGCAGACCCTGCCACTTTCCTCATTAGAGCCTTGCAGGTGCAGCAGCTGACTGGTAATTATAAAACCACTCATTAAATTCACTTTCCACATGGACACAGACAAACAGCCATTCCTTCAGAATAACAAAAGATAGCAATCCGCAACAGCTTGTTAAATCCCTGCCAAGTACATAGATCACCCCCCAGAGGGGAATGTTTTTTTTTTTCTTGACAAAAGTGGAGTGACTGTTTAAGTAGCTGAATGTGTATGGATTATTTTTGTAAAATAAGGATATTGTTTAGCCACTTACGGACCACCCGCCGCAGGAATACGTTGGCTGTTTGAAGAGGAATACCGTTGTTATGGCAGCAGCTAGCTACCATAACTCCCGGTACCCTCTTCTTCAGCGGGCGGTCCGCTACAAGATAAAAGTGGTCTCTGTGGCAGATTCACCACAAGATCACTTTCATCAGCGGCGGGAGAGGGCCCCCCCTCCCACCGCTCTCTGGTGCCCTCTGCCCCTTAACGGAGCCATCGGCAGCGGCGGAGGTGATGGCGTCTGTCCCTATCCGTCTCCATATCACTGCAGGGCGGAAGCGACGTCAAAACGTCACTTCCGCCCATAGCTCTTAAAGGGACATTTTTTTTTTTTTTTTTTTTAAGAATGACAATTTTTTTTTTTTTTTTTGGCATTATAGTGTAAATATGAGATCTGAGGTCTTTTTGACCCCAAATCTCATATTTAAGAGGTCCTGTCATGCTTTTTTTTTATTACAAGGGATGTTTACATTCCTTGTAAGAAGAATAAAAGTGACACAATTTAAAAAAAAACGTGTCAAAATAAATAAAATAAAGTAAAATAAATAAGAAAAAAATAATAATTTTAAAAGCGCCCCGTCCCAATGAGCCCGCGCGCAGAAGCGAACGCATACGTGAGCGGCGCCCGCATATGAAAACGGTGTTCAAACCACACATGTGAGGTATCGCCCCGATTGGTAGAGCGAGAGAAATAATTCTAGCCCTAGACTTCCTCTGTAACTCAAAACATGCAACCTGTAGAATTTTTAAACATCGCCTATGGAGATTTTTATGGGTAAAAGTTGGTTGCCATTCCACGAGCGGGCGCAACTTTGAAGCGTGACATGTTGGGTATCAATTTACTCAAATTGGGCTAACTTTACTGTTGTCTTATTTTTTTATTAAAAAACTTGTTTTTTTTCCAACTTTTAAGACCGCTGCGCAAATACAGTGTGATAAAAAGTATTGCAACGACCGCCATTTTATTCTCTAGGGTGTTAGAAAAAATATATATAATATTTGGGGGTTCGAAGTAATTTTCTAGCAAAAAAAAAAAGTTTTCAACTTGTAAACACCAAATCTCAGAAAGAGGCTCGGTCCTTAAGTGGGTAATATAATTTGTATATAAAAAATCAACACAAATGGCAGATGTCCGCCTCTTGAATATTTTCTTTTAATAATTTTTTATCTTTTTCCAGCCAATTTGACCCCGATAATACGTAGCTCTAAGATTGTGAACAGAATTCTGAGTATAAAACTCAGTGGCGGCTGGTGCTCAAAATTTTTGGGGGGGCGCAAACAAACTGAAAAAAAAAAAATCAATTGCCGCCACTGTGCCCATTAAACGCAGCCACTGTGCCCAAACGCCACCAGTTTGCCCCCTCAAATACAGCCAGTTTGTTTCCATATACAGGCAGTGTGCCCCCATATATATATAACCAGTGTGCCCCCATATACAGCCAGTGTGCCCCCATATATATATAGCCAGTGTGCCCCCATATACAGCCAGTTTGTCCCCATATATATAGCCAGTAGTGATGAGCCGAACACCCCCGGGTTCGGTTCGCACCAGAACCCGCGAACGGACCGAAAGTTCGTACGAACATTAGAACCCTATTAAATACAATGGATGCGAACGTTCGAATTCTAAAGTGCTAATTATAACGACTATTATGCATGTTATTGTCCTAAAAAGGGTTTGGGAACCCGGGTTCTGCACCAGGGGACATGTATCAATGCAAAAAGAAGTTTTAAAAACGGTCGTTTTTCGGGAGCAGTCATTTTATTGATGCATAAAGTGAAAAAAAAAAAGTCAAATATTCCTTTAAATATCGTACCTGGGGGGTGTCTAAAGTATGCCTGTGAAGTGCCACGTGTTTCCCGTGTTTAGAACTGTCCCTGCACAAAATGACACTTCTAAAGGGGAAAAAAAGCCATTTAAAACTGCTTGCGGCTTTAATGTAATGTCTGGTCCCGGTAATATGGATGAAAATCTTTAAGAAAAATGGCATAGCTACCCCATGACCCCCCCCCCCTACCCCAGCCCATTACCAGCCCCTTTGGGTCTTGTATGGATATTAAGGGGAACCCCGCACACAAAATAAAAAAGGCCCTATATACTCTGAACAGCCGTATACAGGCGGTGCATACAAGACAGGGACTGTAGGTTTGTTCTTATGTAGAATCTGTTTGTAATTTTGAACAGGTACATTGTTTAAGTGTAGCTCCAGCCCAAAAATCTATTTTTAAACTTTTTGGAAAACATAGGTAAGGGTTATCACCCCTGTAACATTTGTTTTGCTGTCTGTGCCCCTGTTCAGAACATTTCACCTCACTTTCCGTCCCAATGACAACTGTTTTTGAAATGTGGTGTTTTTCTTGAAACAAGGATTGCTGATAAAGCATCAGTACAGAGGAGACACCTTTCTCCCATATTAATTCTTACAGGAGAGAATTTTCCTTCCAAGGGGTAGATTTCCTCTCACTTCCTGTTGTCTTCTTGCGTTTGCAAGTAGGAGTCGTTTGTAAGTTGGATGTTTGAAAGTAGGGACCTGCCGTATATACTCTGCAGAAATAGGCCCCTTAGTTGTTGGTGTTGGCACAACACTGTAAGCACTCACAGTTACTCTTGGTTGGTGCTGGAACGCCCTGCTGTCAACTATTATATCAGGAATTTTAATTACATATAATTGTTGAACAGTGGTAGTAAAAATTGGGCCTTTGATGGTGGTGCTGGTGCCACAACACTGTAAGCCCTGACAGTTACTCTTGGTGGGTGCAGCAATGGGCCCTGCTGTGAATTATTAGATCAAGAATTGTAATTGCATGCCCCTGTTGAACAGGGGCTGAAAAATTGGGCCTTTCGTGGTGGTGGTGGTGGTGGTGGTGGTGGTGTTGCCACAACACTGTAAGCCCTCAGAGTTACTCTTGGTGGGTGCAGGAATGGGCCCTGCTGTGAATTATTAGATCAAGAATTGTAATTACATGCCCCTGTTGAACAGGGGCTGAAAAATTGGGCCTTAGGCACTGGTGGCACAACACTACAACCCCTCACCGATACTGTACTTGGAGCACAGCAATGAGCCCTGTTGCAAAGTATTGCTTCGAAAATTGTAATGACACGCCCCTGTTAAACAGGGGCTGAAAAATTGGGCCTTAGGCACTGGTGGCACAACACTCCAACCCCTCACAGATACTGTACTTGGAGCACAGCAATGAGCCCTATGGCAAATTATTGCTAAAAAAATTGTAATTACACGCCCCTGTAAAACAGGGGCTGAAAAATTGGGCCTTAGCCACTGGTGGCGGCACCCATAAACAAAAATGATCTTCCAAGCTATCATCATCAATCGTATCATTGAGGACTCGGAGGAGGAGGATAGCCAGTCAACATAACAGCACAGGCACTCAGCATCAGCATCAGTCTTGAAGGGATGTGACATGTTAAAATCAATTAGTCTGTTATATCAGCATCAGGTGTGTGGTAGCTGGTGGTGATCCAAGACTGGTTCATCTTGATGAAAGTCAGTCGATCAACCGAGTCGGTGGACAGGCGCACCCTGTGATCCGTGACAAATCCTCCAGCAGCACTGAATGTGCGTTCCGAAAGAACGCTGGATGCAGGACAGGCCAGTAGCTCAATTGCATACTGTGCAAGCTCTGGCCAGTGATCCATCCTCAAGACCCAGTAAGCCAGAGGATTTTCGGTGGGGAGGGTGTCCAAGTCTGACCTTGCCCCTAGATATTCCTGCACCATGTTTATCAGACGCTGGCGATGGTTGCTGGAACCGATCATACTTTGGGGCTGCGGACTAAAGAATTGTCTGAACGCATCGGTCAGACGGCCACCTTCCCCACCGCTCCTTCTTTGACTGGCCGAAGCCTCAGCAACTCGTTGTCCAGGACCAGGAGTTTGTAACCTCCCAGTCTCTGGGAACGCGTTGCACAGACCTTTCTGCAAGGCCTCCCGGAGTTGTCTCATCCTCTGCTCCCTCTGCGATGGTAACATAAGGTCCGCAACCTTACCCTTGTACCGTGGATCAAGGAGAGTGGCCAGCCAGTAATGGTCCCTCTCCTTGATCCGAAGAATACGAGGATCCTTCCGCAGACTTTGCAGGATCAGGGAGGCCATGCAGCGTAGGTTTGCTGAGGCATTCGCTCCGGAGTCCTCTGGGTCACTAAGGACGACATGATCCGCAGCCACCTCCTCCCAGCCACGTACAAGTCCACTGGTTTCTTGGGACTGTAAATCATCCCTAAAAGACTGCTGCTGATGATGCTGAGTGCCAGCCTCCACCTCCATGCTGACACAATCCTCCTCCTCCTCCTCCTCCTCTTCCTGTGCGATGGGTGGGACAGAAGGAACACTGTCTGGGCAAAGGGGGCCTTGAGAGGCAAGGAAGTCCTCCTCTTCCTGCCTCTGTTCTGCCTCAAATGCCCTGTCCATTATTCCACGCAGCATGTGCTCCAACAGGTGGACAAGAGGTACAGTGTCACTGATGCATGCACTGTCACTGCTCACCATCCTCGTGGCCTCCTCAAATGGTGCCAGGACAGTGCATGCATCCCTGATCATGCCCCACTGGCGTGGAGAAAAAAACCCAAGCTCCCCTGACCCTGTCCTGGTGCCGTAGTCGCACAGGTACTCATTGATGGCCCTCTGCTGCGTGTGCAGCCGCTGCAGCATGGCCAACGTTGAGTTCCACCTGGTGGGCATGTCACATATAAGGCGGTTCTTGGGCAGGTTCAACTCCTTTTGCAGCTCAGCCAGGCGAGCACTGGCATTATAAGATCTGCGGAAATGCACACAGACTTTCCTGGCCTGCCTCAGGACATCCTGTAAGCCCGGGTACCTGCCCAAGAACCGCTGCACCACCAGGTTAAGGACGTGAGCCACACAGGGCACATGGGTCAGTTGTCCCTGTCGGAGGGCGGAGAGGAGGTTGGTGCCATTGTCGCAAACCACCATTCCTGGCTTAAGCTGGCGTGGCGTCAACCACCTCTCGGCCTGGCCCTGCAGAGCAGACAGGACCTCTGCCCCAGTGTGGCTTCTGTCCCCCAAACACACCAGCGCAAGCACGGCATGGCATCTTTTTGCCTGCGTACTTGCGTAGCCCCTTGAACGGCTACGGAGCACCGCTGGTTCAGAGGACAAACCACAGGAAGAGGCCATGGAGGAAGAAGAAGAGGAGGGGGTGGAGGAGAGAGGTGTGTCACAACCAGTAGTAGCATTTTGGAGGCGTGGCGGTGGAACAACCTCCAACACTACTGCACCTTGTCCTGCATCCTTCCCAGCTGCCAAAAGAGTGACCCAATGGGCCGTGAAAGAAAGGTAACGTCCCTGTCCATGCCTGCTGGACCATGAGTCAGCGGTAATATGCACCTTACCGCTGACCGCCCTGTCCAGCGAGGCCAAGACATTGCCTTCCACATGCCGGTAGAGAGCCGGAATAGCCTTCCGTGAGAAAAAGTGGCGTTTGGGAACCTGCCACTGAGGAACCGCACATTGCACAAACTCACGGAAGGGGGCCGAGTCTACCAACTGAAAAGGCAGCAGTTGAAGCGCTAGCAATTTAGCCAAGCTAGCATTCAACCGCTGGGCATGTGGATGGCTGGGAGTGAACTTCTTTCGACGGTCCAGCAGCTGGGGCAGGGAAATTTGCCTGCTAGAATCGGACGTCGGTGTACTGCTAGCAGAGTGGCCGCAAGTACTTGGCTGTGACACACCTAATTCTACACCTTCATTCCTCTCAGTGCATGTTTCAGAGAGGACTGAAGTTATAGTGGGGTTGGAGATCCCAGCTGATGCGGTGCAAGGAGAGGTCCGCTTTGTTCTTTGGTGTGGGTCTTTGAGGTAGGCTTGCCAACGAGCTGCATGGCAGGTCAACATATGTCTGGTCAGGCATGTGGTACCCAAGCGGCTGATGTTTTGGCCACGCGATATACGCTTGAGACATATGTTGCAAACAGCAGCTGTGCGATCTGATGCACTAGCCTCAAAAAAGGCCCACACCAAAGAACTTTTTGAATGACGGGCAGAGGCAGCGCCCTGCACAGGCGGAGCTCTGCGGTGTGATTCCGTCGGTGTATTGCCCTTACGCTGGCCACCAAAGGGCATCCTGCCTCGTTGGAGATGTGCCTCCTCCTCATCCTCCTCCTCCTCCTCTCTCCTATTAGGCACCCACGTGGAGTCAGTGACCTCATCATCCCCTCCCTCCTCACCACTGGAGCCAATCTGGCAGTATGCTGCAGCTGCTGGAACATGACTGCCAGATTGGTGTCCTTCTTGAGCATCCCCTCTGTCTGCTCTCACGCTACTGCCTTCCTGTAGCTGGGTTTCATCATCAGACCCTTCGAAACGCTGGGCATCCTCCTGGAGCATGTACCCAACACTGTGCTCAAACAGTTCGGGGGACTCCTCAGGAGGAGGACATGGTGGGTCTAGGGAAGGAGTGACTGATGATGAGTCTGACATTGATACCAGGGAAGAGGACGCTTTGGCAGCTGCTTTGCCAGTACCCTGAGCCTGGGTGAGAGAGGATGAGGAGGAGGAGGAGGGCTTGGTCATCCACTCTACCAAGTCTTCGGCATGATGTGGCTCAACATGTCCAGCTGCCAAAAAGAAGGACAAGCGTGTCCCATGGCCATGTGCTGATGACAATGCACCGCGTCCACGACCAGCACTGTTGCCCCCAGACACAGAGCCTGCTTGCCCTCTTTTATTGCCTCCTGACTGTCTGCCTCTCCTTGTTTGCCTTCCAGACATTCTAATAGATGGCCTGCAGGGAGATGGGAAAAAAGCAATAAGGGCTACCTTCAGGTGTCCTTCTCTGTCCCTTTACTTAAGGATTTCTAAATATGGTTGAGGATGATTGCTTTCGCACAGAATAGCACAACGACAATTTCCCTGACTGTCCAAAAAACAAGGATTTCAAAGATGGTTGATGAGGAATGCTTTAGCACAGTATAGCACAAGGAGAATTTCCCTCACTGTCCTTCCCTGTCCCTAGAAACAAGGATTATCACAGTGAAAGAAACTGACACTCTTCCTACCTATAGTTTTCTGTCCCTAGAAAAAATGTTTTTTTAAAGACGGTTGATGATCAATGCTTTAGCACACTATAGCACAAGTAGAATTTCCCTCACTGTCCTTCCCTGTCCCTAGAAACAAGGATTATAACAGTGAAAGAAACTGACACTCTCCCTACCTATAGTTTTCTGTCCCTAGAAAAAATGTTTTTTTAAAGCTGATTGATGATCAATGCTTTAGCACACTATAGCACAAGTAGAATTTCCCTCACTGTCCTTCCCTGTCCCTAGAAACAAGGATTATCACAGTGAAAGAAACTGACACTCTTCCTACTGTGAGGGGGTTAGCTCGGCAGCGGGTGTGTGTGACCCCCGGGATGGGCTCCCCACCCAAAAACAGGCCCAGCAAACGGAGGTTGTGGTTTTCAAAATCAAAAAAAGGTGCGGTTTATTTTCTATTTACAGTGACAAAACACAGCAAAGCCAAAAGAAACATAAACAAAATAAATCCTGGTCAACTTGACCTCTGACTAAACATACAGGTTTCCTAACTAACAACTGGGATCAGCCTAGTGCTGTCCTAGTCCCTAAGTCCCTGGTTTTAAATGTCCAAGCAAATAGCCACACAGGCTTTGTCTCACCGCACAGGGGTTCACTCTCCCTAGACAGTCCACACAGGTCTGGGTCCAGGCATGAGCTAACATCTAATGAAGCTGGGAGTTCTTATAGAGGCCTAAATGAGCTGACAAGCTTCAGCTGGTCTCATCAACTCCCTGTCTGCACGACGCCCCACACTCTCCCTAGAGGTATGAGTCATCCATGAGCCCACTAGCCTCAGCTGGGCTTATACAACACTCCACCTAGTTGTATAAGTCGGCGTAAAGCCTGAATCTGGGCGAAATATATCTACCCCCCTGGATGCAACCAGGTGACTTTACCTTCCTGCTGTCACACTACCTATAGTTTTCTGTCCCTAGAAAAAATGTTTTTTTAAAGATGGTTGATGATCAATGCTTTAGCACACTATAGCACAAGGAGAATTTCCCTCACTGTCCTTCCCTGTCCCTAGAAACAAGGATTATCACAGTGAAAGAAACTGACACTCTTCCTACCTATAGTTTTCTGTCCCTAGAAAAAATGTTTTTTTAAAGACGGTTGATGATTAATGCTTTAGCACACTATAGCACAAGGAGAATTTCCCTCCCTGTCCTTCCCTGTCCCTAGAAACAAGGATTATCACAGTGAAAGAAACTGACACTCTTCCTACCTATAGTTTTCTGTCACTAGAAAAAATGTTTTTTTAAAGCTGATTGATGATCAATGCTTTAGCACACTATAGCACAAGGAGAATTTCCCTCACTGTCCTTCCCTGTCCCTAGAAACAAGGATTATCACAGTGAAAGAAACTGACACTCTTCCTACCTATAGTTTTCTGTCCCTAGAAAAAATGTTTTTTTAAAGCTGATTGATGATCAATGCTTCAGCACACTATAGCACAAGGAGAATTTCCCTCACTGTCCTTCCCTGTCCCTAGAAACAAGGATTATCACAGTGAAAGAAACTGACACTCTTCCTACCTATAGTTTTCTGTCCCTAGAAAAAATGTTTTTTTAAAGATGGTTGATGATCAATGCTTTAGCACAGTATAGCACAAGGAGAATTTCCCTCACTGTCCTTCCCTGTCCCTAGAAACAAGGATTATCACAGTGAAAGAAACTGACACTCTTCCTACCTATAGTTTTCTGTCCCTAGAAAAAATGTTTTTTTAAAGATGGTTGATGATCAATGCTTTAGCACACTATAGCACAAGGAGAATTTCCCTCACTGTCCTTCCCTGTCCCTAGAAACAAGGATTCGCACAGTAAAACACACTGACACTCTCCCTACCTATCCTTCTCTTTCCCTAAACTAAAGGAATCCAGGTTAAGCAAGAAAAAAAAAATGTCACTGTCCCTGCCTATGCTTCTCTTTCCCTGCTCCGGAACACACTACACTAGGCCGCCGTGCTGGCGGCCTTTTATAGTGTGGGGCGTGTACTAAACACCCTCAGCAATAATTGGCCACAGGCATCCTGCCTGTGGCCAATCATTGCTCTCCTCGCTGCCGGCGCTGTGATTGGCCAAGCATGCGGGGTCACAGTGCATGCTTGGCCAATCACAGCGCCTGGATGACACTGCGATGGCGTAGTGCATTGTGGGCCGTTCGCGTCACTCGAATTAGGCGCGAACGGCCCAAATCGTTCGATCTTCGTCGAACGATCGAACAGCCGATGTTCAGGTCGAACGTATGTTCGACTCGAACACCGAGCTCATCCCTAATAGCCAGTGTGCCCCAATATACAGCCAGTGTGTCCCCATATATATAGCCAGTGTGCCCCCATATACAGCCAGTTTGTCCCCATATACAGCCAGTTCCCCCCAAATGCAGCCAGTTTGTCCCCCATATACAGCCAGTTCCCCCCAAATGCAGCCAGTTTGTCCCCCATATACAGCCAGTTCCCCCCAAATGCAGCCAGTTCCCCCCAAATGCAGCCAGCGTGTCCCCCATATACAGCCAGTTCTCCCCAAATGCAGCCAGTTTGTTCCCCATATACAGCCAGTTCCCCCCAAATGCAGCCAGCGTGTCCCCCATATACAGCCAGTTCCCCCCATATTCAGCCAGTTTGTCCCCCATATACAGCCAGTTCCCCCCATATTCAGCCAGTTTGTCCCCCATATTCAGCTAGTTTGTCCCCCATATTCAGCCAGTTTGTCCCCCATATACAGCCAGTTCCCCCCATATTCAGCCAGTTTGTCCCCCATATTCAGCCAGTTCCCCCCATATTCAGCCAGTTTGTCCCCCATATACAGCCAGTTCCCCCCAAATGCAGCCAGTTTGTTCCCCATATACAGCCAGTTCCCCCCAAATGCAGCCAGCGTGTCCCCCATATACAGCCAGTTCCCCCTATATTCAGCCAGTTTGTCCCCCATATACAGCCAGTTCCCCCCATATTCAGCCAGTTTGTCCCCCATATTCAGCTAGTTTGTCCCCCATATTCAGCCAGTTTGTCCCCCATATTCAGCCAGTTTGTCCCCCATATTCAGCCAGTTTGTCCCCCATATTCAGCCAGTTTGTCCCCCATATACAGCCAGTTCCCCCCATATTCAGCCAGTTTGTCCCCCATATTCAGCTAGTTTGTCCCATATTCAGCCAGTTTGTCCCCCATATTCAGCCAGTTCTCCCCATATTCAGCCAGTTTGTCCCCCATATACAGCCAGTTCCCCCCAAATGCAGCCAGTTTGTCCCCCGTATTCAGCCAGTTTGTCCCCCGTATTCAGCCAGTTTGTCCCCCATATTCAGCCAGTTTGTCCCCCATATTCAGCCAGCTTGTCCCCCAAATGCAGCCTGTTCCCCCCCCCCAGCCCTGCACTTACCTTCCTCGGTCCGCGCCGTCCTTGATGTGTTCTCCCGCCCTCGATGTCGCTTCAGCCAATCAGGTTACCGGTAACCAGATCCGGTGAACCTGATTGGCTGAAACCTCCACACAGTCTTCTTCTAGGAACGCACCCCCATGCGTACCTGAGAGGAGTTTTTGGAAGCCGAATACAGCGTGAGAGCTGTATTCGGAAAGCCTATCAGAGCCGCTGGCTCTAAAAGGCACTTCCAAGTTACGCCCACCGCCGGCCGCCGCTCTAATTCATATGGCCGGCGCTCACCAGGAGGCCGGCCATATGTATAGTGGGCAGCGCGGCAGTGGTGACAATACACAGATTCATGCAATGCATGAATCTGTGTATTGTCCTTCAGTGGCGGTGTGGGAGCGAGAGGGGGCGGCACTCCGACGCCCTCTATGGACACACCGCCACTGATAAAACTCTTCCTCTGCACTGTAGATGTAGATTGTGGCTTCCACCTGCCGTATGCGATCCTCTTCTTGCTGCTCTTCTCTGTAGATGTGAGTCACATCATGTGACTGCGGTTATGATTATTGTCTGATGATGGGCACCCCGGCTGCAGCAAAGTCTTGCATAGCTGAAGTCATTTCAACTTAACTTGGACTGAACAATGTCTCCCTCTAGTGGCAAAATTAGACTATTACACTTCTGTTTTATAGTCTGAATGAAACAGTATTAGGTCTTAAGGTCTGTGCCCAGACTATAGACAATAAAGGTTTTATATTTTCCTAAAGCACATCTGAACGGGCACTGCATTTCTGGCAAGAATAACAATTTTTTTTCTACGCTTGCTGAAAATGTTCTTAGCTTTAAAAAATAAATTTAAAAAAATGCAATGCAACCACAACATTTAAGGACTGTAAGCTGCAATATATTACATTTGTGTTCTTGGGTTCAGATATCCTTTAGCCACTGGGAGATTTTATCCCCCTTCATGACCAGGGCATTTTTTTGCTATTCAGCACTGTGCTACTTTAACTGACAATTGCGCGGTCATACAACGCAGCACCCAAAATAAATTTATATAATTTTTTTTACACAAATAAAGCTTTTTAGTGGTATTTGATCATCTGCATTTTGTATTTTTTGCGATATAAACAAAAACAGTTTGGGGAAAAAAAAGCAATATTTTTATTATCCACTCTAAAAAATATCCAACAAAAAAATTCGTAAAAATCAAATTTCTTCATAAATTTTGGCAAAAATCTATTCTACTACTACTACATGTCTTTGTTTAAAAAAATTCCAATAAGGGTATATTAATTGGTTTGCATGAAAGTTATAGCGTCTACATACTATTGTATATACAGTACACTGGAATTTTTTTATTTTTTATACTATTAATGGCGGCGATCAGCGACTTATAATGGAACTGTGATAGTACGGCGGCCAATCTGACACAAACTGACGCTGGGGGACGACGACTGACTAACTGCCACTGACATCACCAGTGAGATTAACCACTTCAGCTCCGGAAGATTTACCCCCCCCCCTTCATGAGCAGGCCATTATTTGCGATACGGCACTGCGTTACTTTCACTGACAATTGCGTGGTCGTGTGACCTAAATAAAATTGATGTTCTTTTTTTCCCCACAAATAGAGCTTCTTTTGGTGGTATTTGATCGCTTCTGCGGTTTAAATTTTTTGAGCTATGAACAAAAAAAGAGCGACAATTTTGAAAAGAATATATATATATTTTTTACTTTCTGCTATAAAATATACCTGATGTAAAATGTAAAAAATCGAATTTCTTCATCAATTTAAGACAATATGTATTCTGCTATATATTTTTGGCAATAAGCGTATATTGATTGGTTTACACAAAAGTAAAGCCTCGTACACATGGCCGGTTTTCTCAGCAAGAAAACTGCTGGGAGAGCTTTTTGGCGAGAAAACCGGTCGTGTGTATGGTTTCTCGTCGAGAAAACTGCCGGGAATCTCGACAAGAAAAATAGAGAACCTGCTCTCTATTTTCTCATCGGGATTCTCGTCGGCCTGTTTCCCAACGAGAAAACTGTGTGTGTGTGTATGCGGCTACAAGCTTACCTGTCCTCCGGTAAGCCCGCGCATGCTCGATGAGACTTTGACGCATGCGCGGTAGCTTACAAGGGTAGTGTAGGGTGAAGCAAGATGGCGGTGACAGCATAGAATGTGACGAGCGTACGCTCGTCGTAGTCGATGACTTCACCGCGTTCTTGCCATTCAAAAGGACGGCGGTTCTTTTGAATGGCCATCTGTACACAGGGCTTGGCAAGGAATCTCGTCAGGAAAAACAATGTTTTTTTCCTGACGGGATTCTCGGCCGTGTGTACAGGGCTTTATAGCGTCTACAAAATATAGTATATAATAATTTTATGGAATTTTTTTTTGTCACGCTTTAAAATGTCGCACGCTCGTGGAATGGCGACATACTTTGACCCTTAAAAATCTCCATAGGGGACGTTTAAACATTTCTACTGGTTTACAGTTTTGAGTACCAGAGGAGGTCTTTTGCTAGAATTATTGCTCTCACTCCAACGATCGTGGCGATACCTCACGTGTGGTTTGAACACCGTTTTAATATGCGGTCACGACTTAGGGATGCGTTTGCTTCTGCGTGCGAACTCGGCGGGACTGGGCGCTTACATTTTTTTTTTTCCTTTTTTTTTTTAAACTGTCCTTTAAAAAAAAAAAAAAAAAAAGTTTGGGTCAATTTTATTCCTATTACAAGGAATGTAAACATCCCTTGTAATTGAAAAAAAGCATGACAGGACCTCTTAAATGTGAGATCTGGGGTCAGATCTCACATATACTAAAATGCAAAAAAATAAAAATGCAAAAAATTTAATGTATTTTTTCTTTCCCCTTCAAGACCATAGGGTAGAAGTGACGTTTGACGTCGCTTCCATCATCCATTGTTATGGAGCCAAGCGGGGGCCATCTTTCCTTCCCCCGGCTCCATATCTCAGAGGGGAAAGGATGCGATCGTCTCCACCGCTACCGACGTCTCTGGTAAGCGGCTGAGATGACTGAAGCACGGCGGGAGGGGGGGGCCCTGTCCCGCCTCAGATAAAAGTGATCTTGCGGCGAATCCGCCACAGAGACCACTTTTATCAGAAAGAAGACTGTCCGCCGTTTAAAGTGGAGTTCCATCCAAAAATGGAACTTTCACTTTTTGGACCCCCCCCCCCCCCATCCAGGGTCGCATTTGGCACCTTTCAGGGGGGAGGAGGGAGCAGATATCTGTGTAATACAGGTATTTACTCCCATTTCCTGGCATAGATCACAGCGGTGATCGCGGTGACCTACGCCACTTCCTGCGACTACACTGTCCTCCCCACTGTCTTCTGGGAGACACACAGGTCGCAGAAGACAACATGGACCAGTGAGGACGCGCAGCACGACTCGCGCATGCGCAGTAGGGAACAAGGCAGTAAAGCCGCAAGGCTTCACTTCCTGATTCCCTCACTAAGGATGGCAGCGGCAGCAGCAGCCGAGAGCCGAGCGACTGATCGGCTTCGGCTGCCGACATCGCAAGCACCCAGGACAGGTAAGTGTCCATTTATTAAAAGTCAGCAGCTGCAGTATTTGTAGCTGCTGGCTTTTAATATTTTTTTTTTTAGGTGGACCTCCGCTTTAATATACCGGGGTTGTGGCAGCTATCTGCGATCATAACCACCCGGTATTCTACGTCAAAGTACCGACGTATAACGACGGCAGGCGGTCCGCAAGTTGTTTTTAAACAGTTCCATTGCTGAAAATAGGGTGCGACTTGTCATGTGACTTGGAGCTGTCCAATGGCATGACAAGTCGTACCGGTGTGAACGGGAATTATTTTCAAAACTTAACCACTTAAAATACGTCGGCAGAATGGCACAGGTGAGCATATGGACGTACAGGTACATCCCCTTTAAGAAGCTCAGCCGGTGGCGTGCTCGCGACCTGGTCCTGAGCTCCGTGACTGCGCCCACGGGACCCGCGGACCCGATCGCCAACGGTGTCCCGCGATCGGATCACAGAGCTGAAGAACGGGGAGAGGTAAGTGTAAACAAACCTTTCCCCGTGCTTCCTAGTGTGCCTGTCACTGATCGTCTGTTCCCTGTCATAGGGAACGACAATCAGCGACATCACACGCCAAGACACGCCCCCCCCCCACAGTAGTAATCACTCCTTTGGAAACACTTAACCTCTTCAGCGCCCACTTCAGGTTAACCCCTTCACTGCCAGTGTCATTTTCACAGTAATCAGTGCATTTTTATAGCACTGATCGCTGTAAAAATGACAATGGTCCCAAAATAGTGTAAAAAGTGTCCGCCGTAATGTCGCAGTCACGATAAATTTTTTTTTAAAAAAATCGCAGATCGCCGCCATTACTAGTAAAAAAAAAAATTTTATAAAAATGCCAAAAATCGATCCCCTATTTTGAAGTCGTTATTAAATTTTGCACAAACCAATCAATAAACACTTATTGCGATTTTTTTTTTTTTTACCAAAAATATGTAGAAGAATACGTATCGGCCTAAACTGAGGGAAAAAAAATGTTTTATATATTTTTGGGGGTATTTATTATATCAAAAAGTAAAAAATATTGAATTTTTTTCAAAATTGTCGCTCTATTTTTGTTTATAGCGCGAAAACTAAAAACCGCAGAGGTGATCAAATACCACAAGAAAGCTCTATTTGTGGGGAAAAAAAAGGATGCAAATTTGGTTTGGGAGCCACGTTGCACGACCGCGCAATTTTCAGTTAAAACGATGCAGTGCCGAATCGCAAAAAGTGGCCTGGTCCTTTTAGCTGCATAATGGTCCGGGGCTTAAGTGGTTAATTGAACAAGCTGAAGCTAGAAGCTGATTGGCTACCATGCACCAGATTCTGAGGGCTTCAGGTTTAGTAAATCTCCCCCCAATGTGATTTATTCATATAAATGTGAATTTCTAAGTCTAGTTACTTTAATTTCTTCCTTATTTTTCTGCAGCCATAGATAAATGCATAGAGTCCCTCCATTAATCATCATGATGAGAACAACGTGACTAAGCTGGAAAATGACAATGACAATCCTGAAAATAGCAGCTCTGAGAGTCACAGGGTGTCCTCTACAGAAGCACTTCTCGGTTTTCTAGAACTTCAGTTCATTATAGCAAATCTATTGAATCCGGACAGACAGACAGCCTGGAATCCGGAGATGAGGACACTTCTATTCCTGCCCGTGTTCTTCATCATCCTTCTAAGTGGTGGTAAGTCTCTCTGTTTGGGTGCCATGCCCTTTTTGCCCATGTCGAAAAAAACAAAAAGTGTCATTAGTAGAACGATGAGCTTAAAGCGGTAAAAAACCCAAAACCATTTTTTTTTAATATATTACAGCTTAGATGTGGTGGCAGCATTAGTTTTCTTTTCTTAACCTGGTGATCTGGTCAGTAACACATCTCCTGTATTGGTGAGACACAACTCTGGATGAAGGAGCACAGCAGATATAGCAGCATTGTCCATATAGGGGGGGGGGAGGGGAGTGTTAAATGTATTAGCAGATTTAAATACACTAACTAATTGAAGCCAAACTCCACACTTTTATAATACGTTACAGCAAACTGTTCTTTTTTTTCATTTTTGGGATAAAAGTTTTACATAAATAAATAAAAGCTGATCCTTTTACCACTTCAGCCCCGGAAGAATTTACCCCCTTTCCTGACCAGAGCATTTCTTGCGATTCGGCACTGCTTCGCTTTGGCTGACAATTGCGCGGTCGTGCAACGTTGTACCCAAACAAAATTGACGTCCATTTTTTCCCACAAATAGAGGTTTTTTTTGTGGTATTTGATCACCAATGCGTTTTTTTTATTTTTTGCGCTATAAACAAAAAAAGAAGAGCGACAATTTTGAAAAAAAGCAATATTTTTTACTTTTTGCTATAATAAATATCCCCCAAAAAATATATAAAAAAATTATTTCTTCCACAGTTTAGGCCGATGTGTATTCTTCTACATATTTTTGGTAAAAAAAAAAAAAATATCGCAAAAAGCGTTTATTGATTGGTTTGCGCAAAAGTTATAGCATTTACAAAATAGGGGATTGATTTATGGCATTTTTAATTATAATTATTTTTTTTTACTAGTAATGGCGGCGATCAGCGATTTTTTTATCGGGACTGCGACATTATGGCGGACACATCGGACACTTTTGACACTATTTTGGGACCATTGTCATTTATACAGCGATCAGTGCTATAAACAGCCACTGATTACTGTGTAAATGACACTGGCAGGGAAGAAGTTAAACACTAGGGGGCGATGAAGGGGTTAAGTGTGTCCTAGGGGGTGATTCTAACTGTGGGGGGGGGGTGGGCTACCACTGACATGACAGGGATCACTATTCCAGATCACTGGGAGCAGTAGATCTCTGTCATGTCACTAGGCAGAACAGGGAAATGCCTTGTTTACATAGGCATCTCCCCGTTCTGCCTCTCGGTCTCACGATCCCGGGCCGCCGGCGTACATCGAGTTTGCGGGACCCACGGGCACGCTCCTGCGGTGGGCGCGCGCCAGCAAGGCGGCAAATTCGAAGGAACGTACCTGTACACCCATTTGCCTGTCTGTGCCATTCTGCCGATGTATATGTGTGAGCGGCGGTCGGCAAGTGGTTAAGCACCCCTGCCAGTGTTAAAGTGGTTGTAAACCCATGTGAATTTTTTTTTTTTAAATCACCTGTAAGAGAAAGCCATAATGAGCTAATATGACTAGCATACTAGCTCATTATGCATCACTTACCTTAGATCGGGGCCCCCGAAGCCATCCTGGTCTCCCTCTCCAGCCATCGCTGCGGCGATAGCCGGAAGGTTACTTCCGGCTATTGCCGCTCCAGCCAATGACAGCGCCGCTCCGGCGCTGTGATTGGCCGGAGCGGCGAAGACGTGACTCCGCGCATGCGCGCGTGAGCAGTCGAATCCGGCTAAGTCGTCGAATGATGGGACTTAGCCGGATTTGTGAATGGGATTAACCCCATGAATGCGCCATTGTCTACAGCGCGCATGCGCCATAGACACGGATGCATGTCGTTTTTAGCAAATATCTCCTAAACCGTGTAGATATTTCTTGCACCTACAGGTAAGCCTTAATCTAGGCTTACCTGTAGGTGCAAGTTGCAAAAGTGGGTTTACAACCACTTTAATACATTCTATGCATTAAGGTGAAAAACCTCCTTTGATGCAGCTGCCCCCAGAGGCCCCATTTTACTTACCTGAACCCGGTCTTTCCAGCGACGGGAACGAGCACACCATCTCCAGCCGCTGTCTCAGGTCCCGATTGGATAGATTGATAGCAGCACAGCCATATGGCTCCCGCTGCTGACAATCAAATCCAAGGATGCAGGAGCCGGGGAGCGGGGCCGAGTTCTGCTATCTGTGTAATGGTCGCAGCAGCAGGACTCGGGAGCGCACCCGCACGAGTTCCCCCGAGGAACAGCGGCTCCCCAACGGGGCACTCGAGAAGAGGAGGAGCCAGGAACGCCGCTGAGGGACCCCAAAAAGGAGGATCGGGGCCACTCTGTGCAAAACCAACTGCACAGGTAAGTATGACATGTTTGTTTTTTAAAAGAAAAAACAGAGCTTTACATATCCTTTAAAGTGGTTTGTCTCATCCATGTAAACTGATACATTCTGCTGGAGAGCTTGAGCTTTTATTTTATTTTTTTCTGGTTCACCAGATGAAAATAGAAGAATAAAAGCCTAAAAAGGAAAAACTAGTGCAGCCATCACATCTAAGAATTGGAAAGCTGCAATATAATAAATGTTAGCTTTTGGGATTAATACTGCAGCATGCCCATACTCGAGGTTGTACATGCAAAATTTTTAATAAACTTTATTTGATATAACGATTTTAAAGCCTCTTAAAACATTTTACAAAGAAAACACAAGAAATACTCAGGATAACATAAAGGAAAAGGGGACAATTATGTGAAAGGTTGTCTGAAGAAAAAAGTTTTTAGATTTGATTTGGATGAGTTTAGAGAAGATAACTTCTGATGTTCTTTGGAAATGAATTCCAGAGTTTTGGGGCACAGCGGAAACTCTGTCTTCCATCGAGTGTAGGGGAGTAGAGGGGGGGACACAGAAGACCAGAATTTGTGGAGTGGAGTTTACGAGGAGGGGGGGGGGAGTAAACTGGAAAAAGTTCAGAGAGATAATGGGGTGCCAAGCCATAAAGAGCCTTGTAGATGAGCGAGAGGATCTTGAAGTCAATGCGAAACCTGACAGGTAGCCAGTGCAAGGACTCCAGGATAGGGGTAATATGGTCACTGGTACCAGACCTGGTGAGGATTCTGGCTGCAGAATTTTGAACATATTGAAATTGATCAATAGTGGATTTAGGTACACCAGCGAGTAGAGCATTGCAGTAGTCAAGTCAGGAGAACACAAGTGTATGGATCAGCTTTTCAGCTACAGTGTATGATAGTAGACATGTGCAATTTGTTTAGTTTCTAATTCGTTTTTCACGAATTTAGAGAAATTCGTTAATTTTTCAATTTCTGAATTTCCGAATTTTTCAATTTCTGAATTTCCGAATTTTTTAATTTCTGAATTTTCGAAAATTCGAGATTCGAAAATTCGAGATTCGAAAATTCGAGATTCGAAAATTTGAAAATCTAACATTCGAAAATGGGAAATTTGGAAAGTTGAATTTCCGAATTCCGAATTTTTAGAATTTCCGAAAATGATTTTTTTTTTTACTTTTTTTAGTTTTTTGGGAAATTCGAAAATTCTGAATTCGAAAATTCGGAATTCGAAAATTCGGAATCTCCCGAATTTTCGAAAAAAGCAAAAAAACGAAAACGCAAAAAAAGAATTTTTCGAATTTCCCGAATTTCCGAAAAAAGCAAAAAAAACGAAAACGCAAAAAAACAAATTTTTCAAATTTCCAAAAAAACGAAAACGAAAAAAAACAAATTTTTCGGCAAGCAATGTTTCTCAAGTGGATGTTCTGACAATATTTTGTACCTATGGATCAAAGGTTAAACTAGCATCAAATATCACCCCTAGATTTTTCAATTTAGACTGAAGCTCACGTACAGTGCCATCTATAGATAAGCCATTAGGACTTGCCTTACGTAATTGAAGGGGGGTGCCAATAAGCATTCAGTCTTGTCACAGTTTAATTCAATCCTAAATGATCGGCCATCCAAGTTTTTATATCACAAATACAGTTCGATAGGAGAGAAGCAGCCAAAGTAGAATCCGGTTTAGCGTCATCAGCATAGAAGTGATAATTGAGCCCGTGTGATCTAAGCAGTTGGCCAAGTGGAAACAAGTACATGCTAAAAAGTAAGGGACCCAAGACTGAGCCCTGAGGAACACCGTACTTGACTGGACCAACTTCAGACTGGAATCCACCAAGAGAAACAAAGCGACAGCAATCAGTGAGATATGACTTAATCCATTTCAGAGCCAATTCTGAGACTCCAAATATGGTTTCAAGAAGATTGTGGTCTACAGTATTAGAGCAGAACTAAGATCCAGTAGAATACGATCCAGTAGAATTTTTAAACAGGGCTCTTCATTGTAAAAGATAATGGTTGTTATGGAAAACAAACATTAGTAAAGTTTAGCCTAGGGGGCATCATTTCTTTACAAGGGGGGCACCTTTTTGACTTTGTCCACCTCTGCATTATCTCATAAGACAATAAGCGTGCAATGATAAGGTTTCTCCAAAAAAAAAAAAAATCTTTCATTAAAGATTATCTCTGGAAAACTTGAAAATGATCCTTGTTGTAGGGCTGTGCCCGCTCTACAAGGGTTCAATTGCTCAATTGGGTCCATGGGACTTACCTGATCTATGCTGCTAGATTGGTGCCCATAGCATGTTCTCCTCCATGATCCAGCAACCTAAGGTCCCGACATCATCAAGACCAGTGCAGGATGTGATGATGCCGAGGGACAGTCCACTGCCGGAGCAGGGGAGAGCACCATCTGCCAGAGGAGAATAGGATCGGGTAAGTAAAAGTATTTCCCCTCTCCTCTAGGTTAAATAAGCAATTAACTCTTGCAGTGTGGGCGCAGCCCTACTGCTAGGAATAATTTTTATTTTTCAAAAAGTTGGTGTCTGTATGTGTGACCCACCAATACTCACCACTCCAGTCAACCCCTGCCATTCCTTCTTTCATCTTTTCTGGCACAAAATACCTACTGCTTAACCACTTCACACCCTCGCTATAGCCAAATGACGGCTACTGCGTGGGCTTACTTTGCCGGGAGGACATACATGGAAGTCCTCCTGTGATCGTGCTGCTCCTCCTCCTCCTGATTATCAGTGCAGTCCCAACAGTGCTACTAATCAGTGCCCACCAGTGCTGCCAATCAGTGCTGCCAATCAGAGCCCATCAGTGCTGCCAATCAGAGCCCATCAGTGCCTCATCATCAGTGTCACCCATCAGTGCCGCCTATTAGTGACCCTCAGTGCTGCCAACAGAACCCATCAGTGCAGCCTCATCAATGCGGCCTCATCAACGCACATCAGTGAAGGAGAAAAATTGGCTGTTTGCAAAATGCTATAACGGACTATGAAATTTTAATTTTATCCACTTTTTTTTTTAGTTTAGCAAAAAATAAAAAGCCCAGTGGTGATTAAATACCACCAAAAGAAAGCTCCATTTGTGTAAAAAAAAAAAGTATAAAAATGTCATATGGATACAGTGTTGCATGACCACGCAAATGGTCATTCAAGGTGTGACAGCGCTGAAAGATAAAAATTGGCCTTAGCAGGAAGGGGGTAAAAGTGCCCAGTAGGCAAGCGGTTAAGAGTATGGGGTAATATGTGGCCTCCTTCCATGAAGCTAAAGCCTAGGGGACAATAGCTAGGTGCCAGCACTTTCACATTATGGAGGGGGTGATGTCACTAGTCCCGCTAGGCTCTGGCACCGGCTGACACTGGGGAGAAGGCAGTGGCTTGCTGGACAGGTGTTGCATTGATGTGTGGAGGACCTTTACATCTAGTACGACCAATTATATGGCAAAAGAGGATCTAATCCACAAAGTTAGCTGACCAATTATGGAAGTTCTCTCCTTCCTTTTACTACATATTTGTGTTATTTACCATATCTTACAGGAGTATTTGGAAACTCTTGGTCTCTTCAAGTATCGAGAGACGTCAGCGGTGAGATCGGTAAAGCTGCCTCTTTGCCATGTTTGTTTTCTCCCCCTCACAAGAGCCACCCTGGTGGGCTAACTGTCATCTGGCGAGTCAGACAACCGTACAATGGAACTGTGGTCTTTAGGTGTTCCAGCGACCACATTAACGAGCCATGTAAAACCACCGTGAACTACATGAACAAATTTCGGCTGATCGGAAACCCAAGAAACAACAATATCTCCATCAGTATAGGAAACCTGACTTGGGAGGATAGTAATCGGTATTATTGTCGGGTTGAACTGTCTAGTGATCGACATGACAAATATGAGACCAAATCTGGGACTTGGCTGCATGTATCTGGTAAGATCTGTGCTTCTATTATATTTAAGCTGGCAACATGCACACTATGATCTGACTATATTGCCTCCTTAAGATCTACCAACAATGTAGTACAAGGGCCTGCTTGACTAGATACAAACTATTACATTGCTTGATAAATCTACAGGAGATTGTTCCAAAGTTTCCCGTTTACCCCCTAAAGACAGAAATATAAACAAGAACTAGGCAGATGGTAATAATAAATGCTGCATATCTTCTCAGCCCCTCCCAGGATCGTCAACATCTCAGTGGGATTTGACCACAAGCGGGGATACCATGCAATCTGTATTGCAGAAGGAGAACCGGCCCCCTCTTTGCTC
This sequence comes from Rana muscosa, assembly GCA_029206835.1. Lineage (NCBI taxonomy): Eukaryota > Metazoa > Chordata > Amphibia > Anura > Ranidae > Rana > Rana muscosa. Next base: position 1,233,204,006 of record CM055116.1, on the reverse strand, counting down.
TGGATCGACCCTCAGAACCATCACCAGGACATACTCCCAAGTGGCTCCACCTTGAAGCATCAGATGAGCACAGAGCTCCATTACCTGCACCAGGATGGGAAGTATACCTGTGTGGCCACCAACAGTCATGGCAGAACGGAGGGCTCAGTGTTCTTCTTCAAGTTCAGGCCACAACCCAACAACTCTCCATATGTGACGCTGTGGGCCGCCCTGGGAGCCAAACTGCTGATGCTGCTACTGATGCTTGCTGCAGCTAGCTACTACAGCAAAGGTAGGTAGCTATGTCTTGTTAAAGTGGACCTTACAGCGGGATTACAATGTGGCTAAAGCAGCATGGCAGGAGCTGGGAGGCATATAGAGGAAGCACCTTTTGGTCGTAGCAACTAACAGGGAAGATGACGAATCAGCGGGGGGGGCTGTGCTGGAAACTGACAGGGGAAGGAGGGCTTGTGGGGTGGCCTCTACTGACTTGAATCCTCAATCTCTGCAAACTGAGGATATGCCACTAGGCCTAGCTGTGGGCCAGATATTATCTTGTAGCAGGCCAGATGTGGCCCACAGGTTGTAGTTTGCAGCCCCCTGAGACATTGTACTGTAACTATCTTGCAAACTGCAAGGTAAGAGGCTGCAACAGAACTGCACAGGCACCAAGATTTACAAGGTTACATACAGTATACTGTACATCTCCATCCAGGAAGTAGATAGTGACCCTGGATGATGCCAGCAAGGCAAATATGACACCGTCCTTAAGAGAGAAACAAATGAGGGCAATGTCAGGAAGAGTACTCTCTGATCACATATGTTCTGCACCACTTAAAGCGTAGTTCCCCCCAAAAGTGGAAGCTCCGCTTACCTGCTTCCTCCCCCCCTCCAATGCCACATTTGGCACCTTTCAAGGGGGAGGATGGAACGGGAACCTGTTTTTCACAGGTACCTTTCCCCACTTCTGGGAGATGGCGCCGCGGCGCCATCCCTGGGAAAGTTTGACCCCCCTCCTCCTTCCTCTGCCGCTGGGCCAGTTAGATAGCGCGCTTCGCGCATGTGCAGTAGGGAACCGGCTGTGAAGCTGAAAGGCTTCACTGCCGGTTTCCCCTACCATGAATGGCAGCGGCAGCAACACCCGAGAGCCGATCCGAAAATCGGCTGGGGTGCCGACATCGTGGGAACCTTGAACAGGTAAGCATCTTAATATTAAAGGTCAGCAGTATTTGTAGCTGTGGACTTTTATTTTTTTCGTGGGGGCGGGGGGGGGGTGGAACTCTGCTTTAATTATCCTTTCACCTGCACCTACAGTGAAATGTTACCATTTTAGCAGAACGCATGGAGTTCTTTAAAGTATAACTATGCCCCTGCCCCCCATTAAAAAAATGATGTGCTGCAGCACTTAATTATAAGCTCGGCTGCACTTATTTTCTCTTGGTCCCTCAGCAAAGCCCCACCAATATCTTTTGATCCAGCCACTAAAGTCCACCTAAGGCAGCATCCTGTGATGGGGAGGAAATGATGATGCCCTGCTCCTGAATTCAAAGCAAAGTCACCACTTTCATGTAGGCTGTGCCCACTTGTACTATAGTGGGAGGAGAATATGTGGCAGGGGTGTAGCTGTCAGCATTGGCACTGTTGGTTCATAAACCGATTGTCCATCACCAGGCCACGCCACTGCCCACAGCTTTCTGGATTGGCAGCACTGCCTCTGCTAATGAAACCCTCCCACTGGGAGCTGCAGTGTCTGGGAGGGTGAGCATGTGAGACACAAATGAAAGAGGATTTGGCTCAGTCAGGGAAGGTAAAGGAAGATTTAAACTGTAAATTCAATTGAGCTTTAACTGGTTCCCGCCAAGCCTATGGCAAGGTGACGCCGGCAGGAACCTCTCATCAATCCAGGTGGATGTCATAGGTATTCTAAATACCTTGGACTGTCTACTTTCCAAAAAGGGGTCAATTGGGGGGTGTTTGTATTGTCCTGACCTTTTTGGGCCTCAAAAAATTATATCAGCCGTCAGTACATCAGGATTGATCAATTTCCAGATATATATCAGTTTTTGAAGAAAGGAAAAAAGGTCTTCTGGACGCAGCACTCCTGTTAAAAAGCCTTTATTCCAAAAAAAAGGGGGTTTTCAGGAAACCAAAAACACTCTGCACAACACAACAAACTGATCTAGTTTAGCTGACGCGTTTCGCACTATTTAAAGTGCTTATTCATAGCTAGTTATTACACAAATCATACCCAAGATATACCCTAAACAGGGAAAGTCATGTGATCCAACCCCAAGGTGAAACTAATTAGTTAATTGAAAATCAATTAAATTAATTACGCATGAAGTGATTCAAGTGAAATGGGTGTGGTTCACTGACCACAATGAAAAAAGAGGATAGAAATACCTCACCATATGACAATCTATACAGATATGTAAAAAATATATATATTTTTTTTAAATATAATATGTATAGAAAAAATATATATAATAAAAATAAGTGATATGGTGTGGAGTGGGAACAAAAATATATCAATAAGAATAAATATAGAAATCGAATGAGATGAATAAAAAAATTGGGATGAAATACTACCAATTGAAAAAAGAGTATAAATATAAATGTGCATCCAAGACATGTGTGACCATGTGTGTGAATGCGAAAAAGAGAAAAACATTTTTTTATATATATATGTATGAATATAGATATATATGTGCATATATGTGAAATTTTGGACTGTATAGATGAAAAAATGCAAAGCAACCTTAAAATTGATTAGGTGCACTATAAAGTGCTTGCATTAATATTCCTTAGTCCGTGCTAATATGTGCATGTCTCTTTAAAGATATATTTATTTTTATTTTTTATTATTTTATTATTAATATTGATAATTTATACAGTGAATTTAATGTGAAAAAAGAACAAATGTTCTGTTTAAACTAATGTCTGTACAGATTTGTATTGATATATGGGTGTATGTCTCTTTAACAAATATTTGAGTCTATATGTCTATTGGGATGGAAGTCATTACTAAAGGTATATTGTGTACGTGTGCACATGGTGGCTCCAAAAATGTAAGCATTGATCGAGGTAGACGTCCAACCATAGACGTCTCGATTGGAAACCATTCCGTCCAATACAACCAACCACAGACGTCTCGATGGAAAACAATCCATCCAATCAAAACATCTGAAAGGTATTCTACGTGAACAATACACTTTGAAGTGAATGTTTATGTGAAAAAGTCACCCTTGGGGTTGGATCCTGACCTAATGTGAACATGCCATGATGCCCACATAAACCCATGCACTAAATGAATGTCAATGCAATATTACATCTACAGCACAATATACATACAGATGAAACATGGGCCATAAAACTTGTGTGTGCATTGGTTTCCGAGATGGGAATCTATATGTCATTTCCATATACAAAATAAACTCTGTATATGCCCACGACAGTACCTGCTGTCAAAAATGACATAACCAAAACCAACATAAATTAAATAAAAGGAATAAAGAGACTGTAAAACACGCAAATTAATGTGTGACACATATACAATAAAACAATCTGATCAAGACGATCTACCACTAATGGATAATTAGTGCAAAAGAAGAGAGAGAGACCAAAACATACAATTTCTTCCAAGCCAAGTGAATAACGGTTCAAGACTAAAAGAGTTGGGGGAAGAAAAATAAAAGAAAATGGTCCCAATAAAGTAGTAGAACTATCATGTTCCATATATTATATGAACAATAATATAGAAACCATAAAGATTCGAACATGCAACAAGCAGTCAATATCATGGTAACTATATGAAACAAGATAAAATGAAAAAGTGGAAACTTCTGACAATCAACCGGGTATAAACATGTGTGTGCCCATGAGCATGTGGTGAGGAAGGACAAAAATGTGATCCGAACCTAAATGGACACGCATGGGTAACCAATGTTAGAAACATCAGAAAAATGCCAAACACAGAAAACTAGAAAGGACACTGTGCAGGACGCGAGGACTAATCATAATAATGGGATACATCCCATTCAAAGTTAAGGCCTGCCGGTATCCTGGTGTGCAATGAAAAAATCCAATAGACTTCACGCCTGCACAGTGTCCTGAATTTGTCTCCCCCTCTTAAGGGTGAAACAATCTTTTCTATACCTTGTATGGAGAGGCATGAAACATTTTTCTGATGTACTGATACCCAATGCCTAGCAACATTGGTGTTTCTATATTTCTGTATATCATACAGGTGATCATACAGTCTGTCTTTGAGTCTCCTAGTCGTTCTTCCGACATATTGGATATCGCATAGTTCACATTTAATCACGTACACCAGAAACTTGGTATTGCAATTAATGAACTGCTTGATATCATAAGAATTGTGATTGGTACTAGACTGAACTGTGTCCCCTGTTTTTATATGTCTACAGTAATTGCAGTGAGGCATTCCACATCTAAAAGTACCCTGGAAATGCAACCAGTTTGATGCTGAGGGTGCACTTGAAAAAAGACTAGGTGAGAGGCGACTGCCCAAAGTGGGGGCTCTGCGGGACACTGATTTAACTCCCCTGGAAAGTATTTCATGATAGGCAGGGTCATTCAGTAGAATGGGAAGATATTTCTCAATAATGGATTTTATTTTACCAAATTCAAAACTGTAAGGTGTAGAAAACACCGGTACACCACTAAACGACAGTGTCGCTTTGTTTTTACGTTTATTCGAACAGTCCTGAAGTAAAGTATCTCTTGGGATAACACTCGCAGTTAGAAAGGCTCTGTTTATAATATTGGGAGCATAACCCCTATTGATGAATCATTGGGTCATATTAGTGGCTTCGGTGACAAAATCCTCAGGTCTGCTGCACAAGCGTCGGAGCCTGAGGAATTGTCCTACCGGAACCCCACGAACGGTGTGGCTAGGGTGGCCTGAATCCGCTCTAAGGAGGGCATTGCCAGCTGTGGGTTTTCTGTAAAGACCTGTAACTACTACACCATTAACAGCCAACAACTTGACATCCAATAAATCCATAGAAGTGATGCCAAGTTTTCCAGTAAAGCGGAGATTCATGACATTGTCATTGAGGTGATCCAACCAATCCTGTAAATTTGTGTCCTCTTTAGAGGAAACAAACAGGAGGTCGTCAATGAACCTGCAAAAAAAGATAGTATCTAAGCGGCGGGGGCTATCATGTCCAAAGATGCGAGACCTCTCCCAAAATCCCATGTAGAGATTAGCCAGGGAAGGCGAAAATTTCGCTCCCATGGAGGCCCTGCACCTTTGGAGATAATAGCCCCCGTCAAACATAAAAAAATTATGTGTAAGTAAATAGTCCAATGACAGAATAATAAACTCCTGTAACACTAACGAGTACTTCCCAGATTCTTTAAGCAAAGTGGACACAGCCAAAACCCCCAAGTCATGAGGAATGCTTGAGTAGAGGCTGGTCACATCACATGTGATCCACCTGTACTCTGCTTTCCACTGAAAATCCCGGAATTTATTGAGCAGTTGTTTGGTATCACGTAGATACCTTGGAAGGTTGACGACCAAAGGCTGGAGTTGGCCGTCAACCCACTCTCCTAACCGCTCGTTAAGGGATCCAATACCTGCCACTATGGGCCTGCCCACGAGTGGGTCCAGGCCCTTGTGAATCTTTGGCAGGTGATGGAACACTGGCATTACGGGATTAATGGGGATAAATAACAGCTTCTCCTTGTCTGAGAAAATTCCCGCATGGACTGCTGTGTCCAACAAGGAGGAAAGTTTGGCAGAAAAAGGGATGGTGGGATCACCCTTGAGTGAAGTATAGGTGTTGCTGTCAGACAACTGACGTAAAGCTTCACCTTTGTGAATATTAATAATCAATCAATCAATATATCAATATTAATAATAAAATAATAAAATTTAAAAATAAAAATAAATATATCTTTAAAGAGACATGCACATATTAGCACGGACTAAGGAATATTAATGCAAGCACTTTATAGTGCACCTAATCAATTTTAAGGTTGCTTTGCATTTTTTCATCTATACAGTCCAAAATTTCACATATATGCACATATATATCTATATTCATACATATATATATAAAAAAATGTTTTTCTCTTTTTCGCATTCACACACATGGTCACACATGTCTTGGATGCACATTTATATTTATACTCTTTTTTCAATTGGTAGTATTTCATCCCAATTTTTTTATTCATCTCATTCGATTTCTATATTTATTCTTATTGATATATTTTTGTTCCCACTCCACACCATATCACTTATTTTTATTATATATATTTTTTCTATACATATTATATTTAAAAAAATAAAATAAAAAAAATAAAATAAAAAAAAAAAAATATATATATATATATTTTTTACATATCTGTATAGATTGTCATATGGTGAGGTATTTCTATCCTCTTTTTTCATTGTGGTCAGTGAACCACACCCATTTCACTTGAATCACTTCATGCGTAATTAATTTAATTGATTTTCAATTAACTAATTAGTTTCACCTTGGGGTTGGATCACATGACTTTCCCTGTTTAGGGTATATCTTGGGTAGGATTTGTGTAATAACTAGCTATGAATAAGCACTTTAAATAGTGCGAAACGCATCAGCTAAACTAGATCAGTTTGTTGTGTTGTGCAGAGTGTTTTTGGTTTCCTGAAAACCCCCTTTTTTTTGGAATAAAGGCTTTTTAACAGGAGTGCTGCGTCCAGAAGACCTTTTTTCCTTTCTTCAATTGCTTTTGCATTTGCCTGCACCCTTGGTTGCTGGGAGGAGGTAATTCTAGGGACTTCCACACCTGAGCGGCTCCCTCCCTCCTGTCTTTTCCCTTTTCTGGACTTTTGCTACTCAGTGCTGACCAGCTCGGAGTGGATTCCCACCTCTTCATTCACTTTCATCTGAACACAGTATTATTCCAGCAACCAGCCTATCATGGATATTAATATGCCGAACACACCTGCCAACGAATCTGGTCATAGTAGAACTTTCATGGTACCTTCTGACAATCCCTTCAGATCGGGACTGCAGGCCTCACAACTTCAGCCCATGGACGACAGAATAGTTTCCCTAACCAGTATCTTTAGGAAACTTGAATCGGTGATGGCTAAAGAAATCAGAATCTATTGGGACATCAACTCACTTTCTGAATATGTGGCATTTTCACGCATTCCCCGGGGCCTCAGAATCAAGAAATTCCCTACATCTGACCTCTTGAATGATGCTTTGAAGCAGGAATGGACTGATACACTCAGCTCATGCTCTCTTAAATTAATGGAGATACTCCTTAAATCAAAGAATCAAGAAATTAATATCATACAATCAGAAATGGCTGACATTCAGAGTAGTCTCACGGATTTACAGACACACCCCGAGTTTTCGGAATTGGACGGCCGACTGAACAAAAAATTGGACAAATTGGAAAGGCAAGTCATCTCCACCAAAACAAGCAAAATGACCAGAGACAAGGTCGACTATGAGAGTGGAAACGTATATACATGGAAGAAGATGCAATTCCAATCTGGCCGATCACGTAAGAACCGACCAAAAAAAGTCAGTTTTTCTGATTTAGAACATGACCTGGATAATGACACCATGGCTACATCTGCGTCGGATTCCTCACCTGAACGGTCATTGAGGTCTCCCATTCGGAATCATTCACAGGATGGAATTCAATCCGGAAACCCTCAGGGGCCCCACAAGAAAGCCAAACAGAAAAGCGCAATAAGAAAACCCGGAGAGGAGGGAAAAGACACTCGCACACCAAAAAATACCCCATACATCTTGCGGGGGAGAAAGAAATAGATGTCACCAACGTTATCAACATCTCGAGCAGAATTTTAAGCGATGAAGAAAAATGCATTTTATCTAAGGGACTTAATTTTTGCCCCACCAGGCATTTTGACCTCTTCAATACCTTATTAGATGTTAATAAATTCTCTCGTAGCTTAACGCTCAAGAAACACTATTTCGATCTCCCCATGCAAGCAGAGGACACCTCCTCTGGTGATCAGGATATGGGTGAGTGTCCTTCTCCAGTGTTGTTTTCAGAAGTGTGTGCTCTCCAGGAGCTTATGGATTTGGCCACTGAGTCCAGTCCTTGCCCCGTTGACCCCACCGATGTCCCCAATAGTATTTCTTTTAAACTTAGATCGGACTTTTATCCGGTGGGGTCGCGAGGCAAGGATCTTGACCTCTTTCAAAGCATGGTCGAGAAGGATCTTACCCATTTGGCCCGTGATTGCCGAAGGAGGTCTGTTTCCCATAATTTGTCCCCATCAGAACATAAGGCTCTTAAACATCTAGAAATGGACGATAACATTGTCATCCGCAATGCGGACAAGGGTGGGTTGGTGGTGGTCCTCAATTCTGATACCTACAAAGGTGAAGCTTTATGTCAGTTGTCTGACAGCAACACCTATACTTCACTCAAGGGTGATCCCACCATCCCTTTTTCTGCCAAACTTTCCTCCTTGTTGGACACAGCAGTCCATGCGGGAATTTTCTCAGACAAGGAGAAGCTGTTATTTATCCCCATTAATCCCGTAATGCCAGTGTTCCATCACCTGCCAAAGATTCACAAGGGCCTGGACCCACTCGTGGGCAGGCCCATAGTGGCAGGTATTGGATCCCTTAACGAGCGGTTAGGAGAGTGGGTTGACGGCCAACTCCAGCCTTTGGTCGTCAACCTTCCAAGGTATCTACGTGATACCAAACAACTGCTCAATAAATTCCGGGATTTTCAGTGGAAAGCAGAGTACAGGTGGATCACATGTGATGTGACCAGCCTCTACTCAAGCATTCCTCATGACTTGGGGGTTTTGGCTGTGTCCACTTTGCTTAAAGAATCTGGGAAGTATTCGTTAGCGTTACAGGAGTTTATTATTCTGTCATTGGACTATTTACTTACACATAATTTTTTTATGTTTGACGGGGGCTATTATCTCCAAAGGTGCGGGGCCTCCATGGGAGCGAAATTTTCGCCTTCCCTGGCTAATCTCTACATGGGATTTTGGGAGAGGTCTCGCATCTTTGGACATGATAGCCCCCGCCGCTTAGATACTATCTTTTTTTGCAGGTTCATTGACGACCTCCTGTTTGTTTCCTCTAAAGAGGACACAAATTTACAGGATTGGTTGGATCACCTCAATGACAATGTCATGAATCTCCGCTTTACTGGAAAACTTGGCATCACTTCTATAGATTTTTTGGATGTCAAGTTGTCGGCTGTTAATGGTGTAGTAGTTACAGGTCTTTACAGAAAACCCACAGCTGGCAATGCCCTCCTTAGAGCGGATTCAGGCCACCCTAGCCACACCGTTCGTGGGGTTCCGGTAGGACAATTCCTCAGGCTCCGACGCTTGTGCAGCAGACCTGAGGATTTTGTCACCGAAGCCACTAATATGACCCAACGATTCATCAATAGGGGTTATGCTCCCAATATTATAAACAGAGCCTTTCTAACTGCGAGTGTTATCCCAAGAGATACTTTACTTCAGGACTGTTCGAATAAACGTAAAAACAAAGCGACACTGTCGTTTAGTGGTGTACCGTTGTTTTCTACACCTTTACAGTTTTGAATTTGGTAAAATAAAATCCATTATTGAGAAATATCTTCCCATTCTACTGAATGACCCTGCCTATCATGAAATACTTTCCAGGGGAGTTAAATCAGTGTCCCGCAGAGCCCCCACTTTGGGCAGTCGCCTCTCACCTAGTCTTTTTTCAAGTGCACCCTCAGCATCAAACTGGTTGCATTTCCAGGGTACTTTTAGATGTGGAATGCCTCACTGCAATTACTGTAGACATATAAAAACAGGGGACACAGTTCAGTCTAGTACCAATCACAATTCTTATGATATCAAGCAGTTCATTAATTGCAATACCAAGTTCCTGGTGTACGTGATTAAATGTGAACTATGCGATATCCAATATGTCGGAAGAACGACTAGGAGACTCAAAGACAGACTGTATGATCACCTGTATGATATACAGAAATATAGAAACACCAATGTTGCTAGGCATTGGGTATCAGTACATCAGAAAAATGTTTCATGCCTCTCCATACAAGGTATAGAAAAGATTGTTTCACCCTTAAGAGGGGGAGACAAATTCAGGACACTGTGCAGGCGTGAAGTCTATTGGATTTTTTCATTGCACACCAGGATACCGGCAGGCCTTAACTTTGAATGGGATGTATCCCATTATTATGATTAGTCCTCGCGTCCTGCACAGTGTCCTTTCTAGTTTTCTGTGTTTGGCATTTTTCTGATGTTTCTAACATTGGTTACCCATGCGTGTCCATTTAGGTTCGGATCACATTTTTGTCCTTCCTCACCACATGCTCATGGGCACACACATGTTTATACCCGGTTGATTGTCAGAAGTTTCCACTTTTTCATTTTATCTTGTTTCATATAGTTACCATGATATTGACTGCTTGTTGCATGTTCGAATCTTTATGGTTTCTATATTATTGTTCATATAATATATGGAACATGATAGTTCTACTACTTTATTGGGACCATTTTCTTTTCTTTTTCTTCCCCCAACTCTTTTAGTCTTGAACCGTTATTCACTTGGCTTGGAAGAAATTGTATGTTTTGGTCTCTCTCTCTTCTTTTGCACTAATTATCCATTAGTGGTAGATCGTCTTGATCAGATTGTTTTATTGTATATGTGTCACACATTAATTTGCGTGTTTTACAGTCTCTTTATTCCTTTTATTTAATTTATGTTGGTTTTGGTTATGTCATTTTTGACAGCAGGTACTGTCGTGGGCATATACAGAGTTTATTTTGTATATGGAAATGACATATAGATTCCCATCTCGGAAACCAATGCACACACAAGTTTTATGGCCCATGTTTCATCTGTATGTATATTGTGCTGTAGATGTAATATTGCATTGACATTCATTTAGTGCATGGGTTTATGTGGGCATCATGGCATGTTCACATTAGGTCAGGATCCAACCCCAAGGGTGACTTTTTCACATAAACATTCACTTCAAAGTGTATTGTTCACGTAGAATACCTTTCAGATGTTTTGATTGGATGGATTGTTTTCCATCGAGACGTCTGTGGTTGGTTGTATTGGACGGAATGGTTTCCAATCGAGACGTCTATGGTTGGACGTCTACCTCGATCAATGCTTACATTTTTGGAGCCACCATGTGCACACGTACACAATATACCTTTAGTAATGACTTCCATCCCAATAGACATATAGACTCAAATATTTGTTAAAGAGACATATACCCATATATCAATACAAATCTGTACAGACATTAGTTTAAACAGAACATTTGTTCTTTTTTCACATTAAATTCACTGTATAAATTATCAATATTAATAATAAAATAATAAAATTTAAAAATAAAAATAAATATATCTTTAAAGAGACATGCACATATTAGCACGGACTAAGGAATATTAATGCAAGCACTTTATAGTGCACCTAATCAATTTTAAGGTTGCTTTGCATTTTTTCATCTATACAGTCCAAAATTTCACATATATGCACATATATATCTATATTCATACATATATATATAAAAAAATGTTTTTCTCTTTTTCGCATTCACACACATGGTCACACATGTCTTGGATGCACATTTATATTTATACTCTTTTTTCAATTGGTAGTATTTCATCCCAATTTTTTTATTCATCTCATTCGATTTCTATATTTATTCTTATTGATATATTTTTGTTCCCACTCCACACCATATCACTTATTTTTATTATATATATTTTTTCTATACATATTATATTTAAAAAAAAATAAATAAAAAAAAATAAAAAAAATAAATAAAAATAAAAATATATATATTTTTTACATATCTGTATAGATTGTCATATGGTGAGGTATTTCTATCCTCTTTTTTCATTGTGGTCAGTGAACCACACCCATTTCACTTGAATCACTTCATGCGTAATTAATTTAATTGATTTTCAATTAACTAATTAGTTTCACCTTGGGGTTGGATCACATGACTTTCCCTGTTTAGGGTATATCTTGGGTAGGATTTGTGTAATAACTAGCTATGAATAAGCACTTTAAATAGTGCGAAACACGTCAGCTAAACTAGATCAGTTTGTTGTGTTGTGCAGAGTGTTTTTGGTTTCCTGAAAACCCCCTTTTTTTGGAATAAAGGCTTTTTAACAGGAGTGCTGCGTCCAGAAGACCTTTTTTCCTTTCTTCAATTGCATTTGCATTTGCCTGCACCCTTGGTTGCTGGGAGGAGGTAATTCTAGGGACTTCCACACCTGAGCGGCTCCCTCCCTCCTATATATCAGTTTTTGTTGTAGCAGAATACACTTCAGCCTAAATTCATTAAGAAAGATCATTTATTTTCAGAGTTTTTTTTCAAAATTTTTTAATTTAGCAAAAATTAAAAAACGCAGTGATGATTAAATACCACCAAAAGAAAGCTCTATTTGTGGGAAGAAAATGTCATATGGGTACAGTGTTGCATTACCACGCAATTTTAATTCAAACTGTGACAGCGCTGGAAGCTAAAAAATGGTCTGGGCAGGAAGGGGGTGAAAGTGCCCATTATTGAAGTGGTTAAATACTTTACTTTGAGACAAAAAAAACAAACCTTGCTTTTAATTGCAATTCTTTAAATCAGTCTTCTCCAGCAGATAACCGATTTAGAAATTAGTGTTCTTGTATAATGATATTTGTTTTTCTTTTGTTGCCATACAGACACAACAAAATCTAAAGTCGACTCTTTTCAGTAAGTAGCAGCTTTTTATGTTGATACTAAATTGTTGTAGAAATAATGTAAACTCAATCAGGTGTAGCCAATCACCTTTTCTTTTCAAATTGTTTTTTTTGAACAATATTGCAATTTAGTATTGTGACAGGAGTGACTTTGGGTCGGGGGTTTGTGCAGCTTAGCTTGCCCTGGAGAGTTCTGGAGGCTCCTTGTCCAGCTTCCCCAACGCCTCTTATGTGTAAATCACCCTGTGTCTCTAATAGGGGCACAGGGTGAATAAGAACCCCACTATGATCTGTGCTAGTGAGTTTCAATGCTGTATACATTGTATATATTGTGTTTTGGCTGTTGTGTACTATTTGCTGTGATGGTTTGGGGTGCGACTATTCTATTGTGGCTGCCTGAACTATGGTTCCCTTAACTATTATTGGATTTAGCGGTGCTTGTATTGATTATACCAATGAATAGAATAGATAAAAAAAGAAAATTGATAAAAAAATAACAATTTATTCATAGGTTACAATACATTTAAAAGATATTGAGGAGAAGTACAACGCAGTGCACTTTGTCCTTGTGAGTCACCAACATAACAGTCCTACATGTTTCGCCTAATCTAGGCTTCTTCAGGGACGTTTGGAGACTCTATGTCAATATAAAAATAATATAAACAATTCATAGTTATATCATTTTTAAACATCAAAGTTAAAGAAAAATTAATTACTCAAATAAAGTACATAATACATTGCTGGAGAATAAAGGTATATATAAAGGCAGTACCTCTGAAATCCTGATGGCCCTTACAACCAGATAAGTGTCCCTGTGGTGGATCAAATATACTGGGAACACTATATGGAGTAGCCGGTATCTGTGTTAGGTAGTGTCCGGGTTCAAAACAGCCTGCGCATAGGATCCACAAAATCCAAATAAGGGGATATTGGGTTAGCACCTCACCAACATCTGCGCTTGCAGTGTTTAGGTTCACCAGCTTGTGACAACCACAAAGATCCATTACGGGCGCTAGGGGGCAGTCATCAGTATGCATCTATGCCGCTGAACCTGAGCGGAGGCACGGGTGTTATGACTGTCCGCAATGGTGACCAAGTTCTGCTGGAGATGATCGCATGCACTGAGACAGCATTGGCAACATTTGCGTCGCCCACACGGGGGCGCTGCCGTGCGTACCGCTTTCCATCTGATGGATCTCTCTGCACATGTGACCTTTCTCTCACCAGCAGGGTTTTTTTTTGTTTTTTTTTGCTGACATCATCACCCAGCGCCCGTAGTACGCTGCCATTCAATTGCACACTTGGGATATAAATAGGACCCATGCTGGTAACAACTCTGTCATGGGATCCTTTCTGGGAGCCACGCTAACCGCACGGAGTAAACAGGTATGTACCCACACCCAAAGCATCAAGCCCACTTTTTGCTGGGCTGCTTTTTATACAAATTATTGAATCATTTTTTGTTCATGCAGATCAGATATATTTTGTTGGCTTGGATTAAGCCTTCAGCTGCATCTCTGCAATGGACAATCAAAACCTTTGTGAAGAGATCTCAAGATAAATGCCCCACCTTTGATGGGCTGCAGGGCCACTTTATGTTTTCTTTGGAGCCTGAAGTGTTTTCATACCAGGCCTTGTTTGACTCCTCTTCTTTCTCTCCTTTTTCTCTGCCTCTGGCATTATCTATAGACATTGAACCAGGTGCTGTGGATTTGTTACATGCACCTGTTGCCCCTTTATGCTGTTATTCCTGGGCTCCCAGAATATGCACCCATTGCTATATCAATATGTAAGTTAATGAAATTTTATTTTTTGTTATATTGTACTATATATAGTAGATCTGAGTGTAGTAACATTAATTGACAAGCATTCTTAAGAGAGTCCTTTTGTCCCTTTCTCTTTTGATATATATTTTAGATTGGACTAGCCTAGGTGCTAACCCAATATCCCCTTATTTGGATTTTGTGGATCCTATGCGCAGGCTGTTTTGAACCCGGACACTACCTAACACAGATACCGGCTACTCCATATAGTGTTCCCAGTATATTTGATCCACCACAGGGACACTTATCTGGTTGTAAGGGCCATCAGGATTTCAGAGGTACTGCCTTATATATACCTTTATTCTCCAGCAATGTATTATGTACTTTATTTGAGTAATTAATTTTTCTTAAACTTTGATGTTTAAAAATTATATAACTATGAATTGTTTATATTATTTTTAGATTGACAGAGTCTCCAAACGTCCCTGAAGAAGCCTAGATTAGGCGAAACATGTAGGACTGGTATGTTGGTGACTCACAAGGACAAAGTGCACTGCGTTGTACTTCTCCTCAATATCTTTTAAATGTATTGTAACCTATGAATAAATTGTTATTTTTTTATCAATTTTCTTTTTTTATCTATTCTATTCATTGGTATAATCAATACAAGCACCGTTATAGTCCCATGCACACACCCTACCATTTCTGGGATTTCCAAAAAAAAAATTCACAGGGATGCAGGTGCTGCCCCATACCTATTTTGTTCCACGTGTTAGCTCTACAAACTTTATCTATGATTGGATTTACAAATTTGTTTGCTATGAGGAAAAAAGGGAGGGAGGATTCCTCCAACCCCCCTGCTGATAAGACTGTGTACTGAGAAGTTAAACACACCTGACCTGTATCACCATCATTGTCATTGGACAGTTTAACCCGCCCTGTTTTCCAAGGGTGGGAGGGAAGTGATTTGAAGAGAGATATCTGTTAACATGTGCTTGAATAAAGCAGTTTGTGGTTTTACCCTACACTGAGGTGTTGTGTCTGTGGACTGAGGGGCTAAAGAAGCTTGGAGGGTGCTGGATCTGGACAGAGGAAGCATTGACGGCGGACCAAGATCTGTTTGAGGACAGAGGGTTTATCACAACTGGTTGGCAGCAGTGGGATCATGCTTCCTGACTGTGCAGACCTGCACCTGGATCCAAGATCGGATAGTAGCCTTCAGCCACCCCAGCGGAGATATGGATCTGGCATCAGAGTTCCCGGGGCTGCTGCAGATCGTACTTTCAGCATACACCAGGACTGTGGATGAATACCTGGAGGTCAGGCAGCATATTCGGGTAAGGCACTGGATTAGATACATCCAAGTTGCTGGTATGCAACAAGGCAAGTGCTTTCCAACCCCAGAGCAGCAGGCCAGTGAACAAAGGGAGTTAAGGATGCAATTCCTGGGAGAGCGGCCCCAGGAGCAATGGGTGACTGAGTTGGACAGGCTGGTCCAGCAGGAGATAGAGCTGGACAATCGGTATAGGGCTCTGCAATGGCACGCGGAGGAGGAATATTTAGGAGAGACAACAGAATGCTCTCCGGAGGGATATGACTTTGGTGGCCCTGGATTGCTGTGGGAGAGCCTTACAGATGGTTTTGTGTTTGGCGATGAAGGGGAACCTACCCTTGAGGACCTGCGAGAACACAGAGAGGCTATGCTCGGTTTTGCAGGGGTCTCAGCGCTTAAACCTGATCTAGACTATTAGCTAAGGAAGGAACAGCATCTGGAAAGGGCATACAGGAAACTGCTAGAATGCGTTCAGCTGCATGCCAGAGAATCGGCAGTGGAAACTCCAGGGATTGCGGTCTCCAAAGCTGAAGTGCTGACAACAGTGCAGAGCTCTGCTAACCTCTGCCCAACAGCAGCTTCAGCCTCCCTGAGAGAAGAGGTAGTCTGCCTTTTTCCCACAATACTGACAGAGACATGGGATTTTCTGCCAGATGCATCTGTGGCGTTACAAGAGACTCCTCCAGCTGAAGCGCTGGCAACCAAACAGAGGGTCAAGGACCTCTGTCCCACACTTTTACCAATTCCAGAGACTGGGGATGTAATAGACGTTTCTGTAGAGGAGGAACCACCTAGCAAACCCCCAGCAGAAGTGCTGGCAGCAGGACAGAGTACTGCAGACACCTGCTCCACACCTCTGGCAGTTTCGAAGGCCTGAGGTGAGGAGGTGGTGTTTCTTTTTCCCCAGTGGATTGCAGAGATGCAGGGAGAGGAAGCTGCCATTCCCCTCCCCAACAAGGATTTTTGAACCTGGGAGACAATAACAGAGACAGGGAGCTTCAGCAGCAGACGGCGACACAAAATTGTGACACCAACCCAGCCGAAGTGCTGGCAACCGGACAGAGGGTCCAAGACCTCTGCCCTACACCTGAGGAAATTCTGGAGGCCCAGGGTGAGGAGGTGGCAGTCTGTCCCGAGCTGCAGATCAGGATTAAAGGAGAGAATGCAGTCGTCACCTCACAACTGTAGATTTATCTGGTGTCGGTGGATGTGCCTGTGGTCTCCACTAACAGAAAACCAGCAGAACTGCTGGCAACAGGGCAGAGTGCTACCAACCTCTGCCCAGCACTGGCAACAACTGTAGATTTCCAGGGAGCTGGGGCAGTCGGCCTCTCTCCCCAACAGTTAGCTGGAGCAGATGATGTAGGGAAGCTCCTATGCCCAGCTGAACTGCTGGCAACGTGACAAAGCGCTGCTGGCCTCTTCCCTTCACTAACAAACAATGGATTTCCTGTAAAGGTGGATAGGACTTCAGTCTCCACTTGTATACCCCAGGGATTCTGGGCAGTCGGCCCAGATCCCCAACAGCATGACAGAGTGAGCCCAGTCACCCTGTCTTCTCTCCAGCAGCTGAAAGGACTCCAGGGAGAAGGGTCAGTCCAGGCCACTCCCCAGCGGCGGGCATGTTCTCTGAGAGAGGCACAGGCTGGCTGGGTGAGTAATGCTATGTTTGGGACAATTTATTTGGGGTACTATGTGGATACCGGCATTGGGGTACTGGAACTATTGACTAACTTCGGAGTCAACCCGTCTTTGGTCTCCTCCTGCAATAGTCTCCTGCCGAAAGGGGAGATGTGTGACAGGAGTGACTTTGGGTCGGGGGTTTGTGCGGCTCAGCTTGCCCTGGAGAGTTCTGGAGGCTCCTTGTCCAGCTTCCCCAACTATTTTTATGTGTAAATCATCCTGTGTCTCTAATAGGGGCACAGGGTGAATGAGAACCCCACTATGATCTGTGCTAGTCAGTTTAAATGCTGTATACATTGTATATATTGTGTGTTGGCTGTTGTACTATTTGCTGTGATGGTTTGGGGTGTGACTATTCTATTGTCTATTGTGGCTGCCTGAACTATTATGGGATGTGCAAGTTTGTTTGCTGTGAGGAAAAAGGGAGGGGGATTCCTCCAACCCCCCTGCTGATAAGACTGTGTACTGAGAAGTTAAACACACCTGACCTGTATCACCATTGTCATTGGACAGTTTAACCCGCCCTGTTTTCCAAGGTTGGGAGGGAAGTGATTTGAAGAGAGATATCTGTTAACATGTGCTTGAATAAAGCAGTTTGTGGTTTTACCCTACACTGAGGTGTTGCCTGTGGACTGAGGGGCTAAAGAAGCTTGGAGGGTGCTGGATCTGGACAGAGGAAGCATTGACGGCGGACCTAGATCTGTTTGAGGACAGAGGGTTCGTCAGAAGTATATTCCGTCATAGTGATAACATACGAGAGAAACGGGAAAACAGTTTACGCTGTAGACCTATCCTCCCGCAGGGGAAATGTACTTTTATAGAACTTGATAAGTAGGAAAAGAATTAAACACACAAATAAAAGTAACATAACCTAGACATCTGGAGCACGCCCGCAAGGTAACCCCCACAGGAGAACGCTTCTCCTAGCGGGTTATCTGATGTGAAGAGGAGCCGCAAGAGCCGCCAGGGGACCCCAGAAGTCACGGATCGGGGCCACACTCTGTGCAAAACAAGCTGCACAGTGGAGGTAAGTATGACATGTTTTTTATTTTAAAAAAAACTAAGAAATGCTTTACAACCACTTTATGTTAGCAATCTTTCATATTGAGAAGAGTTATGCACCCTTTTGGTAACTTCTGAGACATTTGGTGCTATATTTGTTTTCCAGTGTGATGCAATAGTCATACGAGCTGCTGTGTGGATTTGAATACTCAAAGAGTGAAATTGTTTAGGGATTTTACCTAATGTGAGATGCAGGAGTGCCAGTTCAGGTGTTGGGGAAATTAAAAAGCCTGCAACGCTGGAAATTAAGGAAAAAATACTCAATTTCAGAAGCTTTGGAGGCTTCCACAACTCAGGAAGCAAGGTCCCTATAGTGCCACAACCTCTCCAAAATTAAGGAGTAGAATCAGGGAAAATGCTTGATAGCTTATATGGGACAAGGTAACTTCTGTTAAGCAGTTTCAGGAGGTTGCCCCAGTGGTTAACACATCTGGAGGCTCTAAATGTAATTCCTCTAGCTTGTTTCCATTCTGAAAAATCAACATTTTTTCCCAGGTCTCTTTCCCAGTTTAACATAGGGGCCGTTGTAAAGCAGTTATCATTGGGTTGTAGGTGAGCATAGAATCTTGAGATGCCTCCCATCCTAAAAGGACCATCTTGGAGCACCTGCCAACTTTCACCATTTACCCCAATTTCCCACGCATTATGTTTGGAGAATAGATGTCTATTTTGTAAAGCCACAAATTGGTAATCTCTCGGATTCCCAATGGTGCTAATCACCTTTTCAATGGCACACAAAGCCATTTGACTTTCAACTGTGATCAATTGGATTAGCTCAGCATGAAAAAAGCTTTCCCGGAGTCCCTGGTAGTGCAACTGAAGCAAACAATCAACTATGCGTGGCAAGGCACTGTCACAGGGATCTCCGCGCTAAAGTTGTGGACAGGCAGAAGTCAGGAGATGGATACAAAAATAAATTCAAAGGGTTTATCAATGCCTAGAAGCACAGTGAAATTAAGTATTAAGAAGTGGAAGGCATTTGGTACAACACAGACCCTCCTTGGATCAGGGCGTCGCTCCAAACTGAATAAAAGAGCCAGGAGGAAAGTGGTCAGAGAGGCTACCAAGAGGCCTGCAGCAACTCTAAAGCAGTTGCAGGAATTTATAACAAAGAGTGGTCATTGTGTGCATGTGACAACAATTCCACAAATGTGGCCTGTATAGAAGGGTTGCAAGGAAGAAAAAAAAAAGACACTCCTCAAGAAAGGCCACATGCAGTCATGACTGAGCTTTGCCATAAACACACCTTGAAGATTCTGAGGCCACATGGAAAAAAGATGTTATGGTCAGATGAGACTAAAATGTAATTATTTGACCTCAACACAAAATGATATGTCTGGCGGAAATCCAATACAACTCATTGTCCATATAACACCATTCCTACAGTAAAGCATGGAGGTGGTAATATCCTGTTATGGGGATTTTTCACTGCAGCAGGGACTGGAGCACTTGTCAAGATAGAAGGAAAAATGGATGGGGCAAAATACCATCACATTCTTGAAGAAAATCTGCTGCCCTCTACCAGAAAGTTGTCACTGGGAAGAAGGTTTACCTTCCAACATGACAATGACCCAAAGCACACAGCAAAAATGACCACCCAGTGGTTGAAGGAGAAGAAGGGGAATGTCCTTGCATGGCCTAATCAGAGCCCAGACTTAAACCCCATTGAAAATCTGAGGAATGACTTGAAGACTGCAGTCCACAAACGGTCACCATCAAATGTAACTGAACTTGAGCAGTCCTGCAAAGAAGAGTGGGCAAATATTGCAAAGTCTAGATGTGCAAAGTTAGTAGAGACAAATCCCAACAGACTAAAGGCTTCAATTAAAACAAAACACTGACATAATGGGGTAAACTTATTTTTCCAACTCTGTAAATCTGTTATTGAATTTTTTTCTGACATGTTGGTGTTCTATCTTTCACTTGGATGTTATAAGTTGCACTGAGTAAATACAGCTAGATACAGCTTTACTTTGCAGCCTGAAATGAAGACAGACACGGTTTGTGTCTGTCTTCATTTCAGGCTGCATAGTAAAAGGAGGGCGATTTCTTTTCTATACCCACTGTAAGATAGCAAAGTAAACCTGTGTTTTTGGCAATGCTGGCCCCATTATCTGCACATATGTACCTTACTGACTATGATGCAGTGCTCAGGCCTACCTTCCAATCGCCAGACCTGAGCAACCTCCCACACCAGCCACCACCAGGTATTTTGCAGTGGCTGCGATGGAGGAAGGAGCAGAGGAAGTGGCTGGGGGAGTTATGCCAGTGCACATAAGTTGGTTGAAGGGGCTTTAGAGAGAGGGGTTCTCCCATGGGTATGAGACCAAGCTGAAGCCATTTTACACTAAGAAAATTGCACTTAATGCAGAGGCAGTGTGTGGACAGGCGTCTTTTTGTTGTAGTTTATAGAAATGATGGTATTTTTCCCAGGATACGTGAGCAAAGCAGAGGTTAATTTTAACAGATAACGATTGTCCTGAAAATGGTAGGTTGCTATTGCTGACCTTCTAAAAATGCTTGTTGCCTGGCTGCCTCTGGCTTCCTTGCTTTCTGGGTCTCAGACAAATCAGCTTTGCATGTACTGAAGTAACATGAAAGTATTGATGTAAATTTGAACTCCGGGCTGGAAAATAAAATACCCTTGGCCCCTCACACGGAAAAGGGTTAAATGCTCGTTATGTCCAGGGATACAGGAATCAGGTGTAATACCATATTCCTGGCTGCTGCAGGCTCCCTCTATCTGTGCAAGCTGGTCCCTGCAGCCTCCTCTTTAAGCCAGTCACACACGATGTAGGGTTACTAGTCCTGCATTGTACATGATGACTGCGATGGCCCAATCTCATCCGGGAGCTTTGAGGAGAAGAGGACAGCACCAAGCCTACTGGAGCAGGGAATTGGGGTAGTACTACCCCCTAGACATTAATTTACAAACATTTAACCCTTGTAGTGTGGGGGGAGGGGGACTCCGCTGCAAGGGTATTATTCTCTTACAATCCCAGAGTTCAACTTTAACAAGTTTACATTAATTCCTGGCATAGCAAAATATACACAAACCGCGTCACTTCAACTTTTAGAATTATAAACAGTCCTTGAGGTTTAGCCCAGTGTCTTTCTCCTCCTCCTCTATCCCCAAGGTAGCATGGATTACTTTGAGGGGTCCCCCTATCTCTTCTAGAGACATCTTGTACTTAGAGGCAGCATCTGTCTCATTTTCCTCTTCCTCAGAATCTGTTCACTCTTGAGAAGTATCCTGGGAGGTCCGACCTCCCACCTGTATAAGAGAATCCCCCTGAGACTCCAATAAAGGCTGCAGAGTCCTGGGTTCCCCTGAGGGTCCTGACTCTTCTCTCAGGTTTGACCTGAAAGCTTGAAAAGGTGGCCCGGAGCTCTTCCTTAATGGCTGTAACCAGATCACCACAAATCGACGGAGACTCCTCCTTGACTAAATCCGAGATACAATCTGCACAAAGAGGCTTTTTTGTCCAGGATTCGCTTAACTTCTCTTTACTGGCTGAACAGAATATTGCCTCGGCTAAGGTGATGTCATCATTTTGCTGCAGGCAGACAAGCATTTTATTACTCTCCTCTTAATTATCAGACAAGGGCTGATCTGTATCAGATTTTTGTGAACACAGCCAAGAAATGAATAGGCACCAGAATTTACATGATTGTATATATGTCTGTTTTAGGAGGGCGCAGGATTCAACCTATGAAAACTACACTCAGAGAACTCCGTGAAGAATGATCTACAGCATCTGAGAAGCGAGCTTGCTGAAGAACTCCAGTCTGTTACTTTTTCTTCTCTTCTTGGCTGATAATTGGATATAACACAGTTCCAGATTTTCAGAGGCATATTTAGCTTGGCCAGGTTTGTCCCTGGAAATGGTCTATCTTTGAATGTAACTTCACAATAAACTTGGGAATACTGGTTTTGGGAATGTTACATGCAGTTCTGTCTATTTATCTTATGTAAACCAGGGAAGGGGATGAAGGTGCATCTCTAGCCAAAGCCGCTGGTTTTCAATAGAGAAGGGGGTTTATTGTGTTGGGTTTTTTGTTATGGCTAGAACAGGGGCCATGACCTGTTGGGGTTTTTCATAAAGTTACATATTTAATCTGGTTAAAAAAAAAAAAAGAAGACACAAGTCCATCCACTTCAACAGTTTTGTTTTGGCTAGAGCAGGGTCTGTGTCCCGTTGGGGCTTTTGTTTCAGCAAGCTCAGGGACCGTGTCCCATTGTGGTTTTCCTTTCAGAAAAAACAGGGGCCGTGTCCTATTGTAGTTGTTCTGTCAGATAGAGCAGAGGCTGTGTCCTGTTGGAGGTGTTGTTTTGGCTAGAGCAGGGGCCTTGTCCCATTGGGGTTTTTCTTTCAGCGAGAGCAGGGGCCGTGTCCTATTGGGGTTTTTCTTTCAGTGAGAGCAGGGGCCGTGTCCCATTAGGGTTTTACTTTTAGGTAGAGCAGGGGCCAGATCCCATTGGAGTTTTGTTTCAGCCAAAGCAGGTGCCATGTTCCGTTGGGGTTTTTCCTTCAGCGAGAGCAGAGGCCACGTCCCGTTGGTATTTTTCTTTCAGCGAGAGTAGGGGCTGCTTTCTGTTGGGGTTTTTGTTTTTAAAAAACAGGGACCGTGTGCCGCTGTAGTTATTCTTTCAGCGAGAGCAGGGGCCAGGTCTTGTCTGGGTTTTTATTTTAGCAAGATCAGGGGCCGTGTCTCATTGTAGTTGTTTTTTCAGATAGAGCAGGGCTGTGTCCTGTTGGAGGTGTTGCTTTGGCTAGAGCAGGGGCCGTGTCCCGCTGGGGTTTTTCTTTCAGTGACAGCAGGGGCCGTGTCCCGCTGGGGTTTTTCTTTCAGGGACAGCAGGGGCCGTGTCTCGCTGGGGTTTTTCTTTCAGCGAGAGCAGGGGCCCTGTCCCATTGGGGTTTTTCCTTCAGCCAGAGCAGGGGCCGTGTCCCATTGGGGTTTTTCTTTCAGCCAGAGCAGGGGCCCTGTCCCGTTGGTGTTTTTCTTTCAGCGAGAGCAGGGGCCGTGTCCAGTTGGGTTTTCTTTTTCGTACATCACGGGACACAGAGCGACTTAGTCATTACTAATGGGTTATATAGATTACCTTCAGGTGTTGGCACTGGCCAATTCCAAACCGGAAGTACCCTCCCCTATATAAGCCCCTCCCACCCGGGAGCACCTCAGTTTTTTGCCAGTGTCTAAGGTGTTGGCCAAAGAGTAACATGTGTTTTCACTGGGCTTGCGTACAGGTTCTTTTGGGCCTTAGTAAGCTGTTCCGGATCCCACCAAAAAAGCTTCATAGCTAAACGGTCGGTACCCGGGCCTTGCAGCAGAAGAGCAAGGTTTTGCCTGTAATGCTTCTCTTAGGAGAGCTGGACCCTGGGATCCAGAGCTCTGGTCATACCCACGACCAAGATGTTGTCTGTGCAGGGTGCTATACAGGTCCAGGGGAGTGGAATCCTTGGGAACCCGGTCCCTGAAGGTTTAATTACAATGCCTGCCGTGATAGGTGAAGTTTGGACTTCTGTGGACCAAACAAAGTCCTGCGGCGGGGATCAGGTAAGTGGGGGCCCCCAGGAACTTGGTTCTATTGGGGGACCCCCAAGCCTAATTTGTCTTTCTGTCTGTTACCTAACGGTATTCCCGCTAAATATCTGTGTTTGCCTGTAACTACTGAAAATGTAAAATTTTAATAGTAGTCAAGAAAAAAAAAAAAAAAAAGGGACCGCGGTACCTGTGTTAAACCACTAGAGGCCGCTGTAGTCCATTTTTCTTGTCATGTGGATCTTTGGTTTTCTCAGGTCAAAAGATCCAGGCAGCTGGTAAGTTTCTCTGTGGGAAACCACTTCCTCTGCCCTGTTGCTGCGCTCATCCACCGCACAGGCCCTCCGGAAAAGGGCCCTGGCTCCTAGTCCCCTGTTTGATTTTGAAAAGGGCGCCAATGGCGCACGGGCGTGCACGCGCCTCCTATGAAAAAAAGGGGCGGGGCGGGTGGATGACGCTCGATGCGCGCCGCGGCGCTTCTGCGCATGTGCGGGCGTCCCAGCATAGTTAAAAGACACAATACAAGTGTCAGCTGGATGCAAACAGAGCTAGCAACAAACAGTGGCACACAGAGGCGGTTGATGCAGGCATCCCCATAGAAAGGCACTTTAGTGGACACCAGCTGGTATATAGCAGCACCTGTGTTAGATTATTACCAGCAAAATTGGTGTATGACGACGGGAATACCTCAGCTTTGTGCTTAAAGGATATGTCGTCCAGACGCTCCGGAAATAGATCTTCCAGGAAGCCAAAGGGGTCTCCATCGGGCTCTGAGGATATTGGGCATGCTTGTACTGCACCAATCTCCCCTGAGAATTCAGAGGTCAGTAGCCGTAGAAACCCCGCAGGAATGCCTGGTGCTGCGGCTGTCCCCAGTCCACCTGCTCCTGTATATATAACAGAGGAGGTTTTATCCTCAACTCTGGGAGGATTGGAAGAGAGATTAACAGCATTGATCGCTGCTTCCCTGTCTCAGGAAAAGCGCGTCCGATCTCAGTCTCCTCCTTCAGAGTGCCTGTTAGTGGAGGAACAGTCCCAGAGATCGACCTACCTGAAGGGGATCAGGATGAGGTTGATTCAGTTATGGAGGAATCAACAGTGGAAGAACCTTTCTCAGCATCTCAGGCTGAAAGATTATGGGTTCAGTCTCTGACTAATATGGTCCGATCAGCATTTAAAATGCCTCTGGCGGAACCACCATCCACTACGGTTTCCTCGCTGGGGTCGCTAAAAGCTCCCCAGGCTGTCTGTTCCTTCCCAATCCACCCTTTATTAGAAGGGCTTATTTACCAGGATTGGGAGCATCCTGATAAAATATTTGCTCCCCCCAAGAGATTTCCGGTGATCTATCCCATGGAGGATAAGTTCATAAAAAAATGGAGGGTCCCTACAGTGGACGCAGCCATCTCTTCTGTTAACAAATCACTGACATGTCCAGTAGATAATGTTCCAATGTCAAAGACCCAATAGATAAAAAATTGGAGTCTTTACTAAAATCTGCTTTCTCTACAGCAAGCATGGTGACACAACCTGCGGTAGCAGCGATTGGAGTCTGCCAAGCAGTGAAAGATCAGTTGAAACAAGTCTTAAGGGACTTTACCAGATCAGCAGGCTCTTGCCCTAGCTGACCTGCCTAGGGCCTTGTGTTTTGCGGTGGACGCCATAAAGGATACAATCCAACAGGCCTCCCGCTTTACGCTGTCTATAGTACAGGCTTCTGTGGCTCAAAAACTGGTCTGCTGAAGCTCCCTGTAAAAAACTGCTGGTTAGCTTCCCATTTCATGGAGAACGCTTATTTGGAGAAGATCTGGACAAATATATCCAGAAAATTTCTGCCGGTAAAAGTTCACTCTTACCGGTTAAGAACAAGGGTAGAAGTCCTTCTTTTAAGAGGCCTACTTCTCCAGTCCCTGGCACATCGGCTGTGAAACAGTTCCGACGGCCTCCGCGGTCAAATCCAGGGGGCAGAAATCAGGGACAATCACAGGGTATCAAGAAACCCTGGGTCAAGAGAGGTACAAAACCTCCCCCTAAGTCATGAAGGGTTGTCCCCACTCAGTCGGGTGAGGGGAAGACTTCAGTTGTTCACAGAGACCTGGCGGGACACCATCAGAGATGGGTGATCCCCGCAGTAAGTCTGGGATACAGGCTGGAGTTAAAAGACATTCCTCCTGCCCATTTTATAAGGTCAAACGTGCCAAGCGATCCCCAGAAGAGTGGATCCCTCCTTCTGGCACTAGAGCAACTATTGCCCCAAGGGTAATCATGAAGGTTCCCTTGGAAGAAAACGGGTTCGGGTTTTACTCGAACCTTGTCACAGTCCCCAAACCAAATGGGGACATGAGGCCCATATTGAATATAAAAGGGCTAAACAAGTTCCTACATATCAGGACTTTTTTCGGATGGAGTCGATCCGATCGGTGGCCACCGCCCTACAAGGGCAGGAATGGTTAGCCTTGATCGACATAAGGGATGCTTATTTGCATATTCCCATCTGTCCGGCCCACCAGAAATTTCTACGCCTTGCAGTAGAAGGGCGCCATTTTCAGTTCAGAGCCTTACCTTTCGGTCTGGCCACGGCACCACGAGTGTTCACAAAAATTCTGGCCCTACGATTGGCCAAACTAGGAACACAAGGTGTAACGATAATGGCATATCTAGACGACTTGTTGCTGATAGACCACTCAGTGAAAAAAAAAAAACTAGAAGTGGTCGTTCACAAGATAATCAAGTATCTGGAATCTCACGGTTGCATTATCAACCGAGACAAGTCAGCCCTAAAACCAGTCAAAAGCCTGGAATACTTGGGGGCTAAGACTGGATTCAAATCAGAGAAAGATTTTCTTACCTCCAGAGAAGGTGTCGTCTTTGAAATATTTGACCCACCTAGTGGGTACAAAAAAGAAAAACCATCCATACGCCTGTGTATAAGGCTGCTGGGAAAAATGGTGGCTTCATTCGAAGCGGTACCCTACGGTCAATTCCATTCAAGGAACTTGCAGAGGGCCATACTGTCAGCCTGGAACAAAAAAGTTCAGGCTTTAGACTTACCAATGTCCCTGTCCCCTTCCGTTCGCAAGAGCCTCCATTGGTGGTTGGTGCCCCAGAATCTGGGAAGGGAAACCCTTCAGTCCGGTTTCTTGGAAGGTGGTCACTACAGTTGCCAGCCTCATAGGCTGGGGGGCAGTACTGGAGCAATGGTCTCTCCAGGGCAAGTGGTCAGAAGCAGAGAAGGCCCTGCCCACCAATCTCTTAGAGATACGAGCAGCCCGGTATGCCCTAGTAGCATGGACATCCAAACTCCAAGGGTCACCTGTCAGAATTCAATCAGACAATGCCACAGCAGTGGCATATATCAATCTCCAGGGTGGCACCAGGAGTCGTGCAGCCCAGAGGGAAGCGAAATGCATCCTGGAATGGGCAGAAAGGTATGTCACAGCCATATCCGCGGTTTTCATCCCAGGAGTGGAAAATTGGAGAGCGGACTTTTTTAAGTCGCCAGCAATTATGCCCGGGGGAATGGTCTCTTCACCCCGAGGTTTTCCAGGCAATATGCCAGCGGTGGGGAACACCGGCTGTAGATCTGCTAGCATCCAGATTCAACGCAAAGGTGGACAGATTTGTGTCTCGCACAAAGGATCCCCTAGCTTGCGGTTCGGATGCCCTAGTGTTCCCTTGGGATCAGTTCAAGCTGATATATGCATTCCCACCGCGATTAATCCGCAGAATCAGGGTAGAAAAGAAACCAGTGATTCTGGTGGCTCCAGCGTGGCCCCGAAGGGCATGGTACGCGGAGATTGTAAAAATGTCAGTGGGAAGTCCTTGGACCCTCCCACATCGTCCGGACCTGCTTTCGCAAGGACCGATATACTACCCTTCCTTACCAGCCCTAGGTTGACGGCCTGGCTATAGAAGCCCACATTCTAAAAAAGAGAGGGCTCTCTAATCCTGTGGTATCTACCATGATCAATGCCAGGAAGCCGGTATCCAGGCAGATCTATTATAGGATCTAGAAGGCGTACATCACGTGGGGTGAGGCCAGGAAATGGCATCCACGTAAGTACGTAATAGGTAGGATTCTGGACTTCCTACAGTGGGCTGTACATAGGAAGCTTGCCTTGAGTACTATCAAGGGTCAGACGGCCATGTCAATATTTTTTTTTCAAAGGCCCTTGGCTTTGCATTCATTAATCAAAGCTTTCATACAAGGAGTGATGCGTATTAGCCCTCCGGTTAGTATTCCCATATGTCCATGGGACTTAAACCTGGTTCTGTCGGTTCTACAGAAACAACCATTTGAACCATTGCGGCACATTTTCTTGGTTCTTTTCACCAGGAAATTGATTTTCTTAGTAGCCATTTGTTCGGCTAAAAGAGTATCGGAATTAGCCGCCTTGTCCTGTAAGGAGCCATATCTGGTTATCCATAAGGACAGAGTAGTATTACGTCCTCATCCAGCCTTCTTCCTAAGGTGGTATCGAGGTTCCATTTGAACCAAGATGTGGTTCTTCCTTCCTTTTTCCCCAAACCTAGTTCGGTAGAGGAAAAGTTATTGCATTCTTTGGATGTAGTAAGAGCAGTTAAAGCTTATCTTAAAGCCACTGCTCAGATTCGCAGAACGGATACTTTGTTTGTTCTGCCGGAAGGCCCCAGAAAGGGTCAGGCAGCATCAAAAATCTACTTTAGCCAAGTGGATTCGACAGGTCATAATACAAGCCTATGGCTTGAAAAGGAGACCGCCTCCGTTCAAAGTTAGGGCGCACTCCACAAGAGCAGTTGGAACTTCATGGGCAGTGCATCACCCAGCCTCCCTGGCTCAAGTACTGTAAGGCCACAACATGGTCCTTAGTACACACGTTTACTAGATTCTACCAGGTAGACGTCAGAAGTCAGGAGGATGTCGCCTTTGGGCGCAGTGTGTTGCAGGCCGCAAAAGAGCCTCATGCCTGATGGCGCCCAGCTTATGTATCCCTCCCCTCATTTGGCATTGCTTTGGGACGTCCCATTAGTAATGACTAAGTCGCTCTGTGTCCCGTGATGTACGAAAAAGAAAAAGGGATTTTTAGAACAGCTTACCTGTAAAATCCTTTTCTTGGAGTACATCACGGGACACAGAGCTCCCACCCCTCTTTTTGGGACACTTATTGCTTGGCTACAAAACTGAGGTGCTCCCGGGTGGGAGGGGCTTATATAGGGGAGGGTACTTCCGGTTTGGAATTGGCCAGTGCCAACACCTGAAGGTAATCTATATAACCCATTAGTAATGACTAAGTCGCTCTGTGTCCCGTGATGTACTCCAAGAAAAGGATTTTACAGGTAAGCTGTTATAAAAATCCCTTTTTTTCTTTCAGCCAGAGTGGGGGCCGTGTCCAGTTGGGTTTTTTCTTTCAGCCAGAGTAAGGGCCGTGTCTCGTTGGGGTTTTTATTTTAGCAAGAGCAAGGGTCGTGTCTTGTTGGGGTGTTTATTTTAGCAAGATCAGGGACCGTGTCCTGTTGTAGTTTTTCATTCAAATAGAGCAGAGGCTGTGTGCTGTTGGGGGAGGGGGGTTGTTTTGGCTAGAGCAAGGGCCATGTCCTGTTGGGGTTTTTCTTTAGGCCAGAGCAGGGGCCGTGCCCCATAGCGTTTTTTCTTTCAGCGAGATCAGGGACAGTGTCCTGTTGGAGGTTTTGTTTTTGGCTAGAGCAGGGGCCGGGTCCCATTGGGGTTTTGTTTCAGTTAGAGCAGGGGCTGTGTCCTGTTGGTGTTTTCCTTTCAGAGAGAGCAGGGGTCATGTCCCATTGGGGTTTTTGTTTTAGTGAGAGCAGGGGCCGTGTCCCATTGTAGTTGTTCTTTCAGATAGAGCAAGGGCCAGTTCCCATTGGGGTTTTGTTTTAGCTAGAGCATGGGCTGTGTCCTGATGGGGTTTTTCTTTTAGCAAGAGCAGGAGCTGTGTCATGTTCAGGTATTTATTTTAACAAGGACAGGGACCATGTCCCGTTGGGGTTCCCATCCACTGTCATTTCAAACTTGATCTCTGTGTAGACTTGCTCACACTCCTCATTGCTTTTGGCAAAATTGCAGACATTTCTTTTGATTTGATATTATGATATTTCTTTATTTTTTGGGTAGGTTTCCAATGTCTGTAAAATTATTATAATTGAAATGATTAAAAAGCAAATTTACCCCCAAAAAATATAAAAATAATAGGGACAAGAATAAGATTATATTTATTTTTATTTTTTATGCTTATCACAAAATACACAATAATGGCTACAAGACACAACTGAGCAGCTTAATGAATTCTCACCAACATGTTTACATTGTCACAGAATGTAAAGGGCACCTGTCACCTACACAAGTCATGGATGCCTTGTTGTGCAGTGAACCAGTGTTCAATTGAATGCGGCCTATCCATTTAAGAAACAGTGCTATTGCTGAGGCACTGATTTTAGGTCATAGGAACCCTTAAAAAAAAAAAAAAAACACATACAACTGCTATTCGTGGTTTTTGACAACCAGTCTACCCAAAAAGTGAAATTTCAGCTTCAGGTAAATGCTGGCACATTAAGGTCAGGGTCTCCAGTGGCAAAATCTCTCCCGAGTCCCCAGCTCCATCTATAGTATAAGGAAGTCTCACCTACCCTGTTATACTGTATATACTCAATCTGATCAACATTATGGCAATCGCAGTAAGCATGCCGAGACTCCTCCCATTTAGCAGAGGGGAGAGGGCAGAAGACCAATGGGGAGATAATGCTGCTGGATTCTTATGTACACCCAGCCGCTGAGTAATTCAACTCACCATAATCACCAACCAAAACAGACATTTCATCTAAAAGGTATATGCAGGCATCACTGGCTGCCTGCTATCGCTATATATATTTTTTTATTGTCTTATAAAAAATTTAAATATATCCAACGTTGACCCACCCCCTTATTTGTCAGATCACTCGGGAGCAATAAAAAGCTTTTTTTGTTAAGCCCTAGACACATTGGCATTTGTGAATTTCAGTTGGTAAGTGCTAGTTTGTAGCTTTAAGTAAGCTTTTAGCTGAAGCTCCTGAAACGCACTAAAAGCTTGTTAAAAGCTACAGCCTGCACTTCCATTAAGATCTGTATCCATCGCTGGAGCTGTACATTTACTTTGAGGGCTTCAAGGAAGCTTCTCAAAGATGGTTAATGTTTTGTAAGCGCTTCATTAAATATGATGAGTGCGCTCGCAAATGCCCGTGTTGTCATGTCCTAACCATTTAAATATTTCACACAAAAAAAAAAAAAAAAAAAAAAAAAAAAACGAGTTATAATGCTTATCAGTTTATATATTAAATATACAATCACAACTGTTATATAACACATATCTCCACAATGTCATGAGATGTAAAATGTATAAAATTAATATATATCGTAATTACATATAATACACCATGTAAGGATTATAAGACATCTGGTACTTCACAATGAAATAAAAAGTGCACAAAAAAGGAAAAACAGCAGTTTAAATGAAGATGAATAAAAAGTAGGCACACCTCCGACAACACGCCTGGTATCTACATCCTCCAGGTTAAGACGGCACAGACACTGGTACCGCTTGTGAAGCTCCTGCCTTGACTTAGAACTAGCAGGGCAAACTGCGACTTTTAGTAGCTTAGTAAAAGGCGAAGTAATCCATCCTTGCTCTAAAGCAGAGGTGTATGGATTGTTGTTTGGGACCCCAGAAATAACAACTAACATTCTCAGATCAACAGATATAACTATCATTCCACCAGATTCTGTTAGGGGCCCTAATATTTTGGTGTCTTAAATAATAAAAGAGGTGGCCATTACGGATTGCTAGGTACCAGTCTTTCTCTGGCCTCAATACTTTCAGAAGTACTGAATGGAACAACCATACAACCTTTTATTTTCTTTTTCTTCCATCGGTCCTTTTCCCTTCCCCACCCCTACTTCTTTACCTTCCTCGCATCCCGTTCCCAATTCATCCATTTTTCCAC
The DNA here is from genome assembly GCA_029206835.1 of Rana muscosa. Classification (NCBI taxonomy): domain Eukaryota; kingdom Metazoa; phylum Chordata; class Amphibia; order Anura; family Ranidae; genus Rana; species Rana muscosa. The sequence goes on along the minus strand of CM055116.1, from coordinate 1,233,171,937 downwards.
CCCATCTCACCATCCAATCCACAGAGTACCCCACCTCCGAGAGGCCTTCCACGCATTATATTGCTGCCAAACGGTATTCTGGAACCCAGGGCCGGGACAAGGGGTGGGCAGAAGGGACGGCTTCCCTTAGCGCAGCATGTATTGTAGGGATGGGGGTGGCGCAAATTCCTTCTACTATAAAGGCTGAAAAAAGAGTAGTGACAGCGCCATCATTACTTCTGTCAACCCAGTGCTGGAAGTGGCAAGGAGAGGAGGAGAGAGCCGGGAGGAGGTGCAGGTTATGCTCTTCTGCCCCCTTCACCTCATAAGCTTGCACATAATGAAAGGGGGGCGAAGTTGGACATCTTTGATCTTGTCCCGGCACTGCTGGAACCTATTCTGTCCCACTGTCCACCCTGTTGGAGTTTATTACTCCTCTATGTCCTCTTCCTTCCACTAAAGTTGACTTTTTGCACTGTTAAACAGTATACAGAATGCACATGTATAAGATTGTCACAATTCTATTAATTTTTTTGCTATATGGTTGTCGGTGTACAATCTGTACACCTAAAATTAATAAAAACATACTACACATCTAGATACAGAGCTCAAAATATTGCACAAACCTATAATAAATAATCAGAATTTGTCGAATATTAGTGAGAAAATATTTATATTGTCTGCAGGTAGGTGTGAGAGACAGCTATCTTCTACATTTACCTCCTGGTGGTCCATGGGGAGGACAGAGGGAGACTCATCTCCAGACTGGGGACATTCCTCCTCTTTTGGAGACATGAGTTTCTTGCCATTTCGGAGTTGTGAAGTAGGGATAGTTGTATCCTACTGGAAGGAGGACATTTGTGGCCCATTTTTAGATCGATACTACAAATACCACACCAGTTCCTTTGTAGAAGACAGAAGAGGACCTTTCAAGAAACACATGAAGAACCTAAAAATGGTTCTATGTATTGATATAATTCAGCGAGGGAAAAAAATAAATAATGGATGATATAATGTAACGTATCATACCTCGATGGTCTGTACCGGCCTTTCTCAACCTCTTTACTCCTGAAGAACCCTTGAAATAATTTTTAGGTCTTGGGGAAACCCTACTAAACAGGATTATATCTACAGCTCATGGTACATTACTGTGATCAATAAGCTGAAAGACAGACCATAAACCTTGTGTCCTCTTACCCCTTACTTTGGTGGTTAGTGGAAATCACCCCATTGAATCTGTGGTCAATTTAGAAGTTACCCCTTGCATTTGTGATCAGTGTAAGTGGGAAATCAATCCACCAATGTTCACTGCTCACGGAATTTCTACCAAACCCAGGAGGGACTCTTTGGGTTCCACAGAACCTTGATCAATAAAACATTTTTTTTTAATTTCCCCAGTTCCAGTCTGGGCCAATTCTGACATTACTCTCCTATAATTTCTTTTTTTTTTTGCTAGAAAACTACTTGGAACCCTCAAACATTATATTTTAAGCAGAGGCCCTAGAGAATAAAATGGTGGGTGTTGCAAATTTTTATGTCACACAATTTTTGTTGGGGAAAAAATACACTTCAAGGAATTTTAATGCACAAAAACATGGTGAAGTTATGACAGGAGAGCCCAGTAAAGAACAGTGGAAGAAATGGGGGGGGGCTATTCTGCCGCTTGTAAGTGTGATCCAGTGTGCTGTCTAGCCCCTCTGAACACTTTAAATAGAAACAGAATCGCTGACTCTAAAAAAAAAAAAAACCTGTTGTAGCCTCAACCATAATCCAGTTATAACCACTTCAATGGTTTGTAAATGGACCAAGAACGGTAAGAAGAAAAAAAAGACGATTTTAAAGATTTTTTCCTTCCATGGTTTTCCAGGGGGCGCAGATTCTTTTTAGTTTAGTGCAGAATATTAATTAAAAAAATTTGATCAGCACGCTAAATCCAAGTCATTGGCACAGAAAGTACTTACGCTTTTGGATTAAGAAAATAAGCCAGGTATGTAGTATTATCAAAAGGAGAGTAGGGCAGTTATAGCAAGCCTAGATTCTCAGTACAAGTTTCCCTTAAAACAAAATTAAAATGGCAAATTTGATCACAGACATTTAAAACACCTAATAAGATATTTACGATTATATACAAACACCTGATGGCTCCACAATTCCAAGTCTGTATGGTCAGAAAACCTATATGGGTAATTGTCCTAAATCTCTGGCTTAATTTATGCCTTAAAAATGTTAAAACATTATAAATATAATTGCCACGCAAGCCAATCTGTCATTTATTGTTCTTTGACATTTCCATTTTAATCTACAAACTGGCTTGATTTTCTAAAAATTTGTTGAAAAACTCTTCTTCCAACCATATTCTTTACACAGAATCCCCTCCCCAACCCAAGTGATTAGCTCACTGTTTTTCCCAAAAGCCTGCACACAGTTTGAAGTCACATTGCAGGCAGTCCCTGCACCAGGAGTTTCATCTTTGGTAAGATACTTTCTAAGACAACTACCGGGAAGCTTATCAGTAAGTGTGTACCAAAGTTTTGAATTTAAAGGGGACCCATCAGCTGTTACCTGCCTTCTGGGGCAAGTCCCTGCCTGTACTCCTACACCAGTTATAAATGTGCCCAGTGCTGGGTGGGAGGTTTGGCAAGGATAAACAAGATTTCACGTGACAGGTACCTTTAACATGTGTCATTAAATTAAATAAAGAAATGGTCAGATTAGTTATAATAGCAGCACTTATCATAAAAGCCTCCAGTCTACAACAACAGCCCCAAACAGCATCCAAAGCAACTTGCCTAAATCTGATACTTTCATTCAAATAAAGTATACATCCTTATGGCAGCAGTCCCTGAGAGTTATATAGTGAGCCTAGGTGCGGCGCCAAAGGTTGGGAAGTGGGGTCCCAGGATGCACATTTTTGGTCCCCAGATTGCTAGAAATAAAATGTGCTGAGAAAGGCACACTCTAAGGGGGCACCAATGATGGCAAATGTGGAGACCCCAGAGAATGGTCTATAGACACTTGGGGCCACTGCCTCTGCTTTATAGAAGATACTTCAACTAGACTACGTCAATATATCAGCATCTGTCATTTATAGTACACAGATCTTTCTGCGATTTAAATCTATATCTATTATATTTATATAGTAGCCATCTCTAGGTTATAGAATACTGATTAAACTCTGTTTTCTATTAAATATTATATAAATACAATAAGATTCCAAAGGCAGCCACAGGCTTAAGACAGCAATTGGCACAACCATTCGGCAAACAACCTCCTAGTTTTAGGTCTTGGCAGAATCCACCAAGGAGGGTTGGTTCTTTCTCCAAGACTGGTCAATCCAAATGAGTCTACACAAGTCGAGTAGAAAGCCACCACCATAGATCTGAGGATTCTCAGCCAGACTGAGCAACATCTCAAGTATCTGGGTGTCAATACAAAGGCCTCTTACATGTTGCATTGATTTGAGATCAGGCATTTACAAGCAAAAATCAGTCATCTTGAGGGAACAATAGATGTAGACATAACAGCAAATTATTTAAAGTAGGGGCTACAGAAAGTGGCATGAGTTCTGCCAGATGTCCCACAGAACAGTGTACTTGTTCTTGGCCCGTATGGGGTGAAGGCAGTTTTCCCTTCTGCTGATATTCCTATAACACAAGTGCAAGCATCAGACAAGAAGTAACAGTTGTTGGCCCAATGGCAAACCTTACACAGTCTCCCCATTTGCCTCCCAATGTGCTCCCCCCTCGTGTTAGTACAAGAACATGAGCAGATGGAAACACTGCACCGGCCACTCAAAGGACGGGCAGTTGGATCAGGTTTCTTTATTTGGCAACATAGGGGTTGCATATGGCAACCCCTTCCATTTTAAATTTTTAAACCACATTTACTCTTTGAGACATGTACGGGTACTCATCCACAGGCACAAAAATAATGCCTACAACAAAAATGATAACTGTGCTTTTAAAAAACATTAGCTCCTGTAAAATAACCAGGAACAACAACTACCCTTGCAAATATATAGGTCCAAGCCTAATGTTTTGCTTACATTAAAGTGTTACAAAACCCAGGAGCCTGCATTCACTAGATCTGGTCTCCCATAGTACACAGAACATGGAAATGCAATTATTTTATTAAATATAAACTGCAAAATACCTCTTTCTCATCAGCAGTATATAGCAGTCTTGTGACTTCTATCAGTGTCCGGTCAAGCACTGTTTAAAGCTTGTAGGAAGAGTTTTCATTCTCCTCTGACTGTCCTATAAAGCTGCATGACCCCTGACCTTCTGTCTGGACAGTGCTGATTGGCCCTGTGCTGATCACATGCACCCTTCCAAAAAAAAAACTCTCTAGCAATACAGATCAAACTGAGCATGTGCAGAGTGCCCCCAAGGCACTATACTATCAGCAGATGGATTGGGAACAATAAATAAAGGTGAGGATCAGAGAAGACAGGATTAAACAGCACCACAGCGAGTATAAAAAGCATGCTTTAGTGCATATACAGACTGATTTTACTGTTGTGGGTTTAGTAACACTTTAAGCCTGTCTGCAGTTCATACTAATCAACAGCACAGTGTAAACAGCAGCACATCTTCTGTGGTTATGACTAAAGGCCGTATAGGCTGAAACGCGTCAACTGTTTTTACTCGCGTTTGTTCACTGTGGCTTGTCAATAAAAACAAAGATTTTTTTAAAGAGCAATGACCGGAGTGCGGATCATTTTTTCTTCATTACTCTGCTCAGCCAGTGACTGTGGATCGAGCACCCGGGAGCTCTGCTATCTATGTGGTGTATGGGTAGTAGCACTGACTTTTCTGTTTATACTTAGCACATCTTCTGTGCCAGGCTGAGAATAAGGAAGGCCTCATGATCCCTCTAGTTCAGGGGTCTCAAACTGGTGGCCCTCCAGCTGTTGCAGAACTACAATTCCCATGAGGCATTGCAAGGCTGACAGTTACAAGCATGACTCCAATAGGCAGAGGCATGATGGGACTTGTAGTTCCCCAACTGCTGGAGGGCCACTGGTTTTAGATCCCTGCTCTAGTTATTCATTCAACTTTCTGGTATTGGCTGGCTGGAATCACACAGGAATGAGAGGAGCTTATCTAATATCAAGCGGCTTCTCATCTGAGTCTTCAGTGACTACATGAGCTTCCTGAGTGCAGTGCAGTGTAGTATCATGTATGGCTCTAAGCACTGAAGATATTCAATCAAGTAGGTACAGGGGGCATATGGCTTTCTTGTTCTCAGTACTTCACTAAAGACTTGCTGTTGCCTCTTACACCATAAAGTAAAGCCTACAAACTTTTAAATGGAGAGCTTGTCTGCAGCTAACAGTATGTAGGTATTTCCCAATATGAATATGCTGGGCAGGGGCAGGAGGTAAAGAAATGATGAGGCATTTTAATTATTCTGCTGTCTCTAACCTAAGGCAACGAAAAGAACATTTCTTAGTATACAACAGAAACATTTTGCTGGTATACAATAGTAAGCAAATGCACCAAGTCTAAGACAGACCATACACAGTGCAGATTTCTTTCCTTCAACCACCTAGACAGTGCCGACAGGGGAATCCCTCCTGCCGAGTAACAGTGAATGTCGCAACAGAATCTGGTAGGCTGGTTGTACCAAAGTTGAACGATTGATCAACTTGGTACATTCAGCCTGCTCCTTAAGGGAGAAGTCCAGCCTGAGCTCATTCGGCTGGGCTTCTCCTATTGGTCACAGAAGTGCAATTAACTTTTCACTCCTTTGACCTGTTTTTAGCAGAGAGTGAAGTCCGCTCTCTGCTGACGTCACCAAGATCAGTCCAGGCACCGCGTCATCCCAACTCTGAGAGTCTGTATCCGCCAGGTGCCTGGACTAATAGGCGTCTCAGCCTCTCAACGAGCCGCTGAGATGGCCGCTTCCCACCCCTCCACAGCTCAGCGCTCCAATGAGCGTGGAGGAGCAGAGCAGAAGAGCTGCTGATTGACAGTCAGTGGCTCTCTGCTCGGGAAGTGAGAGAATGGAGCCATCGGCGATGTTTGGTGGCTCGGCTCTCAGTGTAGAGGCGCCGGGGGACAGATGCAGCATCCACCTAGGCAAGTATGATTGATTATGGGATAGAAAAAAATCCCGTACTTCTCTTTCAACGGTTTGAATCTCGGCCAGTTCCTGCTAAACCGGCCGAGATTTGAGCCGTGTATGGCCAGCCTAAGTTGGAGTTGGGTATAATTGAAGATTTTGAGAAACTAAAAGTCCTACCTATCACACTGTTGCATAAAAGGTTCTTCTGAATCAGATTAGGACCGGGAAATTTATAATAGCATGGAGCTGTCTTACCAAATGTTATATATCTCCAACACTTCAGTAGCTAAATTTCATTGCTGTAGCCAAGTGTTAAGTGTCTGCCCTCTAAGTTTTTAAAGAATATGTCTTTGACAGTTTGATTGCTGAATTATTTGTACTATCTAAACAGGGAGGACATCATTTGAAATTGATGCACCTGTTGCACAAAGCTGTTGAATTCTGGCGGATGTATTTTACCAATGGAGTTCCCGGGAAAGAAAAAAAAATGGCCATTCGGATATGTGAGTTGGCTATCCCTGGCAGACAGCATAGCCAAGTCTTGGGCCAATACAGCAGCAGAAGCTCAAACATTGGTCATATACACACCACTAGCTATCCGATTGGACAATAAAGAAGCAGCACAACTGTGAGGTCATTCCTCTTCTCATTTTGTTCTCTCCTTTGTTCCCTGCCGTCACATTTAAAGGAGATTCCAAGAGGTAGCATTGAGGCAGACTTGCTTACACGCCTTGTATTTACATACATTTTATGACTACACAACTGCATGAATTGGAGCTTTTTTATATATGCCGTTGCATTGCCTAAGCTACGGGAAGGTTCACTTTAATGATGGCTTCACCCGCAGCTTCTACTCATAATCTCTTGGCTACTCTATTGCACTATTTGCCCTTTGAAAGCAAAGAGAGGAATCCCTGAGAATATTCCAAATCCTGACGGACGCAGGGCCGAGGACTTCCGTCACACTCATGTGACAGCACTGTGTGCACGAGCAAGCAACCACCAATCACCAGAACGGTCACATGGGAGCAGGTCCCATATGCAAAAGTACTGGGTATTTGTCTTTGCACCCAGTAGCTGAGCAGAGTAGTGGGGGGAGGAAATGAAAGGTATGTGTTTTTTGGTAAAGAAAACAGGAGGGAATACCCACAGTCCACAGTCAACTCTTTACTGCTGCATGTGAAAACTCTTACTTGTAGCCACATATATACAGCAACTGTGGTAAAAATGGCAAGGGTTCCTCTAGGCTACTACTACTCTTATAGTGCAACTTATTTTTCTTTAATACAGAATCAAAATAGTTGTGCCAAGGCTAATTCACAGCCGACATTTTAATTTGATACTGAGCATAAAAAGTTGTTAGGCAAAGGGTGATTGGACAGTAAACATAAGACTTCACTTACTTTTGTGTTCTGTATCACACCGATCCCTTCTGTACCAAGCACAGAATGGCCGACAGGAGGTGAGTGTTCTGCCCTTCTCCTTGAACACCCCTTATAAGCTGCAGGCACTGATCTGCAGACTTTGTCCCCCCCGTCTGGATTACGTTGCATCATTAATGGCTAATAGTAAATGAGCCCAGTGACCGACTTTTATGAAGAGATATGTAAACAAAGATTGCACACACTACATACACAGCAGGACTTACAATATTAACTCTTACCTATCTATTAAAAGCGTTGGATGTTCTGCCTGTACAACCCCTTTTAAGAATAAATCACTACATCTGCATTCACTTCTAATGTCTCTTACATTTGAGCACACCTATACAGGGATGTTGTAAAAAACATGAAATGCATGATATAAATAGCTACAAAAACTGAAAAGCATTAAAAAAGCTCCCACGGGTGGGAGATTGGCAGTTTATCGTATGATATTCAGATAATGCACTTCCGGGTACAAAGAGTTGATGAGCAGAGCCAGCAGCGTGTTTCCGTCCTGAAGGCAGTGACCTGGGTACCGGATGAACTGCATGGCCTGGGAGATCTGGTCCTGGTACTCCGCATACTGCTTGCTCGAGGTCAGAGACTCCACGGCACCTAAAGCCTGTAAAATAAGTCATTATTTATAAGTACAACAAAAAAAATGATAGGACATTGGCTTCAGTGTATAAAGCATAGCAGGCACACTACAAAGCTATCAAAGAAAAGAAAATAATATCTATGCAATATGGCCACACGTTTGTGGACACCTGACCATCACACCCACCTATGTTGGCCAAAGTTATGTGGACAACCCTCCAAAAAGACGAAGTTCAGGGATTTCCAGTGATAGGTAATGTTAGAGCCCTTGCACACGTGTGTCATAATTTACTGATGTTTACGCAGGAACTCGTGATGCCTGTGTGTCCTGAGTAATGTGGAAGTGATTGTAAAGGCTCGTTTAAAAAAAACAAATAAAAAACAAACAACATGTTATACTTACCTGCTCTGTGCAGTTGGTTTTGCACAGAGCAGCCCAGATCCTATTCTCGGGTGCATCTTCGGTGCTCCTGGCCCCTCCCTCCTGTCGAGTGCCCCCACAGCAAGCAGCTTGCTATGAGGGCACCTGAGCAGAGTCAGAGCTCCCTGTGTCCATTCAGACACGAGTTGTCATTGGGCATTGCCCCCTCTCTCCCCTGATTGGCTAACTGACTTTGATTGACAGCCGCGGGAGCCAATGGCCCAGCTGCTGTGTCTCAACCAATCAGGAGGGAGAATCCTGGACGGCTGAGGGATTCCTGGAAAACGCTGGACAGAAAAGGGGCTCAGGTAAGTATTAGGGGGGCTGCTGCACACAGAAAGCTTTTTATCTTAATGCATAGAATGCATTAAGATGAAAAACCTTCTGACTTTACAACCCCTTTGAGTATAGGCGAGTAAAGGTGTGCAATTGTATAGACAGGTAAAATTCTTCTTCATTGCTAGTGTTGTAATATATGCACTTATGGTTACATATACATTAAGGCCCCTTTCACACGGGCAATCAGATCAGGCTTGCTTGTCAGTTTTGCTGGCGGACCTAATCAGACCCTCCAGTCTCTTTAATGGAGTGGCGGATATCAGTGGACACATGTCCGCTGACACCCGCCGCCATCCGATCCGATCTTGTCTGCCAAAAACAGACGGATGGGGACCTATTCCCCATCGGTCTGGTGGATCTGATCACATGGCATCGGATGGAAACGGACAGGCGGTCAATTTCCATCCGATTGCCCCATAGACGAGAGCAGGCTGTGTCTGTGTTCGCTCTGCATAGTGAGAGCACTTCGTGCTCTGCATTAAGACAAGTACACACTTACACACTATAGAGGGATATGCTTTGTTCCTATCTCATGTCTGAGGTTTACAACCACTTTTAAAAGGAGAAGTACAGCCAAAGCTTGTTGGGCTGTACTTCTCCTGTGGATCACATGAGTGCAGTTTGTCCTGCACTCCTGTGACCCATTTTTTAGCCGACAGCGGGCTGAAGCCGATGTCACAGAGCCCGTCCAGGCTGGGGCAAGATCGTGACAATATGGTTGGGATCCGCCCATAGCCTTGGACCAGCACCCGGCTGGCTTAGCCCCCCGAGAGCCTGAGCCAGTCGCTCCCGCCCCCTTCACAGCCCAGCGCTCCAGTGAGCAGGGAGGAAGGTGGAAGGGAGGTCGGAGCAGTCAGTGGAGACTGACAGTCACCAGTTCTCTGCTCACAGAGCTCTGAGATCCCACCGATCAGCGGTGTTTGATCGCTCAGTTCTCAGTGTTAGAGCCGGCGAGGGACAGATGCAGGATCCACCTAGGCAAGTATGATTTTGAAAATAAACGCGTCGGAGGAGGGGAACGAGGGCCGCTGCGGGGGTTTCGATCTCAGGTAAGTAATTCATAATGAGCTAGTATGCTATGCATACTAGCTCATTATGCCTTTGTCTTGCAGGGTGTATTTTTATTTATTTTTTTATCGAGAGGGTTTACTTCCTCTGTAATGCTAATCATTTCTGAATAGGATGTCAAAAGTTCATATACTGTATGTGGGATAGTGAGATGTCCACAAACATCTGGTCATATACTGTGAGCCAATGATCCCAAATAAGCAGGCAAAGCAAAGAAATAAGACTTCACTGGCTTTAGGATCTCTTCAGGTCACATGACTCAACAAATCGTGAACATGGATGGCAACGTGTAAGCCTACAACTTTTAAAATAACTCCAATATTTGTGATCTTATGGGTTCACTTTAAAGCCTGACCTATTTTTTTTTTTTTTTCCAGATTTGGATAGAGTAGTTTCAAGCCCTGAAGAAGTGAGAGCTGTAATTCTCCAAAACACATTGGCTATTTTTTTATGTCATACACTTATAAACTGATCATTGTTCTTCAACTAGCTGCAGTTTACAGGACTTTCTAGTCACACACACTACTCCTCACTCACCTCCACAACCTTCACAGGTTTTTCATTTTTGTCTGTGACCCCACTGGGGAAACTTCCCCTTACTTCCTGTTCCTGTTATACACATACAATGAAAGTAGGGAGCAGTTATCACCAGAACAGGAAGGAACAGATACCAATAATAACATTGTGTGACAGACCCAACCGGGACAGGAGCTTTTGGAAGGGACTGCAGGGTAGCCTCTTGCCTTTTGACTATGGGCCTTTTTGATGTTGGCTCTATTCTTTGGGAGCTGTGTGCCTGGGGGACCCTTGGAGCGTTTTTTCTTTGGATTCGGGTCCATGTCTCCCCGAAAACACATAGACTTTGGGAAACCTGGACTTGGATACAGATTTGGGGCCTCTGCACCCAAATCAGGAATGACTGGTTCCCTCCCCTCCTAGACTCAGAATAGATGTTATAATAACCAGCTCAAAACAACCTGATGATGGGGTCTCCTGCTATAATCTGTTTATTAAGGTGTCTTTCTCTCATTGTATAATTCCCCTTTGTGTGCCTCCTAGGTGTGAATTTACATTATTAATCGAGTCACCTATTGTTTCTGTCTGTCTGCTAGTATTGTGTGCACTTCACCTTGTTACCGAACCATTGTGAGATGTTTATGTGTTTATGTTTACTGTTCATTAGATGTACTGAAGATGTTACTGTTTACATTTTGCATCGTTTAGGATAATGTGATCAAGCTCTTATCTGATTTTGTGTGGTATACATTCTGTGTGAGTTTACAATAAAGTCAGTTCCAGTTTGCACCTAAGCTAGTGTCATCTAGTTCTTGGGTGCAATATTCAGCTAGAATACCTGGATCTAGAGTAGAGAAAGCTGTATCTTGAAGGCGGTACCCAGGCTGGGTGCCAGGTGGTCCAATTACACATTTTCTAAAGCAGAACATCACCCAAAAGGAATGTCTTTTTATGGGGGAAGGAGCGGACACCTGATTTTGACAGGTACCCACTTCCGCTACAACCATCTAGGTGATCAGAGCGGAAGTTGACCCCCCCCCACAGCCTCTTGGGACACATCACAGGCCCCAGGAGACTGCAGAACCATTCACGGGCCACAGTGAGCAGCCGGCTGTGAAGCCGCAAGGAGTCACAGCAGGCTGCCCAAAGTTACAATGCCGCCGCCGGGGACCTGAAGCCTGGCAAAGCACTGGGTTGGGTGAGAATATCACTGGAAACTGGTACAAGTAAAAGTTTGTGTTTTTTAAAAGTGAGCACGGCCTGAACATTACCTTGTAGATCATTTGGGACAACTGCTTTCATGTGCATAGTGCTTCTGCAAAGTGTTGGCTCCACAGGTTTAAAAAAAAATAAAAAAATCTGCTCAGCAATATGCATAAAAAAAGGGAAACATTTTAGCAAACACTCCTTGTATGTTAGTGGTAGAGAAATGGGAGTGTAAGCTCCTCAGGGGCGGGCCGATGTAAATGGTTCTGTGTACTACGTAAGATACTGCTCAATATTCTCCTGCTACAGCAATATTGCCATCAAACAGTCATTGAGGAATTTTGTAGATCTGAATTTATGTTATTTTCCCTTAAAGAGGAGGTCCAGCCCCCCCCCCCCACCAAAAAATTTAAAGTCAGCAGCTACAAATACTGTAGCTGCTGACTTTTAATATTAGGATACTTACCTGTTCAAGGATCCCACGATGTTGGCACCCCAGCTGATTTTCCGCTCTCGGGAGCTGCTGCCGCCATTCATGGTAAGGGAAACTGGCAGTGAAACCTTTCGGCTTCACTGCCGGTTCTCTACTGTGCATGCGCGAAGCACACTGCACTTTCCAACTGGCTCGGCGGTGGCGGAAGGAGGCCAAACTCCCGGGGGACCTCGCCGAATCCAGGTCTCCCGGAAGTGGGGACGAGTACCTGTCAAAAATAGGTACCCGTTCCCCCCTCTCCCCCGAAAGGTGTCAAATGTGTCACCGAAGGGGGGGAGGAAGCAAACAAACTGAGTTTCCCCTTTTGAGTGGAACTCTGCTTAAACTTAATTTGCTTACCTGCTGAGCTTTTGGCGACATGTAAAGGCCAGATCCCGCCCTAAGGCGCACTTGGTTTTCAGCAGGAATCTGAGCTAAAATGAAGGCAGCCAAGCTACGAGCGATAATCCGAAATCTGAAAACAAACAGGACACATGAGACACCGATGGTAAATATTTAAATGATGCAAAAACAGACATTCACTCACTTGGCTGCACTAGTTCAGAACTGTGTAACACTCATAATGCATTCCTTAAAGCAGATGGTATAATGGTGAGCAGTACAGTGCAAAAGCAAAAACCACAATTAAAGTGACTGCAGTGTATAAATATTAAATAAAATCACAATACATAAGTAGGTAAAAATTCAACAATAGTCCGTGTATATATTGTAATGGTGTAGATGGTGCAAATGAAACACAATCCGGAAGTCATGTTATCTTCCAACCATGAAAAGGTGCAAACCATAAGGTGCCAACTGGCAGCAAAAAATAGGATTTTTATAACAGCTTACCTGTAAAATCCTTTTCTTGGAGTACATCACGGGACACAGAGCGACATAGTCATTACTATGTGGGTTATATAGATACCTTCAGGTGCTGGCACTGGCAACTTCCAAAACCGGAAGTACCCTCCCCTATATAAGCCCCTCCCATCCGGGAGTACCTCAGTTTTGTAGCAAAGAAATAAGTGTCCCCAAAAAAGGGGTGGGAGCTCTGTGTCCCGTGATGTACTCCAAGAAAAGGATTTTACAGGTAAGCTGTTATAAAAATCCTATTTTCTTTCTCGTACATCACGGGACACAGAGCGACATAGTCATTACTATGTGGGATGTCCTAAAGCAATGCCCAATGAGGGGGGGGATACACCATACATAAGCTGAGCGCTATCAGACATGAGGATCTTTTGCGGCCTGCAACACACTGCGCCCAAAGGCGACATCCTCCTGACTTCTAACGTCCACCTGGTAGAACCTAGTAAACGTGTGTACTGAAGACCATGTTGCGGCCTTACAAATTTGAGCCAGGGAGGCCTGGTGATGCACTGCCCATGAAGTTCCAACTGCTCTCGTGGAGTGCGCTCTAACTTTGAACGGAGGCGGTCTCCTTCTCAAGCCATAGGCTTGCATTATGACCTGTCGAATCCACTTGGCTAAAGTAGATTTTGACGCTGCCTGACCCTTTCTGGGGCCTTCCGGCAGAATAAACAAAGTATCCGTTCTGCGAATCTGAGCAGTGGCTTTTGTGGGGGTGTTAGCACGGCAGCGGGTATGTGTGACCCCCGGGATGGGCTCCCCACCCAAAAACAGGCCCAGCAGACGGAGGTTGTGGTTTTCAAAATCAAAAAGGTGCGGTTTATTTTCTATTTACAGTGACAAAAACACAGCAAGGCAAAAAAAACATAAACAAAATAAATCCTGGTCAACTTGACCTCTGACTAAACTTACAGGTTTCCTAACTAACAACTGGGATCAGCCTAGTGCTGTCCTAGTCCCTGGTTTTAAATGTCCAAGCAAAATATAGCCACACAGGCTTTCTCTCACCGCACAGGGGTTCACTCTCCCTAGACAGTCCACACAGGTCTGCTTCCAGGTATGACCTAACACCTAATGAATCTGGGATTTCTTATAGAGGCCTAAATGAGCTGACAAGGTTCAGCTGATCTCATCAACTCCCTGTCTGCACGACGCCCAGCCCTCTCCCTAGAGGTATGAGTCATCCATGAGCCCACTAGCCTTATACAACTCTCCACCTAGTTGTATAAATCGGCGTAAAGCCTGAATCTGGGCGAAATATATCTACCCCCCTGGATGCAACCAGGTGACTTTACCTTCCTGCTGTCACATACCCCCCCCTCTTGTTTTAACCTCGGGGTTGGAACACCAGCAATCAGGCATTCATGTACTCGAGACAAAGCATCCACATTCCCCATTTGAACGCCAGGGCGATGCTTTACTGTGAAGTTGAATTCCTGGAGGGCCAGGAACCACCTATTCACTCTTCTATTTGTTTCCTTGTTTTGAGCCATCCACTTTAACGGAGCGTGATCCGTAACCATGTCAAAGTGCCTACCTAGCAGGTAGTACCGAAGGGAATCTAGAGCCCACTTCACCGCTAAACACTCCTTTTCAACGGTGGCGTAATTTACCTCATGGGACTTCAACTTCCTGCTGAGGTAAATGACTGGGTGCTCTTCCCCGTTCCAGACCTGGGACAATACTGCTCCTAACCCCACATCTGACGCATCACTTTGTATGACAAAGTCTCTAGAGAAGTTGGGTGAGTACAACACTGGCTGGCTACATAAGGCTTGTTTCAAGAACTGGAATGCTGCCTCAGCCTCGGGGGTCCATTTAATCATGACCGACCCTTTCCCCTTCGTCAGGTTGGTTAGGGGCACAGCCTTAGAAGCAAAGTGGGGAATGAATCGCCGATAATACCCAGCGATTCCCAGAAAGGCTCGTACCTGCTTCTTGCTGTTGGGACGTGGCCAACTCTGGATGGCCTCGACTTTGTTGAGTTGGGGTTTTATTACTCCCCTCCCAATGGTGTACCCAAGATATTTGGCCTCCTCCTGCCCAATGGTACACTTCTTGGGGTTAGCCGTAAACCCTGCTTCCCGAACAGAGTCCAGGACTGCTTGCACTTTTGGCAGATGTGAGGCCCAATCTGTGCTATGGACAATTATGTCATCCAGGTAAGCCGCAGCATACTTCCGATGGGGCCTCAGCATCTGGTCCATTTTCCGCTGGAATGTGGCCGGCGCATTCTGTAACCCGAACGGCATTCTTTTATATTGGAACGCCCCGTCTGGGGTTACAAATGCGGTTTTCTCTTTGGCCGACTTGGCCAGGGGGATTTGCCAATACCCTTTTGTGAGGTCAAGAGTCGTCATGTATCGGGCTGTTCCCAGCCGGTCGATCAACTCATCTATACGTGGCATGGGGTAGGTGTCAAATTTTGTAACTTTGTTCAACTGACGA
The DNA here is from genome assembly GCA_029206835.1 of Rana muscosa. Classification (NCBI taxonomy): domain Eukaryota; kingdom Metazoa; phylum Chordata; class Amphibia; order Anura; family Ranidae; genus Rana; species Rana muscosa. The sequence continues at coordinate 1,233,156,525 of CM055116.1, read as the reverse complement.
AAATCGTTACAAAATCGCCAGCTCCCATCCGGTTTAGGCACCAACACAATGGGACTAGACCAATCACTTTGGGACTCCTCTATCACCCCTAAGTTCAGCATTTTCTGTACTTCCTCCCGTATTGCCTCCCGTCGGGCCTCTGGGATCCGATAGGGTTTTAACTTCACCCTTTCACCGGGCGGGGTAATAATGTCATGCTCTACCCCAGATGTTTGTCCCGGCAGCTCAGAGAATACCTCCTTGTTGCGAAGCACAAACTCCTTAACCTCCTGTTGTTGGGGTTGTGACAAGGTGGCTGCGATTCCAACCTCAGGAATCACGCAACCAGTTTGAGCTGGTGACCAAGTGTCTGCGACTAGGGACTCTCTATCCCTCCAGGCTTTCAACAGATTAACGTGATAGATCTGTTCGGGCTTTCGCCTTCCTGGTTGTCTGACCTTGTAATTCACTTCGCTCACTTTTTCCATTATCTCGTAGGGGCCTTGCCATTTGGCAAGGAATTTACTTTCAACCGTAGGGACAAGTACCAATATCCTATCCCCCGGGGAAAAGGTACGGGTCTTGGCTCCACGGTTGTACACTCTCTGCTGTGCCAACTGCGCTTGGGCCAAATGTTCCTTCACGATGGGCATTACCTGTGCAATTCGATCTTGCATCAGGGCGACATGCTCAATCACACTCCTGTGGGGAGAACTCTCACTTTCCCAAGTTTCCTTGGCAATATCCAACAGCCCTCTTGGGTGTCTCCCATACAGTAACTCAAAGGGGGAGAATCCCGTAGAGGATTGGGGCACCTCCCTAATAGCAAACATCAAATAAGGAAGTAGACAGTCCCAATCCCTTCCATCTCTATCCACCACTTTCTTCAACATTTGTTTTAGGGTTTTGTTGAATCTTTCAACCAGCCCATCGGTTTGGGGGTGATACACAGATGTACGCAATTGCGTCACTTTGAACAATTTACACAGCTCTTTCATAACCCGGGACATAAAGGGTGTACCTTGGTCCGTAAGCAGTTCTTTACAAATACCCACCCGGCTAAAAACAAGAGATAGCTCTTTGGCTATGGTTTTGGCCGAGGTATTTCTGAGAGGGATCGCTTCTGGATAACGGGTGGCATAGTCCATTATAACCAATATGTACTGGTGCCCCCTAGCGGACTTGATTATAGGACCTACCAAATCCATTGCGATTCTCTCAAACGGGACCTCAATGATGGGTAGAGGGACCAGCGGGCTACGGAAATGTGGCATCGGGGCCGACCTCTGACACACAGGGCAGGAGGAACAATAATTTTCTATGTCCTTCATCACCCCAGGCCAATAGAATCTCTGTAATACCCTCTCTCGGGTTTTCTCTGTCCCCAGATGGCCTCCAAGAATGTGCCCATGGGCCAACTCCAACACCAACTTCCTGTAAGGTTTGGGCACCACAAGCTGCTCAACGGTTTCTTCTGCCCTTTTTGCCACCCGATACAGTAGGTCCTTCTCTACGCTGAAGTATGGGTAAGTGCCGGTATTATCTGGGTTCACTAACTCGCCATCTATTTTCACTACGTTTTCCCGTGCCTTTATTAGGGCGGGGTCTTTCAACTGTTCTGTGGCAAAGTTTTCCCTGTGAACCTCAAGATCAGAAAACTCCACAGACGGTAGGTTTTCGTCTGAGGAGGTGGGCTCCTCTCCAGTTTCTTGAGTCTCCCCTGCCAATACTGACAAGGGAAATTCCGGAGAGTCCTCACCACTCTCAGGGGAGTTCTGGCTATCACATTCCTGGTACATAGGGGCACCAGTGGGGGGCTCAGGATCATCCCACAGTTCCCAGAACTTCGGAAAATCCCTTCCCACAATGGCGTCATGCGGTAACTGAGATACTAAGCCCACTGGATGAGAGAGGGTACCTTTGGGGGTCTCGAAACACACTGTAGTCACTGGATACTCTCGGGTGTCCCCATGCACACAAATAACGGCTACCTTGCTATTCCCAGAGACCTCTGTTTTAACTAACTCAGCCTTTATCAGGGTCACAAGGCTACCTGAATCCAGCAATACCACAACATTTCTACCATTAATACACATTTTGCATAAATGTTTCTCAGTTCCCCGAATGGCAGTGCATGCGACTGTCGCACACAGCGACTGACGTCTGCCCGTCAGAAAGTCACACTGCATGGGTTCCTCCAAAACCGGGCAATTTGCTGCAATATGTCCCGCTTGCCGGCAGCGGTAGCAAATGATCCTTCTTGCCGCCTCTTGAGCCGCTGATTTCCCAGGCTGTTCTCGCCAAACTTGGGGTAGAGCTCCCACCCTCTCACTCTCTCCACCCTCACCCCTTGGAATCCTCTTATCCGCCCCTGGGGATGGTCTGGTCTTGGGGTGGAAAGTCCGAGTGTCTCTGGAAGAGGCCGTCAGGTTCTCTGTAGCCAAGTATTTCTCCACACGATCCACAAGACCATCGGCCGTCTCTGGGTCTCCATGGCTTACCCACTTTTGGATGGCAGTAGGAAGAGCTCTCAAAAACCGATCCATTACAACACGTTCCACAATCTTTGGTGCGGACAAAGTCTCTGGCTGTAGCCACTTTCTGCTCAGGTGAATGAGATCATACATTTGAGACCTGGGGGGTTTTCCAAGCTGGAAAGTCCAGTTATGCACACGCTGAGCCCGGACAGCCAGGGTGACACCCAGCCTTGCCAATATTTCAGCTTTTAGCATCACATAGTCTTTTGCTTGGTTAGGCTCTAGGTCATAGTAAGCTTTCTGCGATTCACCAGTTAACAGAGGAGCCACTAGTCCAGCCCACTGCTCCTCAGGCCACTTTTCTCTTTCAGCGGTCCTTTCAAATGTGGTCAAAAATACCTCTGGATCATCCTCTCCAGTCATTTTTGTCAATAAACGACTCACCCCAAAGGACGCGGTATTAGTGGGACGGCTTTCCTCACTGGTCTGCGGACGTTGCTGCATTACTGCTTCCATCTGTTGTTGTAGTCTCTGCTCTTGCTTCTGCAACAGGTCTATGAAGCGGGCCTCAGATTGCTGTTGGGCTTGTTGCTGAGCCTCCAGACTCTGTTGTAAAGTTGCAAGGCTCTGTTGATGAGCTTGCTGCTGGGCTGCAAGGCTCCTTTGCAAACCTGCATTTGTCTGCTGTTGATTGGCATTTGCTAGAGCCAGCTGTTTCAGTATCTCCTCCATGCTGGCTTAAAAAAAAACTGCCACTGGTTCTCCACCAACTGTGGGGGTGTTAGCACGGCAGCGGGTATGTGTGACCCCCGGGATGGGCTCCCCACCCAAAAACAGGCCCAGCAGACGGAGGTTGTGGTTTTCAAAATCAAAAAGGTGCGGTTTATTTTCTATTTACAGTGACAAAAACACAGCAAGGCAAAAAAAACATAAACAAAATAAATCCTGGTCAACTTGACCTCTGACTAAACTTACAGGTTTCCTAACTAACAACTGGGATCAGCCTAGTGCTGTCCTAGTCCCTGGTTTTAAATGTCCAAGCAAAATATAGCCACACAGGCTTTCTCTCACCGCACAGGGGTTCACTCTCCCTAGACAGTCCACACAGGTCTGCTTCCAGGTATGACCTAACACCTAATGAATCTGGGATTTCTTATAGAGGCCTAAATGAGCTGACAAGGTTCAGCTGATCTCATCAACTCCCTGTCTGCACGACGCCCAGCCCTCTCCCTAGAGGTATGAGTCATCCATGAGCCCACTAGCCTTATACAACTCTCCACCTAGTTGTATAAATCGGCGTAAAGCCTGAATCTGGGCGAAATATATCTACCCCCCTGGATGCAACCAGGTGACTTTACCTTCCTGCTGTCACACTTTTAGATAAGCTTTAACTGCTCTTACTACATCCAAAGAATGTAATAACTTTTCCTCTACTGAATTAGGTTTGGGAAAAAACGAAGGAAGAACCACATCTTGGTTCAAATGAAACCTCGATACCACCTTAGGAAGAAAGGCTGGATGAGGACGTAACACTACTCTGTCTTTATGGATAACCAGATATGGCTCCTTACAGGACATAGCTGCTAATTCTGACACTCTTTTAGCCGAACAAATGGCTACTAGAAAAATCAATTTCCTGGTGAGAAGAACCAGGGAAATATGCTGTAATGGCTCAAATGGTTGTTTCTGTAGAACCGACAGAACCAGGTTTAAGTCCCATGGACATATGGGAATATTAACCGGAGGGCTAATACACATCACTCCTTGTATAAAGGCTTTGACTAGTGAATGCGAAGCCAAGGGCCTCTGAAAAAATATTGACAAGGCCGAAATCTGACCCTTGATAGTACTCAAGGCAAGCTTCCTATCTACAGCCCACTGTAGGAAGTCCAGAATCCTACCTATTACGTACTTACGTGGATGCCATTTCTTGGCCTCACACCAGGCGATGTACGCCTTCCAGATTCTATAGTAGATCTGCCTGGATACCGGTTTCCTGGCATTGATCATGGTAGATACCACAGGATTAGAGAGACCTCTCTTTTTTAGAATGTGGGCCTCAATAGCCAGGCCGTCAAACCTAGGGCTGGTAAGGAAGGGTGGTATATCGGTCCTTGCGAAAGCAGGTCCGGACGATGTGGGAGGGTCCAAGGACTCCCCACAGACATTTTTACAATCTCCGCGTACCACGCTCTTCGGAGCCACGCTGGAGCCACCAGAATCACTGGTTTCTTTTCTACCCTGATTCTGCAGAGTACTCGAGGTAACAATTGTGGCGGTGGGAATGCATATATCAGCTTGAACTGATCCCAAGGGAACACTAGGGCATCCGAGCCGCAAGCTAGGGGATCCCTTGTCCAAGAGACAAACCTGTCCACCTTTGCGTTGAATCTGGATGCTAGCAGATCTACATCCGGTGTTCCCCACCGCTGACATATTGTCCGAAAAACCTCGGGGTGAAGGGACCATTCCCCTGGGCATAATTGTTGGCGACTTAGAAAGTCCGCCTTCCAATTCTCCACTCCTGGAATGAATACCGCGGATATGGCTGGGACATATCTTTCTGCCCATTTCAGGATGCAATTTACTTCCCTCTGGGCTGCACGACTCCTGGTGCCACCCTGATGATTGATATATGCCACTGCCGTGGCATTGTCGGATTGAATTCTGACAGGGGACCCTTGGAGTTTGGATGTCCATGCTACTAGGGCATACCGGGCTGCTCGTATCTCTAAGAGATTTATGGGCAGGGCCTTTTCCGCATCCGACCATCTGCCCTGGAGAGACCATTGCTCCAGTACTGCTCCCCAGCCTATAAGGCTGGCATCTGTAGTGACCACCTTCCAAGAAATCGGACTGAAGGATTTCCCTTTTTCCAGATTCTGGGGAACCAACCACCAACGGAGGCTTTTGCGAACGGAAGGGGACAAGGACATTGGTAAGTCTAGGGCCTGAACTTTCTTGTTCCAGGCTGACAGTATGGCCCTTTGCAAATTCCTTGAATGGAATTGACCGTAGGGTACTGCTTCGAATGATGCCACCATTTTTCCCAGCAGCCTCATGCACAGGCGTATGGACGGCTGTCTTTTTGTACCCACTAAGTGGATCAAATCTCTCAAAGACAACACCTTTTTTCGAGGCAAGAATATTTTCCTCTGGCCTGAATCTAGCCTTAGCCCCAAGTATTCCAGACTTTTGACTGGTTTTAGGGCTGACTTGTCTCGGTTGATAATCCAACCGTGAGATTCCAGATACTTGATTGTCTTGTGAACGACCACTTCTAGTTTTTTCACTGAGTGGTCTATCAGCAACAAGTCGTCTAGATATGCCATTATCGTTACACCTTGCGTTCTTAGATTGGCCAATAATGGGGCCAGAATTTTTGTGAACACTCGTGGTGCTGTGGCCAGACCGAAGGGTAAGGCTCTAAACTGAAAATGGCGCCCTTCTACTGCAAAGCGTAGAAATCTTTGGTGGACTGGAAAGATGGGAATGTGCAAATAAGCATCTTTGATGTCGATCGAGGCTAACCATTCCTCCCCTTGTAGGGCAGTGGCCACCGATCGGATCGACTCCATCCGGAAAGTCCTGATATGCAGGAATTTGTTTAGCCCTTTTAGATTTAATATGGGCCTCACGTCCCCGTTTGGCTTCGGGACTGTAAAGAGGTTTGAGTAAAACCCGAACCCCCTTTCTTCCAGGGGAACCTCCATAATTACTCCTTGGAGCAATAGTTGTTCTAGTGCCAACAGGAGGGACTCTCTCTTCCGGGGATCCCTTGGCACGTTTGACCTCATAAAATGGGAAGGAGGAGAGTCTTTTAACTCCAATCTGTATCCCAGACTTACTGCGGAGAGCACCCATCTGTCTCTGATCGTGTCCCGCCAGGTCTCTGCGAACAACTGGAGTCTTCCCCCCACCCGATTTGAGTGGGGGCAACCCTTCATGCAATTGACTTTGGGGGAGGTTTTGTACCTCTCCTAACCCAGGGTTTTTTATTACCCTGCGATTGTCCCTGATTTTTACCCCCGGGATTTGACCGAGGAGGCCGTCGGAACTGTTTCACAGCCGATGCCCCAGGGACTGGAGAAGCAGGCCTCTTAAAAGAGGGACCTCTAACTCTGTTTTTAACCGGCAAGAGTGTACTTTTACCGTTGGAAATTTTCTGGATATATTTGTCCAGGTCTTCCCCAAATAAGCGTTCACCATGAAATGGGAAGCTAACCAGCAATTTTTTACAGGGAGCTTCAGCAGACCAGTTTTTGAGCCATAGAAGCCTGCGCATATGTACTACCGACAGCGTAAGGCGGGAGGCCTGATGGATTGAATCCTTTATGGCGTCAACCGCAAAGCATAAGGCTCTAGGTAGATCAGCTAGGGCAAGGGCCTGCTGATCTGGCAAGTCCCTTAAGACTTGTTTCAACTGATCCTTCACTGCTTGGCAGACCCCAATAGCTGCCACTGCTGGTTGTGTCACCAAGCCTGCTGTAGAAAATGCAGATTTTAATAAGGACTCCAATTTTTTATCTATTGGGTCCTTGAACATTTGGACATTATCCACTGGACATGTCAGTGATTTATTCACACAAGAGATGGCTGCGTCCACTGTAGGGACCCTCCATTTTTTGATGAACTTATCCTCCATGGGATAGACCACCGGAAATCTCTTGGGGGGAGTAAATATTTTATCAGGATGTTCCCAATCCTGGTACATGAGCCCTTCCAATAAAGGGTGAAGTGGAAAAGAACAGACAGTCTGGGGAGCTTTTAGCGAGGTGCATTTTAAATGCTGATCGGACCATGTTAGTCAAAGACTGAACCCATAATCTTTCAGCTTGAGATGCTGAGAAAGGTTCCTCCACAGTCGATTCCTCTATAACAGAATCAACCTCCACCTGATCTCCTTCAGGCAGGTCGATCCCTGTATGGGACTGTTGCTCTGCTAACAGGTACTCTGAAGGAGGAGACGGAGATCGGGCGTGCTTTCCCTGTGACAGGGAGGCAGCGATTAATGTTGACAATCTCTCTTCTAATCCTCCCAGAGCTGAGGAAAAAACCTCCTCTGTTACATACACAGGAGCAGGTGAACTGAGGACAGCCACAGTACCAGGTACTCCTGCAGGGTCTCTACGGTCACTAACCTCTGAATTTTCAGGGGAGACTGGTGCAGCAGAAGCATGCCCAAGATCCTCAGAGCCCGATGGAGACCCCTTTCGCTTCCTGGAAGATTTAGTTCCGGAGCTTCTGGACGGCATATTCCTAAGCCCAAAGCTGAGGTATTCCAGCCGTAATACACCCCTTTTACTGAGAATAGTCTAGCACAATTGCTGCTATATATCAGTTGGTGTCTACTAAAGTGCCTTTCTAGGGGATGCCTGCATCAACCGCCTCTGTGTGCCTTTTTACTGTTGCTAGCTCTGTTTGTGCACTTCAATAGCCAGCTTGATTGCCTTTAAAGATGCTGGACGCCCGCACATGCGCAGTAGCGCCGCGGCGCACACCGAGCGTCATCCACCCGCTCCGCCCCTTTTTCCAGATCGCCCCTATATAGAGAGGCGCGTGCACGCGCACGTGCGCGGGCACGTGCGCCTTCGGCGCCTTTTTTGAAAAAAACAAGGAGCTTGATGGGAGCCAGGGTCCCTGCCGCAGGGCCCGGGGATGGATGAGCGCAGCAACAGGGCAGAGGAGACAGCTTCCCAGCAGAGAACTTACCAACTGCCTGGATTTGGGTTCCCAAGGATTCCACTCCCCTGGACCTGTATAGCACCCTGCACAGAAAACATCTTGGTCGTGGGTATGACCAGAGCTCTGGATCCCAAGGTCCAGCCCTCCTAAGAGAGGCATTACAGGCAAAACCTTGCTCTTCTCTTGCAAGGCCCGGGTACCGACCGTTTAGCTATGAAGCTTTTTTGGTCGGATCCGGAATAGCTTACTGAGGCCCAAAAGAACCTGTACGCAAGCTCAGTGAAAAAACACATGTTACTTCTTGGCCAACACCTTAGACACTGGCAAAAAACTGAGGTACTCCCGGATGGGAGGGGCTTATATAGGGGAGGGTACTTCCGGTTTTGGAAGTTGCCAGTGCCAGCACCTGAAGGTATCTATATAACCCACATAGTAATGACTATGTCGCTCTGTGTCCCGTGATGTACGAGAAAGAAAGTGGCGTAGTGACTTAAGTGCTGTGAATCTTCAGTGTGAAATGACACCCGCAGGGGTACTAACTTTTTACCTTACTGCTGTAAGGTAAGCAGCATTCAGAGATCCATGGATACGGACACCAGAAGTGACGCACTAGCCGCGAGCTCGCCGCTTGTTGGATGCATTACACTATTTGCTTTTACTGAATGTGAACCTGACCACCTTTGTATAATAAAAAGATACGGATCTTAAACTAATACACTATAGAGCTTCTTTTACATTTTTCTACCTATCCGGTTTGCTATACTCTGAGCGGTGCCTGGCTATTCATTTGGTCCCTGGCGAAAGGCACCATCTCCTAGGCTCTGCGCACATTGGGAAGCCCCCAGGAGGAATTGATGACAGACCCCCCTCTTCTCCCAGAGTGATCATCTACACCCCTATTTTCTCTGAATGCTGCTTACCTTACAGCAGTAGAAGTTAGTAAGAAGTAAGAAGTTAGTACACCTGCGGGTGTCATTTCACACCAAAGATTCACAGCACTTGAGTCACTACGCCACTTTTTGATGCCAGTTAGCACCTTATGGTTTGCACCTTGCACCTTTCTTTCTCGTACATCACGGGACACAGAGCGACATAGTCATTACTAATGGGTTATATAGATACCGTCAGGTGCTGGCACTGGCAACTTCCAAAACCGGAAGTACCCTCCCCTATATAAGCCCCTCCCATCCGGGAGCACCTCAGTTTTTTGCCAGTGTCTAAGGTGTTGGCCAAGAAGAAACATGTGTTTTTCACTGAGCTTGCGTACAGGTTCTTTTGGGCCTCAGTAAGCTATTCCGGATCCGACCAAAAAAGCTTCATAGCTAAACGGTCGGTACCCGGGCCTTGCAGAGAAGAGCAAGGTTTTGCCTGTAATGCTTCTCTTAGGAGAGCTGGACCCTGGGATCCAGAGCTCTGGTCATACCCACGACCAAGATGTTTTCTGTGCAGGGTGCTATACAGGTCCAGGGGAGTGGAATCCTTGGGAACCCGGTCCCTGAAGGTTTGATTACAATGCCTGCCGTGATAGGTGAAGTTTGGGCTTTTGTGGACCAAACAAAGTCCTGCGGCGGGGAACAGGTAAGTGGGGGCCCCCAGGAACTTGGTTCTATTGGGGGACCCCCAAGCCTAATTTGTCTTTCTGTCTGTTACCTAATGGTATTCCCGCAAAATTCTGTGCATGCCTGTAACTACTAAAAAAATGTAATAATTTTTAATGGTGGTCAAGAAAAAAAAAAAAAAAAAAAATTTTTTTTATATATATTTAATATATTAGACTGCGGTACCTGTGTTTGTCCACTAGAGGCCGCTGTGGAATGTTTTCTTGTCATGTGGACTAGCTTCTTCTCAGCAGAGCAAAGTCCAGGCAGATGGTGAGTTCTCTTATAGGAAACTGCTTCCTCTGCCATGTTGCAGTGCTCGTCCATCCCCCGGCCTGCGGCAAAGAGGGGCCCTGGCTCCTGTCCCTTGTTACCATATTTTGAAATTAGCGCCGAAGGCGCACGTGGCCGCGCGCGTGCACACGCCTCTATATATAGAGGTGAGCCGGGAAAGGGGGCGGAGCCTGGGGGATGACGCTCTGTGCGCGCCGCAGCGCTTCTGCGCATGTGCGGGCGTCCCAGCAGTTTAAAAAAACCACAATATTGTAGTGAGCTGGCTATGAAGTACAGAGACAGAGCTGGCAACATTTAAAGGCATACAGCAAGCGGTTGATACAGGCATCCCCTAGAAAGGCACATTAGTAGACACCAACTGTGATATAGCAGCAATTGTGCTAGACTATTCTCAGTAAAAGTGGTGTATTACGGCTGGAATACCTCAGCTTTAGGCTTAGGAATATGCCGTCCAGAAGCTCCGGAACTGAATCTTCCAGGAAGCGAAGGGGGTCTCATCGGGCTCGGAGGATCTTGGGCATACTTCTGCTGCACCAGTCTCCCCTGAAGTTCAGAGGTAAGTGACCGTAGAGACCCCGCAGGGGTACTTGGTACTGTGGCTGTCCTCAGTTCACCTGCTCCTGTGTATGTAACAGAGGAGGTTTTTTCCTCAGCTCTGGGAGGATTAGAGAGGCTGCCTCCCTGTCAGGGAAAGCACGCCCGATCTCCGTCTCCTCCTTCAGAGTGCCTGTTAGCAGAGCAACAGTCCCATACAGGGATCGACCTGCCTGAAGGGGATCAGGATGAGGTTGATTCTGTTATAGAGGAATCAACAGTGGGGGAACCTTTTCTCAGCATCTCAAGCTGAAAGATTATGGGTTCAGTCTCTGACTAACATGGTCCGATCAGCATTTAAAAATGCACCTTGCGGAACCATCAACCACTACTGTATCCTCGTTGGGGTCGCTGGAAGCCCCCAGACTGTTTGTTCTTTTCCACTTCACCCTTTACTGAAAGGGCTCATTTACCAGGATTGGGAACGTCCTGAGAAAATATTTATTCCCCCAAGAGATTTCCGGTGGTCTATCCCATGGAGGATAAGTTCATCAAAAAAAAAAAAAAAAAAAAATGGAAGGTCCCTACAGTGGACGCAGCCATCTCTTGTATGTATAAATCACTGACATGTCCAGTGGATAATGTCCAAATGTTCAAGAACCCAATAGATAAAAGATTGGAGTTCTTATGAAAATCTGCTTGGTGATACAACCAGCAGTAGCAGCTATTGGGGTCTGCTAAGCAGTGAAGGATCAGTTGAAACAGGTCTTGAGGGACTTGACAGATCAGCAGGCTTTGCCCTAGCTGATCTACCTAGAGCCTTAGGCTTTGCGGTTGACGCCATAGAGGATTCAGTCCATCAGGCCTCCCGCCTTACGCTGTCTATAGTACATATGCGTAGGCTCCTATGGCTCAAAAACTGGTCTGCTGAAGCTCCCTGTAAAAAATGGCTGGTTAGCGTCCCGTTTCATGGTAAACGCTTATTCAGGGAAAACCTGGACAAATATATCCAGAAAATTTCCAGCGGTAAAAATACGCTCTTGCCGTTTAAAAACAGAGTTAGAGGTCCCTCTTTGAGAGGCCTGCTTCTCCAGTCCCTGGGCCATCGGCTGTGTAACAGTTCCGACGGCCTCCTCGGTCAAATCCCGGGGGTAAAAAACAGGGACAGTAGCAGGGTAATGAGAAACCCTGGGTCAGGGGAGGTACAAAACCTCCCCCAAAGTTAAATTCATTGAAGCCCCCACTCAGTCGGGTGGGGGGAGGACTCCAGTTGTTCGCAAGAGACCTGGCGGGACACGATCAAGACAGATAGGTGCTCTCCGCAGTAGGTTTGGGATACAGTTTGGAGTTAAAAGACTCTCCTCCTTCCCATTTTTGAGGTCAAACGTGCCAAGGGATCCCCGGAAGAGAGAGTCCCTCCTGTTGGCACTAGAACAACTATTGCTCCAAGGAGTAATTATGGAGGTTCCCCTGGAATAATGAGGGTTCGGGTTTTACTCAAACCTCTTTACAGTCCCGAAGCAAACGCGGACGGGAGGCCCATATTAATACTAAAAGGGCTATACAAATTCCTGTATATCAGGACTTTCCGATGGAGTCGATCCGATCGGTGGCCACTGCCCTACAAGGGGAGGATTGGTTAGCCGCGATCGACATCAAAGATGCTTATTTGCACATTCCCATCTTTCCAGTACACCAAAAATTTCTACGCTTTGCAGTAGAAGGGCGCCATTTTCAGTTCAGAGCCTTACCCTTCGGTTTGGCCACAGCACCACGAGTGTTTACAAAAATTCTGGCCCTTTATTGGCCAATCTAAGAACACAAGGTGTAATGATAATGGCATATCTGGATGACTTATTGCTGATAGACCACTCAGTGAAAAAACTAGACGTGGTCGTTCACAAGACAATCAAGTATCTGGAATCTCACGGTTGGATTATCAACCGAGACAAGTCAGCCCTAAAAACCAGTCAAAAGTCTGGAATACTTGGGGCTAAGGTTGGATTCAGGCCAGAGAAAAATATTCTTGCCTCGAGGAAAGGTGTTGTCTTTGAAAGATTTGATCCACTTAGTGGGTACAAAAAAGCCAGCCGTCCATACGCCTGTATATGAGGCTGCTGGGAAAAATGGTGGCATCATTCGAAGCAGTACCCTACGGTCAATTCCATTCAAGGAATTTGCAAGGGGCCATACTGTCAGCCTGGAACAAAAAAGTTCAGGCCCTAGACTTACCAATGTCCTTGTCCCCTTCCGTTCGCAAGAGCCTCCGTTGGTGGTTGGTTCCCCAGAATCTGGAAAAAAGGAAATCCTTCAGTCCGATTTCTTGGAAGGTGGTCACTACAGATGCCAGCCTTATAGGCTGGGGAGCAGTACTGGAGCAATAGTCTCTCCAGGGCAGATGGTCGGATGCAGAAAAGGCCCTGCCCATCAATCTCTTAGAGATACGAGCAGCCCGGTATGCCCTAGTAGCATGGACATCCAAACTCCAAGGGTCCCCTGTCAGAATTCAATCAGACAATGCCACAGCAGTGGCATATATCAATCATCAGGGGGGCACCAGGAGTCGTGCAGCCCAAAGGGAAGTAAATTACATCCTGAGATGGGCAGAAAAATATGTCCCAGCCATATCTGCGGTATTCATTCCAGGAGTGGAGAATTGGAAGGCGAACTTTCTAAGTCGCCAACAATTATGCCCAGGGGAATGGTCCCTTCATCCCGAGGTTTTCCGGACAATATGTCAGCGGTGGGGAACACCGGATGTAGATCTGCTAGCATCCAGATTCAACACAAAAGTGGACAGGTTTGTCTCTTGGACAAGGGATCCCCTAGCTTGCGGCTCGGATGCCCTAGTGTTCCCTTGGGATCAGTTCAAGCTGATATATGCATTCCCACCGCCACAATTGTTACCTCGATTACTCCGCAGAATCAGGGTAGAAAAGAAACCAGTGATTCTGGTGGCTCCAGCGTGGCCCCGAAGAGCATGGTACGCGGAGATTGTAAAAATGTCTGTGGGGAGTCCTTGGACCCTCCCACATCGTCCGGACCTGCTTTCGCAGGGACCGATATACCACCCTTCCTTACCAGCCCTAGGTTTGACGGCCTGGCTATTGAAGCCCACATTCTAAAAAAGAGAGGGCTCTCTAATGCTGTGGTGTCTACCATGATCAATGCCAGGAAACCGGTATCCAGGCAGATCTACTATAGAATCTGGAAGGCGTACATCGCCTGGTGTGAGGCCAGAAAATGGCATCCACGTAAATACGTAATAGGTAGGATTCTGGACTTCCTACAATGGGCTGTAGATAGGAAGCTTGCCTTGAGTACTATCAAGGGTCAGATTTCGGCCTTGTCAATATTTTTTCAAAGGCCCTTGGCTTCGCATTCACTAGTCAAAGCCTTTATACAAGGAGTGATGCGTATTAGTCCTCCGGTTAATATTCCCATATGTCCATGGGATCTAAACTTGGTTCTGTCGGTTCTACAGAAACAACCATTTGAACCATTACAGCATATTTCCTTGGTGCTTCTCACCAGGAAATTGATTTTTCTAGTAGCCATTTGTTCGGCTAAAAGAGTGTCGGAATTAGCAGCTATGTCCTGTAAGGAGCCATATCTGGTTATCCATAAGGACAGAGTAGTGTTACGTCCTCATCCAGCCTTTCTTCCTAAGGTGGTATCGAGGTTTCATTTGAACCAAGATGTGGTTCTTCCTTCTTTTTTCCCCAAACCTACTTCGGTAGAGGAAAAGTTATTTCATTCTTTGGATGTAGTAAGAGCAGTTAAAGCTTATCTAAAAGCCACTGCTCAGATTCGCAGAACGGATACTTTGTTTATACTGCCGGAAGGCCCCAGAAAGGGTCAGGCAGCGTCAAAATCTACTTTAGCCAAGTGGATTCGACAGGTCATTATGCAAGCTTATGGCTTGAGAAGGAGACCGCCTCCGTTCAAAGTTAGAGCGCACTCCACGAGAGCAGTTGGAACTTCATGGGCAGTGCATCACCAGGCCTCCCTGGCTCAAATCTGTAAGGCCGCAACATGGTCTTCAGTACACACGTTTACTAGGTTCTACCAGGTGGACGTTAGAAGTCAGGAGGATGTCGCCTTTGGGCGCAGTGTGTTGCAGGCCGCAAAAGATCCTCATGTCTGATAGCGCTCAGCTTATATATGGTGTACCCCCCCCTCATTTGGCATTGCTTTAGGACATCCCATTAGTAATGACTATGTCGCTCTGTGTCCCGTGATGTACGAGAAAGAAAATAGGATTTTTATAACAGCTTACCTGTAAAATCCTTTTCTTGGAGTACATCACGGGACACAGAGCTCCCGCCCCTCTTTGGGGACACTTATTGCTTTGCTACAAAACTGAGGTGCTCCCGGATGGGAGGGGCTTATATAGGGGAGGGTACTTCCGGTTTTGGAAGTTGCCAGTGCCAGCACCTGACGGTATCTATATAACCCATTAGTAATGACTATGTCGCTCTGTGTCCCGTGATGTACTCCAAGAAAAGGATTTTACAGGTAAGCTGTTATAAAAATCCTATTTTTCATGGTTGGAAGATCACATGACTTCTGGATTGTGATTCATTTGCACCATCTACACCATTACAATATATACATGGACTATTGTTGAATTTTTACCTACTTATGTATGATTTTATTTAATATTTATACACTACAGTCACTTTAATTGTGGTTTTTGCACTTTACTGATGATCACCATTATATCATCTTGGCTTATTTAAGTTTTTGATTTTTATCAGTATATGTCAGTTTATCACTGGAATTTATACATACTGCCACATTATTTAAGCACTTTATATGTACCGATTTGGAGCGCAACACTTTGATTTTTTCCAATTATTCCATTGTGGATAGTGTTTGATCCACACGGTGGCTGCTGAACCATAGGAATTGCTATATTATCCATAGTAGCGCGGGAATACTCATTTTACCATTCCTTAAAGCAGACCTGAACTCAAAAAGTGAACATTTTTCAACATTATAGGTAAAATTTTAAAGTATTTATGCCTAACTAGTACATTAAAAAAAAAAAAAAAAATATATATAATATATATATATATATATATAGTACTCACCGTAAAATACTTTTCTTGTAGTCCAGTGAGCTACACAAAGTCTTAATGTAGAAGTCCGGTCAAAGTCTAAGCATAAAACTACTCCCACCTCCACTCTAAACGCTATGCTGACTACCCTATGAAAGGAAAGATCTGTATAGTTACTTAATCTAATCCCATCCAGTCACATGATCTCCCCAGTGGCCAGGTTCAGTTTAGAGGAGAGAACGACGACAACAGCTGCAGAGCCTGGGCACTGACATCACCCATTGGCTTACTATGGAGTGTCTGCTGTCCCTCCTCTCCTCTGAAGCTGGTGCTGGGACCTGATCACGTGACTGGACTGGAGCGCCCTTAGATTAGGTAAATACAACCTCTTTCATTTACAGGGTAGTTAGTACAGGGCTTGGAATGGGGCTGGGAGTACGTTTAAGCTTCGTAAGATTTTGACTGGACTTCTACTTTAAACCTTTAGGTTATACTGCCAGGATGTCCAAAAGTAGTCTGAAGGGTGGGCAACACAGCACACAAATGGCTTACAGGCCCACAATTGGCAACAAGAACTGGGGACAATCTGAAACTAAAAGCAGCTTGATGGACCTTTAGCCAAAAGCTGGAATCAAATGAGGCATAAGTGCCAACCTGGTAGAACTTAAAAATAGGATTTTTATAACAGCTTACCTGTAAAATCCTTTTCTTGGAGTACATCACGGGACACAGAGCGACATAGTCATTACTAATGGGTTATATAGATACCGTCAGGTGCTGGCACTGGCAACTTCAAAACCGGAAGTACCCTCCCCTATATAAGCCCCTCCCATCCGGGAGCACCTCAGTTTTGTAGCAAAGCAATGTGTCCCCAAAGAGGGGCGGGAGCTCTGTGTCCCGTGATGTACTCCAAGAAAAGGATTTTACAGGTAAGCTGTTATAAAAATCCTATTTTCTTTCTCGTACATCACGGGACACAGAGCGACATAGTCATTACTAATGGATGTCCTAAAGCAATGCCCATGAGGGGGGGGGATACACCATATATAAGCTGAGCGCTATCAGACATGAGGATCTTTTGCGGCCTGCAACACACTTGCGCCCAAAGGCGACATCCTCCTGACTTCTAACGTCCACCTGGTAGAACCTAGTAAACGTGTGTACTGAAGACCACGTTGCGGCCTTACAGATTTGAGCCAGGGAGGCCTGGTGATGCACTGCCCATGAAGTTCCAACTGCTCTCGTGGAGTGCGCTCTAACTTTGAACGGAGGCGGTCTCCTTCTCAAGCCATAAGCTTGCATAATGACCTGTCGAATCCACTTGGCTAAAGTAGATTTTGACGCTGCCTGACCCTTTCTGGGGCCTTCCAGCAGAATAAACAAAGTATCCGTTCTGCGAATCTGAGCAGTGGCTTTTAGATAAGCTTTAACTGCTCTTACTACATCCAAAGAATGCAATAACTTTTCCTCTACCGAAGTAGGTTTGGGGAAAAAAGAAGGAAGAACCACATCTTGGTTCAAATGAAACCTCGATACCACCTTAGGAAGAAAGGCTGGATGAGGACGTAACACTACTCTGTCCTTATGGATAACCAGATATGGCTCCTTACAGGACATAGCTGCTAATTCCGATACTCTTTTAGCCGAACAAATGGCTACTAGAAAAATCAATTTCCTGGTGAGAAGCACCAAGGAAATATGCTGTAATGGTTCAAATGGTTGTTTCTGTAGAACCGACAGAACCAAGTTTAGATCCCATGGACATATGGGAATATTAACCGGAGGACTAATACGCATCACTCCTTGTATAAAGGCTTTGACTAGTGAATGCGAAGCCAAGGGCCTTTGAAAAAATATTGACAAGGCCGAAATCTGACCCTTGATAGTACTCAAGGCAAGCTTCCTATCTACAGCCCACTGTAGGAAGTCCAGAATCCTACCTATTACGTACTTATGTGGATGCCATTTCTTGGCCTCACACCACGCGATGTACACCTTCCAGATTCTATAGTAGATCTGCCTGGATACCGGCTTCCTGGCATTGATCATGGTAGATACCACAGCATTAGAGAGCCCTCTCTTTTTTAGAATGTGGGCTTCAATAGCCAGGCCGTCAAACCTAGGGCTGGTAAGGAAGGGTGGTATATCGGTCCTTGCGAAAGCCGGACGACGTGGGAGAGTCCAAGGACTCCCACTGAAATTTTACAATCTCCGCGTACCACGCTCTTCGGGGCCACGCTGGAGCCACCGGAATCACCGGTTTCTTTTCTACCCTGATTCTGCGGAGTAATCGAGGTAACCATTGTGGCGGTGTGAATGCATATATCAGCTTGAACTGATCCCAAGGGAACACTAGGGCATCCGAGCCGCAAGCTAGGGGATCCCTTGTCCGAGAGACAAACCTGTCCCCCTTTGCGTTGAATCTGGATGCTAGAAGATCTACATCCGATGTTCCCCACCGCTGACATATTGTCCAGAAAACCTCGGGGTGAAGGGGACCCTTCCTCTGGGCCTAATTGCTGGCGACTTAGAAAGTCCGCCTTCCAATTCTCCACTCCTGGAATGAATACCGCAGATATGGCTGGGACATATTTTTTCTGCCCATTTCAGGATGTAATTTACTTCCCTCTGGCTGCACGACTCCTGGTGCCCCCCTGATGATTGATATATGCCACTTGCTGTGGCATTGTCTGATTGCATTCTGACAGGGGACCCTTGGAGTTTGGATGTCCATGCTACTAGGGCATACCGGGCTGCTCGTATCTCTAAGAGATTGATGGGCAGGGCCTTTTCTGCATCCGACCATCTGCCCTGGAGAGACTATTGCTCCAGTACTGCTCCCCAGCCTATAAGGCTGGCATCTGTAGTGACCACCTTCCAAGAAATCGGACTGAAGGATTCCTTTTTTCCAGATTCTGGGGAACAAACCACAACGGAGGCTCTTGCGAACGGAAGGGGACAAGGACATTGTAAGTCTAGGGCCTGAACTTTTTTGTTCCAGGCTGACAGTATGGCCCCTTGCAAATTCCTTGAATGGAATTGACCGTAGGGTACTGCTTCGAATGATGCCACCATTTTTCCCAGCAGCCTCATATACAGGCGTATGACGGCTGTCTTTTTTGTACCCACTAAGTGGATCAAATCTTTCAAAGACAACACCTTTCCTCGAGGCAAGAATATTTTTCCTCTGCCTGAATCCAACCTTAGCCCCAAGTATTCAGACTTTTGACTGGTTTTAGGGCTGACTTGTCTCGGTTGATAATCCAACCGTGAGATTCCAGATACTTGATCGTCTTGTGAACGACCACGTCTAGTTTTTTTCACTGAGTGGTCTATCAGCAACAAGTCATCCAGATATGCCATTATCATTACACCTTGTGTTCTTAGATTGGCCAATAAAGGGCCAGAATTTTTGTAAACACTTGTGGTGCTGTGGCCAAACCGAAGGGTAAGGCTCTGAACTGAAAATGGCGCCCTTCTACAGCAAAGCGTAGAAATTTTTGGTGGACTGGAAAGATGGGAATGTGCAAATAAGCATCTTTGATGTCGATCGTGGCTAACCAATCCTCCCCTTGTAGGGCAGTGGCCACCGATCGGATCGACTCCATCGGAAAGTCCTGATATACAGGAATTTGTATAGCCCTTTTAGAATTAATATGGGCCTCCCGTCCGCGTTTGCTTCGGGACTGTAAAGAGGTTTGAGTAAAACCTGAACCCTCATTCTTCCAGGGGTTCCAGGGGAACCTCCATAATTACTCCTTGGAGCAATAGTTGTTCTAGTGCCAACAGGAGGGACTCTCTCTTCCGGGGATCCCTTGGCACGTTTGACCTCAAAAATGGGAAGGAGGAGAGTCTTTTAACTCCAAACTGTATCCCAAACCTACTGCGGAGAGCACCTATCTGTCTTGATCGTGTCCCGCCAGGTCTCTTGCGAACAACTGGAGTCCTCCCCCCACCCGACTGAGTGGGGGCTTCATGAATTTAACTTTGGGGGAGGTTTTGTACCTCCCCTGACCCAGGGTTTCTCATTGCCCTGCTACTGTCCCTGTTTTTTACCCCCGGGATTTGACCAAGGAGGCCGTCGGAACTGTTACACAGCCGATGCCCCAGGGACTGGAGAAGCAGGCCTCTTAAAGAGGGACCTCTAACTCTGCTTTTAACCGGCAAGAGCGTATTTTTACCGCTGGAAATTTTCTGGATATATTTGTCCAGGTTTTCCCTGAATAAGCGTTCACCATGAAATGGGACGCTAACCAGCCATTCTTTACAGGGAGCTTCAGCAGACCAGTTTTTGAGCCATAGGAGCCTACGCATATGTACTATAGACAGCGTAAGGCGGGAGGCCTGATGGACTGAATCCTCTATGGCGTCAACCGCAAAGCCTAAGGCTCTAGGTAGATCAGCTAGGGCAAAGCCTGCTGATCTGTCAAGTCCCTCAAGACCTGTTTCAAATGATCCTTCACTGCTTAGCAGACCCCAATAGCTGCTACTGCTGGTTGTATCACCAAGCAGATTTTCATAAGGACTCCAATCTTTTATCTATTGGGTTCTTGAACATTTGGACATTATCCACTGGACATGTCAGTGATTTATACATACAAGAGATGGCTGCGTCCATTGTAGGGACCTTCCATTTTTTTTTATTTTTTTTTTGATGAACTTATCCTCCATGGGATAGACCACCGGAAATCTCTTGGGGGAATAAATATTTTCTCAGGACGTTCCCAATCCTGGTAAATGAGCCCTTTCAGTAAAGGGTGAAGTGGAAAAGAACAAACAGTCTGGGGGCTTCTAGCGACCCCAAAGAGGATACAGTAGTGGTTGATGGTTCCGCAAGGTGCATTTTTAAATGCTGATCGGACCATGTTAGTCAGAGACTGAACCCATAATCTTTCAGCTTGAGATGCTGAGAAAAGGTTCCCCCACTGTTGATTCCTCTATAACAGAATCAACCTTATCCTGATCCCCTTCAGGCAGGTCGATCCCTGTATGGGACTGTTGCTCTGCTAACAGGCACTCTGAAGGAGGAGACGGAGATCGGGCGTGCTTTCCCTGACAGGGAGGCAGCGATAAATGTTGACAATCTCTCTCTAATCCTCCCAGAGCTGAGGAAAAAACCTCCTCTGTTACATACACAGGAGCAGGTGACTGAGGACAGCCACAGTACCAAGTACCCCTGCGGGGTCTCTACGGTCACTTACCTCTGAACTTCAGGGGAGACTGGTGCAGCAGGAGTATGCCCAAGATCCTCCGAGCCCGATGAGACCCCCTTCGCTTCCTGGAAGATTCAGTTCCGGAGCTTCTGGACGGCATATTCCTAAGCCTAAAGCTGAGGTATTCCAGCCGTAATACACCACTTTTACTGAGAATAGTCTAGCACAATTGCTGCTATATCACAGTTGGTGTCTACTAACGTGCCTTTCTAGGGGATGCCTGTATCAACCGCTTGCTGTATGCCTTTAAATGTTGCCAGCTCTGTCTCTGTACTTCATAGCCAGCTCACTACAATATTGTGGTTTTTTTAAACTGCTGGGACACCCGCACATGCGCAGAAGCGCTGCGGCGCGCACAGAGCGTCACCCCCCAGGCTCCGCCCCCTTTCCCGGCTCACCTCTATATATAGAGGCGCGTGCACGCGCGCGGGCACGTGCGCCTTCGGCGCTAATTTCAAATATGGTAACAAGGGACAGGAGCCAGGGCCCCTCTTTGCCGCAGGCCGGGGGATGGACGAGCACTGCAACATGGCAGAGGAAGCAGTTTCCTATAAGAGAACTCACCATCTGCCTGGACTTTGCTCTGCTGAGAAGAAGCTAGTCCACATGACAAGAAAACATTCCACAGCGGCCTCTAGTGGACAAACACAGGTACCGCAGTCTAATATATTAAATATATATATATACAAAAATTTTTATTTATTTTTTTCTTGACCACCATTAAAAATTATTACATTTTTTTAGTAGTTACAGGCATGCACAGAATTTTGCGGGAATACCATTAGGTAACAGACAGAAAGACAAATTAGGCTTGGGGGTCCCCCAATAGAACCAAGTTCCTGGGGGCCCCCACTTACCTGTTCCCCGCCGCAGGACTTAGTTTGGTCCACAAAAGCCCAAACTTCACCTATCACGGCAGGCATTGTAATCAAACCTTCAGGGACCGGGTTCCCAAGGATTCCACTCCCCTGGACCTGTATAGCACCCTGCACAGAAAACATCTTGGTCGTGGGTATGACCAGAGCTCTGGATCCCAGGGTCCAGCTCTCCTAAGAGAAGCATTACAGGCAAAACCTTGCTCTTCTCTGCAAGGCCCGGGTACCGACCGTTTAGCTATGAAGCTTTTTTGGTCGGATCCGGAATAGCTTACTGAGGCCCAAAAGAACCTGTACGCAAGCTCAGTGAAAAACACATGTTTCTTCTTGGCCAACACCTTAGACACTGGCAAAAAACTGAGGTGCTCCCGGATGGGAGGGGCTTATATAGGGGAGGGTACTTCCGGTTTTGGAAGTTGCCAGTGCCAGCACCTGACGGTATCTATATAACCCATTAGTAATGACTATGTCGCTCTGTGTCCCGTGATGTACGAGAAAGAAAAACGTGTAAACAAAAGACCAGGTGGCAGGCTTGAAAACCTGGGAAACAGAGGCCTGGTGCCAAAAAGCCCAAGAGGTGCTCTCTGCCCATTGCCTAGGAAAGGGGGGGGACGTGATACTTTATATGAAAAGCCTGAACAATGGTCTGTCTGAGGCACCTAGAGATGGTGGAGCGAGAAGTCAGGGTGTCCTTCCACAAGCCATCCGGGATGAAAAAAAGGGAATTAATCAGTGGATGAGGCATACTGTAAATTTTAATAGCCACAACCACACCCGGACAATGGGGAAATTGCCTTTTGATGAACTTAAGCCAGACAATGAGAAGGGAAGACAATGGCTTGGGCAGGGTGAAGGGCACAGATTACATAGGGCAAGAAGGAAGTCCTAGGCCTCAATACCATCATGCCCCTCATGCAACCAGCTCAGACACTCTTCCTTGCAGAGGTGATAGCTACAAGGAATACCATCTTATGGGTGAGAGTAGAGAGGAATGTATCCAACTGGTTCTAAAGGCAGTTTTTAAAGTGCTGAAAGAACCAGATTCACATCCCATGGAGTCAAAGGGGAGACCCTATGGTCTCAATAATGAAGGAGTCCAGAAGGTTTAAGACACAGGTCCGAACCCACCTGAGCTATCCTGCTAGGAACCGGTCAAATCAGAGAGCCAATCATAGGCGGCGGAGGCAGGCTCTGCCCCCCACAGCCACATGTATACATGCTGCTGCATGGCAGAAAATAAGATGCCTTGAGAAGCTTCCAGAAGATGGGAAGAAAGGACTCCCCTCACTGCAAAGAAAGACTCCTGAGCCACCAATCCAGGGATAACCAGAGACATGATTGATTTGTTCCACGATGACAGAATATCTTGCTGCAGATGTCTAGTGTGAAATTGGGCAAAATGAAATACCTTGAAGGACAGTACCATCATCCCCACTACCCTCAAGCAAAAGCAGAGTTGGACAACTTTTGGATTGAAGGGTTCTAAACACTCATGAAGCATTTTAAACTCTGAGGAAGAGTTTCTCCTGAGGAAAGAACACTCTGGCCTGAGATATTTCTAGGATCAGACACAGATACTCCAAGTCATAAGTCAGTTCCATTGATGATTTCTGAAGGTTTAGGATTCATTTGAAGCTCTGGAACATCTGGACAGTCAGAGATACAGTACACTCTTGTCCTTCAGAGCCTTCACCTGCTGTTTTCTCAACAGGAGGTCATCCAAGTACCCCACGATGGAGAAACCCAGAGTGCAATAGGGTCAACACTGCAGCGTAGTACCAAAAGTGCAGAAAAAAAGTCAGATGGCAAAGCCACAAACTGGTAGCGCAGCAAGACACAGAAAGTGCTAGTGAGCTGGAAAGATGGGCACAGGTGAGCATCTTTTATATTCACAGAAACCAGAAAGTCTTCTTATTGAAGGAGGCAATGGCAGATCTGGTTGTTTTTCTGGAACTTGTGGGCCCACAGTAAACATCTGATGTCTTGAGGTCTAAGATGGGGTGCCATTTGGTTATAGAACAGTGGAAAGTTTGGAGTAAAATCCCTGAAACCCTTCTGGTGGAAGGGACCAGGCTTATGACATCTTTGTCCAAAAATCCTGATAGGACTTAATAGATATCTGTAAGTCTGTGAGCATGACTAGTTTTAAAACCAAAGCCCTCCAAGCTTGACTCCCTGTCTACTTAAAGTGAGAGCTGAGGCAAGAAAATGAGGGTCAAAAAAAGAAACTTGAGTTTGTAGCCTGGGACACCCCCTCTTACAACAAGGCATCTGAAATGCAAGATGTCCGAACTGCCGCAAAGTTAAAAAGATCTTCCCCTAGTCTGGAAAGTCGTAGAAGGCTTTTCTGAGTATTTGGCAGACCTAGAATGCCAGACTTTGTGGGTGGATGGGGAGTGAAGTTTGGAGAGCCTTGGCACTGGAATAGAGGCAGTCGAGAAACAAAAAGTATGATTTTTGAAGTTCAGAGAGGGAGTCTGCCCCTTAGGGTTCATTCACCCAGGAAGAGGAAGGCGTTTGCCACCAGTAGAATCCTTGTTGAAATTATCTGCATCTAAAGCTCAAAGACCCACCAGATTAAATGCTTCTAACAAGTTCTGCAGTCCAGCACTATAACCAAACCTTACACATATACACTGACAGAAGACTAATGCGAGAAAGAAGTCAGAAGGCTTCTAGCAGGTTATCACAGCAGAAATGTAATGCCACTGCCATTGGCTCAACTTGTTTAAATGAGCAGAGGATCAACAGCAGAGGTTAACCACCTTCTGGATTTTGACCAGTCAGACAAGGTTTGACAAACTAAAAGCACAGCGAGAATCAGGTGTGGGGCAGGACCCGCCAGTAAGAAAAAGCGGGTGAAATTAATAACAGCTTTAGCTGTCCTATATGAGCCAAAGCTGAAGACAGTACAGTTAGATGCAACAGGATGTTCCTTTAGATTCAGGGTGGTGCACAACATATTATTAAGAGCTGAAACAGCCTCATTTAACTAAGGAGTAACAGCAGTAGGCCGACTCCTCAGGATGGGGAGCTCATCAGACAGTGCAGAAGAAGGCATGGCTAGTCATTAATGGGGGGGGGGTGATCACACAGAGGGGGCATAGTGTATGCTGTACATGGTCCCTTTCATTTAATCAAAACTGCAAAGGTCCTTATTGCAATACATGTTGTGCACACACAGGACCTACCCTGCTAGGGCATGTGTCTGCTGTAGAGGATTAGAGCAATGATGGCATTGGCCACATAACCAAGGGTTTACAACAATTAATTGTCTTTAAACAAATCTATATATTTGAAAGTGGTTCTAAAACCAAAACACATTTTATAGATTTCTGCCAACCCCCCCAGTACTTACCCGAGCGCTCAATTGCACCAGCGCTGTGCACAGCTACATCTCTTCTCTACCCTTTCTTCCTCTTCACACAGGGACTTGGGCCAGCAGTAGGAGCCATTGGCTCCTACTGCTGTTAATCAAATGCTGCGAGAAGGAATATGGGGGGGGGGGGCCCAAGCCACGCTGTGTGTGTCTATGGAGCGCGGCTCCATAGACACACACAGCGTGGGAGCAAGCATACACTCTGTGTCCCTATAGCATGCAGCTTGCTATGTGGGCACATGAAGAGGAAGAGCCAAGATCGCCGGCAGGGGACCCCAGAAGAGGACATTCGGGGCTACTCTGTGTGGTTTTGCACAGAGCAACCCTCGAACCTCCTCTTCTGGGAGGTTAGTATAACATGTTTATTATTATATTTTTATAATTGCTTTTAGTAACACTTTAAAGTGTCTGTATTGGTACTTATACATATTTATAGAGCAGTCATCATATTCTCCTCAGGGTGATGTGCAACTACCTCATACAACACATTTTACAATTGACTTATTTGTATATCTAAATTTCTTAATTTGTACATGAAGAAAATGAGTCAATGTAATACAAGCAGGCACCAAGTGATCTTATTTCTAAATATTTACAGCAGCCCTATAGTGCAATTATGTTCTAGGAATTAATTTATTTTTTATTTTTTTCTAAGGGCGACTTTTACCTTGCAGACAGTGGCGATTTCCTCCCGAGTCCAATGGCCCCCAGAATCCCAGCCGTCATCCTCTCCTCTCCCAAAAAGCACAGTCTGGTCTGAAAGGACAGTAATATTCTTATAATTGTATCAGTCACTGTGCTGTCATTCTGCTCCACCTGGATCAAGGATAGCTGAAGAGTTTTGTGGAACCACAGGAAAAGTTTGGGCTCGTCATTCACAGAGCTGCGGGAGCAGAAACAGAATTAGACTAAATGGTTTTAAAGTAGAACTTTTTTTTAATGCAAAGACAATGAAACTGTAATCTATAGTAGTACATGCATGCATACTTGCAAATCTGTGTTAACTTTTGCATTATTTATATTTCTTGTGTATCCATATGCCATGTTGTACAATCTGTTCCATTACATTTCCTATTATTAAAGGTGATAAAAGGAGTTGCTGCTGTCTGAGAAAGGTGATGCCATTATTCCCTCACAGGAAGTTCTATGAAGGAACTATTTTCTTTGCTAAGAACTAGGCATGTAATAGGGTGGATTCATCCCCACCCCTATCCTAAATCTATTCTGTTCTTTTATCAGCCGCTTGTTACTGTTTTTTTAAATGCTGCTGTCAAGCAAACAAAAAGTCAGAGCACAGATCAGGACTGGGAGGAGACACATTGGAGTTGATTTACTAAAGGCAAATAGACTGTGCACTTTGCAAATTGCAGCTGCACTCTGCAAGAGCAGTTGGCTCCAGAGTTTAGAAAATAAGCAGAAGCTCTGCTGACTTCCATCATCCAATCATGTGCAAGCAAAATGCCGTTTTTTTTTATTTTGCTTGCACATTATTGGTTGATGGATGTCAGTAGAGCTTCTGCTCATTTACTAAGTTCTGGAGCAACTGCACTTGACAAAGTGCACAGTCTATCTGCCTTCAGTAAATCAACCCCTTTGTTCTGTGCAGTGATGGTCTCTGTCCGTTATGCAAAGTAGGAGGATAATGACATGCTTGGAGGGAAGTGTGGAAAGCCTATGAGCTCTCAGCTTTTATCATCAGCAAAAAATGTATTCTTTCAGGAAAAAAAAAAATCAAAATAAGAAAACAGGACTACTATGTGGTGTTGACACAATATACATATACAGACTCCTACCTTGGCTGCACTTGCTCCAGCCACTTGGAGAGTCTCACCAGCACCCTCAGCTCATTGGTCAGGGTTTGTTCTCGGTTTAAGCACTGTAGAACATAGACATGGAGAGTCAGGTAGCTTCCGAGAGTCAGGCATTCCTGTAGAAACTCCTCAGTGGTGAGCTCTGGCACTTGCAGGGATGCCAGTATCGGACCCCAACCTGGGTTCTGGTTATGAAGCGTGTCTACAAGAAGGAAAAAATGGAAGCGCCTACATGTGTCTGTTTGCCAAAATTCAAACAAATTAATTTTTAAAGCAGCTACAGCAACTGGAAATGATAAAAACACAGCCTAAAGGGCAGTGCGCCCAAAAAAGTTTTCTAGATTGAAGCCTAGTACACACTAGAAGTTTATTTTGTTCAACCCAGTGGGCTGAACAAAAAAAACAAAAAACTGAAAAGCTCGGGAGGAGCTGCTGTACTAACAATCCAATGTTAGTATTGATACCGCCCCCTCTGAGCTAATGTGTTCCAACAGGGGAGGCAGGGGATGGCCCCCCAGTCAGAACACACCAGTCAGCGCTCTCAGCCATTGGCTGAGAGCACTGATCGCATGCCGATCAGCAGACATTTTTAGGTCTTGCCCCTTCGACAGAAGCCGGACGTTGGTCCAGCTTCTGTCAGACTGGCTGCAGAACACATGGGCCAAATGTCGGCCAGTTCCCATTAAACCGGCTGATACCACCCGATATTCGGCCCGTGTGTCGGGGCTTAAGGCTGGGGACTGCTAAATCTGACCCCGAATAATTGTCTTTGATATCCAACAAGATCTACCTGCCATAATTCCTAACGTTTCTCCTGTCCAACTGAGAGTTTTGGGTGGTCCTGACCACATTTATTTGTTCCAGCTCCTCCTGCCGCATTCTCCACTACATAAAACAAATATATCAGGGAAAGTGGAAACTCCTCATAATGGGCACAGCAGGTGTGCAGACCCAGAAACTCAGTGCAGGGATTTAACCAAGAGGGTCCCTGAACGATTTAAACAAAAAAACGGAGGTTTAACACTCTAGCATCTAGCTAAGCAAGCAGAGATGGTTAGAACCAAAAAGTCCACCAGCTGGAAAACTCCCTGTAAGCAGCTGGCCACCAAAGCCACCTGTAAAAGTGGCCTGGCTAATGGAGAAGTCAAGAAGGCCAACCTCTACAGACTCGGCACTGTAGCTCTCCAAGAGATACGGTGCTACCAGGAATCCACTGAGCTGCTCATACAAAAGCTGCCCTTCCAGCGACTTGTCAGGGCGGACTACAAGACTGACCTGTTTTTCCAGAGCTCTGCTGTCATGGCTCTGCAGGAAGCCACCGAGGCTTATCTCATAGGACGCTTGGCATGTATGGTGCAGTGGTTGGTGTCCTCAAAGAGGTTAAAATATATAGGGACATTAAGAAGGTTTCCATTGGTTCAAAGAGTTTGCTTGAAGAAGGATCAGGTCATTCGACAAGCTTATAAAGGGGGAGGGAATTGTTGTTTGGGACAAAATAGACTATATGGGGGAAATGGATAAAATCTTGGGAGAGAGGGAAACCTATACCATTCTCCCGAATGACCTCACGGTTAGATACAAATAGGAACTTGAAGACCTGGTTGACAAAGGATATAACATTGGAGCATTAAATAAGGAGAAGGCATTTTTGGTCCCCACAGCCCCCAAATTGCCTATTATGTATTTCCTCCCATAAATCCATAAGGATTTCAATAATCCAATGGAAGCCCTATAATTAGTGGGATTGGTTCCCTCCTGAGTAGGGCTGGTGAATACATAGATTGGTTCCTGCAACCGTTCGTTGGTCAATGATACTCCATACTAAACAAGTGATAAATAAATTAAAAGCGTTACGGGTTGATAAAGATACATATGTGGTAACGGCAGATGTCTGATCTTTGTACACGAATATAGCTCATCATGATGGTTTGGTTGCTGGGAAGTGTTATCTAGACACAGCTAGTTCCACCCTACCCAGACTGAAGCGGTTTATTCTGAACCTCTTAAATTTCACCATGACCTACAACTTTTTTTTGGTATAAGAAGAAATTTTTGCAAACTAAGGGGGTAGCGATGGGGGCAAAATTTTCCCCCAGTCTAGCCAATTTATTCATGTCTAGGTGGAAGGAGGACATGATATACTCCAGAGACTGGCCAGAGCATATTTTTTTTACAAGCGCTACATAGATTATGTGTTGTTGCTGTGGAGGGGTGACTCTGTTTTGCTAGATAATTTTATGGACACACTGAATAATAGGGGTGCAACGGATCAAAAAACTCACGGTTTGGATCGTTCCTCGGATCGGATAATTTTTCGGATCAGCAAAAAAAATAGGATTTTTATAACAGCTTACCTGTAAAATCCTTTTCTTGGAGTACATCACGGGACACAGAGCGACATAGCAATTACTATGTGGGTTATATAGATTACCTTCAGGTGCTGGCACTGGCAACTTCCAAGACAGGAAGTACCCTCCCCTATATAAGCCCCTCCCATCCGGGAGTACCTCAGTTTTGTAGCAAAGCAATAAGTGTCCCCAAAAGAGGGGTGGGAGCTCTGTGTCCCGTGATGTACTCCAAGAAAAGGATTTTACAGGTAAGCTGTTATAAAAATCCTATTTTCTTTTTCGTACATCACGGGACACAGAGCGACATAGCAATTACTATGTGGGACGTCCCAAAGCAATGCCCAAATGAGGGGAGGGATACACCATACATAAGCTGGGCGCCATCAGACATGAGGATTTGCAGCCTGTAACACACTGCGCCCAAAGGCGACATCCTCCTGACTTCTAACGTCCACTTGGTAGAACCTAGTGAACGTGTGTACTGAAGACCATGTTGCGGCCTTACAGATTTGGGCCAGGGAGGCCTGGTGATGCACTGCCCATGAAGTTCCCACTGCTCTCGTGGAGTGCGCCCTAACTTTGAACGGAGGCGGTCTTCTCTTCAAGCCATAGGCTTGTATAATGACCTGTCGAATCCACTTGGCTAAAGTGGATTTTGATGCTGCCTGACCCTTTCTGGGGCCTTCCGGCAGAATAAACAAAGTATCCGTTCTTCGAATCTGAGCAGTGGCTTTTAGATAAGTTTTAACTGCTCTTACTACATCCAAGGAATGTAACATTTTTCCTCTACCGAGCTAGGTTTGGAAAAAAAGGAAGGAAGAACCACATCTTGGTTCAAATGAAACCTCGATACCACCTTAGGAAGAAAGGCTGGATGAGGACGTAACACTACTCTGTCCTTATGAATAACCAGATATGGCTCCTTACAGGACATAGCGGAAAATTCCAACACTCTTCTAGCCGAACATATGGCTACTAAAAAGATCAATTTTCTGGTGAGTAGGACCAAGGAAATGTGCCGCAAAAGTTCAAATGGTTGTCTCTGTAGAACCGATAGAACCAGGTTTAGGTCCCATGGACATATGGGAATTTTAACCGGAGGGTTAATACGCGTCACCCCTTGTATAAAAGATTTGACTAGTGAATGTGAAGCCAGGGGCCTTTGAAAAAATATTGACAAGGCCGAAATCTGACCCTTGATAGTACTCAAGGCAAACTTCCTGTCTACAGCCCACTGCAGGAAGTCCAGAATCCTGCCTATAACGTACTTACGTGGGTGCCATTTTCTGGCCTCACACCACGCGATGTACGCCTTCCAGATTCTATAGTAAATCTGCCTGGATACAGGCTTCCTGGCATTGATCATAGTAGATACCACAGGGTTAGAGAGACCTCTCTTTTTTAGGATGTGGGCTTCAATAGTCAGGCCGTTAAACCTAGAGCTAGTAAGGAAGGGTGGTATATCGGTGGTATATCGGTATATCGGTCCTTGCGAAAGCAGGTCCGGGTGACGTGGGAGGGTCCAAGGACTCCCCACAGACATTTTTACAATCTCCGCGTACCAGGCTCTTCGGGGCCACGCTGGAGCCACCAGGATCAACAGCTTCTTTTCTATCCTGATTCTGCGGAGTAGTCGAGGCAACAATTGTAGCGGTGGGAATGCATATATCAGTTTGAACTGATCCCAAGGGAACACCAGAGCATCCGAGCCGCAAGCTAGGGGATCCCTTGTCCGAGTGACAAATCTGTCCACCTTTGCGTTGAATCTGGATGCTAGCAGATCTACATCCGGTGCTCCCCATCGCTGACATATTGCTCGGAAAACCTCGGGATGAAGGGACCATTCCCCTGGGCATAACTGCTGGTGACTCAGAAAGTCCGCCTTCCAATTCTCCACCCCTGGGATGAAGACCGCGGATATGCATGGGACATATTTTTCTGCCCATTCCAGGATGTGATTTACTTCCCTCTGGGCTGCGCAACTCCTGGTGCCACCCTGGTGATTGATATATGCCACAGTCGTGGCATTGTCGGATTGAATTCTGACAGGGGACCTTTGAAGTTTGGATGTCCATGCCTTTAGGGCATACCGGGCTGCTCGAATCTCTAAGATTGATGGGCAGAGCCTTCTCTGCATCCGACCATCTGCCCTGGAGAGACCATTGCTCCAGTACTGTCCCCCAGCCTATAAGGCTGGCATCTGTAGTGACCACCCTCCAAGAAATCGGACTGAAGGATTTCCCCTTTTGCAGATTCTGGGGAATCAACCACCAACAGAGACTCTTCCGAACAGAAGGGGACAAGGACATTGGGAAGTCTAGGGCCTGAACTTTTTTGTACCAGGCTGACAGTATGGCCCTTTGCAAATTCCTTGAGTGAAACTGGGCGTATGGCACAGCTTCGAATGATGCCACCCTTCTTTCCCAGCAGCCTCATGCACAGGCGTATGGACGGCTGTCTTTTTGCACCCACCAGGTGGACCAAATCCCTCAAAGAAGATACTTTTTCTTGAGACATGAAAATCTTCCTTTGGTCTGAATCCAGCCGTAGCCCCAAGTATTCCAGACTTTTGACTGGTTGTAGGGCTGACTTGTCTCGGTTGATGATCCAACCGTGAGATTCCAGATACTTGATCGTATCGTGAATTACCACTTCTAGTTTTGCCAGAGTGGTCCATCAACAACAAGTCGTCTAGGTATGCCATTATCGTCACACCTCCTGTTCTTAGATTGGCCAATAGTGGGGCCAGAATTTTTGTGAACACCCGTGGTGCTGTGGCCAGACCGAAAGGTAAGGCTCTGAACTGAAAATGGCGCCCTTCTACTGCAAAGCGTAGAAATTTCTGATGGACTGGAAAGACAGGAACGTGCAAATAAGCATCTTTGATGTCGATCGAGGCTAACCATTCCTCCCCTTGTAGGGCAGCGGCTACCGACCGGATCGACTCCATCCGAAAAGTCCGGATGTGCAGAAATTTGTTTAGCCCCTTTAGATTTAATATGGGCCTTACGTCCCCGTTTGGTTTCGGGACTGTGAAGAGGTTTGAGTAAAAACCCAACCCCCACTCTTCTAGAGGAACCTCCATAATTACTCCTTGGAGCAATAGTTGTTCTAATGCCAACAAGAGGGATCCTCTCTTCAGGGGATCTTTTGGCACGCTTGACCACATAAAATGGGAAGGAGGAGACTCTTAACTCCAGCTTGTATCCCTGAGTTACTGCAGAGAGCACCCATCTGTCTCTGATCGTCTCCCGCCAGGTCTCTGCGAACAACTGAAGTCTTCCCCCCACCCGTTTGAGTGGGGGCAGCCCTTCATAAATTTGACTTGGAGGGTGGTTTTGTACCTCTTCAGACCCAGGGTTTTTTGTTACCCTGTGCTTGTCCCTGATTTTTACCTCCGGGATTTGACCGAGGAGGCCGTCGGAACTGCTTAGAAGCAGATGTCCCAGGGATTGGAGAGGTAGGCCTCTTAAAAGAGGGACCTCTAAACCTCTTTTTAACCGGTAAGAGAGTACTTTTACCGCTGGAAATCTTCTGGATATATTTATCCAGGCCCTCGCCGAATAAGCGTTCACCATGAAATGGGAAGCTAGCTAGCAACTTTTTACAGGGAGCCTCAGCAGACCAGTTCTTGAGCCACAGAAGTCTACGCATATGTACTAAAGACAGCGTAAGGCGGGAGGCCTGATGGATAGAATCCTTGATGGCGTCAACCGCAAAGCATAATGCTCTTGGCAGATCAGCCAGGGCATGGGCCTGCTGATCCGGCAAGTCCCTTAAGACCTGTTTCATCTGATCCTTTACCGCTTGGCAAACCCCAATCGCTGCCACTGCTGGCTGTATAACCGCTCCCGCTGTAGAAAAAGCAGACTTTAATAAGGACTCCAATTTTTTATCTATTGGGTCCTTGAACATTTAAACATTATCTACTGGACATGTCAGTGATTTGGCTGCGTCCACTGTAGGCAAACTCCATTTCCGGGTGAACTTATCCTCCATGGGATAGATCACCGGAAATCTCTTAGGGGGAGTAAATATTTTATCAGGATGTTCCCAATCCTGGTATATAAGTCCTTCCAGTAATGGATGAATTGGAAAGGAACAATTAGTCTGGGGAGCTTTTAACGACCCCAACGAGGAGACAGAAGTGGTTGATGGTTCCACAAGAGGCATTTTAAATGCTGATCGAACCATGTCAGTTAGGGACTGAACCCACAATCTTTCAGCTTGTGATGCCGAGAATGGTTCTTCCACTGTCGACTCCTCTAAAACAGAGTCATCCTCATCCTGATCCCCTTCAGGTAGGCCAATCCCTTCATGGGACTGTTGCTCTGCTAACAGGTAGTCTGATGGAGGAGACGGAGATCGGGCACACTTTCTTTCTGGTAGGGAAGAAGCGATCAATGCTGCCAATCTTTGCTCCAGTCCTCCCAGAGCTGAGTTAAAAGCCTCCTCTGTTACATACACAGGAGCAGGTGAACTGAGGACAGCCACAGTACCAGGCACTCCTGAGGGTTCTCTACGGGTACCAACCTCGGATTTCTCAGGGGAGACTGGTGCAGCAAAAGCATGCCCAAGATCCTCAGAGCCCGACGGAGACCCTTTTTGATTCCTGGGAGTCTTAGACCCGGAGACTTTGGGCGGCATATTCCTAAGCCCAAAGCTGAGGTATTCCAGCCGCAATACACCACTTACTGACAATAGTCTAGCAAACTTGCTGCTATATATATCAGTTGGTGTCCACTAATGTGCCTCTCTAGGGGATGCCTGTATCAACCGCCTGCTGTATGCCTGCTCTTAGTATGCTACCAGCCCCCTTGCTCTGTCCATCCACAGCCAGTTCACAGAAAAAAACGGTGTTTTTAACATGCTGGGACGCCCGCACATGCGCAGAAGCGCTGCGGCGCGCACAGAGCGTCATCCGCCAAGCTCCGCCCCCTTTCCAGCCTATCTCCTATATTAGAAGTGCGCGCGCGCACACACGTGTGCGCCATCGGCGTTCACATATGGAAACACAGGGAGAGGAGCCAGGGTCCCTGTTTACAGCAGGGCCCGGGGATGACAGAGCACATGGCAACAAGACAGAGGAATATAGTTTCCCTTTAAAGAGAACTCACCATCTGCCTGGACTTTCACCCTGGAAGGAATAGTCCAAAGAAAAAGACGTTCCACAGCGGTCTCTAGTGGCTAAACACAGGTACCGCACCTTGTCTTTTTTTTTTTTTTTTCAACTACCATATGAAAAAACATTTTCTAGAATTAGCAGTCTTAGGCATTACAGATATCTAGCGGGAATACCGTTTAGGTAACAGGCGGAAAGACATATTAGGATTGAGGGCCCCCCAATAGAACCAAGTTCCTGAGGGGCCCCCACTTACCTTTTCCCCGCCGCAGGACTCTGTTTGGTCCACAGTAGCCCAAACTTCGCCTCTCACGGCAGGCAGTGTACGTAGACCTTCAGGGACCGGGTTCCCAAGGATTCCACTCCCCTGGACCTGTATAGCACCCTGCACAGATAGCATCTTGGTTTTGGGTATGACCAGAGCTCTGGATCCCAGGGTCCAGCCCTCCTAAGAGAGGCATTACAGGCAAAACCTTGCTCTTCTCTGCAAGGCCCGGGTACCAACCGTTTAGCTATGAAGCTTTTTTGGTTGGATCCGGAATAGCTTGCTAAGGCCCAAAAGAACCTGTACACAAGCCCAGATGAATATGTTAACCTTGGCCAACACCTTAGACACTGGCAAAAAACTGGAGGTACTCCCGGATGGGAGGGGCTTATATAGGGGAGGGTACTTCCTGTCTTGGAAGTTGCCAGTGCCAGCACCTGAAGGTAATCTATATAACCCACATAGTAATTGCTATGTCGCTCTGTGTCCCGTGATGTACGAAAAAGAAAATTGCAGCCTTATGGTGCCCCCATTGCAGCCTCATTGTACCCCAAACTGTAGTCTCACTGTGCCCCAATTGCAGCCTCACTGTGCCACAAATTGCAGCCTCGCCAGGGCGGAGGAAGTGAGAGGGTGGCCAGCAGGGCCAGATTTGCTCTCCCTGCCGCCCCAAGTCCAGGTTCCGCAATGCACCCCCTCCCCACCAACCGAACCACCACCCTGCCCAAAATCAACGGAGAATGGCAATTGGATGGCAGGGGCGGCACGGTTAGTGCAATTTTTTTTTCTTTTTTTTTTACTTTATCAATTATTTTTTTTCGTAGCTTGTCGTTTACTTTTTTTATTTTTGTATAATTTTCTTATTTTTAATATTATTTTTCTTATTCTTTACTTTTTTAATTACTTTTTTATTTTATTAATGTCATTATTTCTTTTTTTTTTTTTTTATCAATTTTTTTTCACTTAACTTTATTGCTATCACACAGGAGAAAACAATTCCCGGTGTGATAGCAATTGGAGGAGACAGGTTCTCTTTATTGACCCTGTCACCTCCAAAACAGGAGTTCTAGCACTAGCACTGTGCTAGAACTCCTGTCACAGCTGAGATGGGAAGAGCACTGCTCACCCCTCTCACTGTGTACATAGGCGGCAGGGACAGGAGACCGACTCGGCGGCCGGGAGGAGGAGGAGGAGGGGGGGGGGGACAGAGTCCCGAAGACAGAGCCAGCCAAGAGAGGTGGGGGGGGGAGGGGAGGACGGACGGCAGCACGCATTTTCTGCTAGAAAGCAACTCACCGCCCGTATGTTGAAACTGTCTCCGCTCTGCTCGCACACAGCCCCGCCTCCTCCTAACCCTGCGCTGTGATAGAGAGAACGCATCCCAGCATTGGACCCGCATTCTGTCTATCACAACGCAGGGTTGGAGGAGGGGGGGCTGTGTGCGAGCAGAGCGGAGACAGTTTCAATGTGTGTTTTACTGCTCTGCCATCCCGCGGCGCGCCGCGGATCACGTGTGTGCTGATCCAAAGTCATTGATCCGTGCGGATCACGGATCAATGACGATCCGTTGCACCACTACTGAATAATAATAAGAATCAAGTGATCAAACTATCCTATGAGTTTAGTAAAAAAAATACTGTAAGTAATTTTTTTTAGATCTCATGTTATGTATAAATGGTAATTGGATGACCACTAAAACCTATTTTGAAATAACAGGTGACAACCATCTCTAGGAATACAACGATTCCTATCACCCCAACTGGCTCAATAAGGCCGGTTTTTACGCCTCAGACAAAATTGTAAAACTCTGGAAGATTATTATTCGCAGGCACTATTACGGAAAAATTGATTTTTAGAGAAGGGATATAATCATCTCAGAAATGGGTAGTACAAATAGATAACAAGGATGTTGAAGGAGAGACTAAGAGCACGTTTACAACATTAGAATAAGTCTCCGTTCCCACAGTTTGTCAATGCACTTTAGGAAATATAACAAGAACCCCACCTGTCTGAAGTTTATGCCAATAGACAAGTTACAACCACATTGGAGGGGGTGCAATAAAACTGGCAAGATTGCCAAAATGGAGACTGAATATATAATATGCAAACACTTGAACCTCTGGGTCTTAATAAAGACCTGGATATTATTATTTATTATTAACAACAGTTAAATATTCTATTATTTGCTCGTTTTTATTGTACAAATAGCCTGGTACGTGTCCTTTTAATATCTGGAGCTCCCTGCTTATGGGAATTATTGTTCAATTTTTCATACTTTTATTCTTGTACAATCTAATGGTGATTGACTTTGCAGATTGGGAATGCCTCCATTTGATCTATGGGGATGGAATTTTTCTGCGATTCCAGATTATGGTATATTATTGTGAGCATAATCACTCTTTGATTTAGGTTTAGGGTCCCCAATAGGATGGTGTTGGGCCTCCCCTGTTTTAGTTACTGGTTTAACGTATGCCTTTTGATCTCCATTTACTCAGCTTTTTCATTTTAATAATTTTGGCTTTAGCTTTTTGTTTGCCATTTTCGGGGACTCCAATAAAACGGCACCGTTTGGTTTTTGGTTCTCTAGCGTTTAATGCGTTTATGTCTCTGGGACAATGGCCACTGCTACTGGTGTCTACAACAAAATGGCACCAGCCGGCTATTGGTCCTCTAGCGCTCAAGGAGGTTTGCCCCTGGGATAAGGGCAGCTGTTACTGGCTTCCACAAAAATAAAAAAATTGTCGCCCGCAGAATCAATGGTCCTTTAGCACTTAATGAGCTTTGTCCCTGGGATCATGGCCGCTGTTATTGGCATCTACAATAAAATGGCGCCTGCCAAGTTGATGTTCCTCTAGTGATCTGTACCAGGCTATTTAAGGTTGTTTGCTTTAGATGTCAGTGTTCCAAATGCCCTCTGAGGACTTGCTCTTGCACAGAATGCATTAGGGCGGGATTACACGCTGACATCATGCTGCCACTTCCGTGCCCAGATCTGGTGCCTATCTTTGCAAGTGGATTGTTACATTTTGTTTTATCACTGTGTGTTGGTCATTTGTTCTTGTTTCATGTGAATTTTAAACTTCAATAAATTACTCCACTATATGAGACCATGCAGTGGGCACTTTCTCTTTGTGCAGCCCCTATGTGCATAGTGTGGCGCTTTGCGTTCGTAGACTTCGGCACCACCGGACACCTGCAGAGTATTATAGCAGATGGATGGTTGTGCATGAGAGGTTGGAAATTCATCTGTTACTGTATTGACACGCTCTTTGCTGCTAAAAAGGCAGAACGGAATCTGGTTAGAGGTCGACCGATATATCGGCTGGCCGATATATCGGCCGATATTTGGCCATTTTTGATAAATCGGCATCGGCCGATTTATTATCAAGATTAGGCCGATATTTCAGACTGACCTCCGCTCATTCTTCCTTCTCCACACTCAGCGGCTCTGGCTGCATCAAGCGCCGCGCTGAGTGTGTGAGCAGAGAGGAGAGAGAGACAGAGAGGAGCTGTCAGCTTGATGTCGGAGGTGGGCGGGACCCGGCCGGGGTGGGCGGGACCCGGCAGCTAAATTACACCAGCCAATGATTGGGCTGCTTTAGAAAGGGGGCGGGGCCACATACATGTAGCGACCCACCCAGATACCATCCCATTAGCTGGTGTAATATAGCTGCTGGGTCCCGCCCACCCCGACATCGAGCTGACAGCTCCTCTCTGTCTCTCTCTCCTCTCTGCTCACACACTCAGCGCGGCGCTTGATGCAGCCAGAGCCGCTGAGTGTGTGAGCAGAAAGGAGAGAGAGAGAGAGGAGCTGTCAGCTCGATGTCGGGGTGGGCGGGACCCGGCCGGGGTGGGCGGGACCCAGCAGCTATATTACACCAGCTAATGGGATGGTATCTGGGCGGGTCGCTATGTGTATGTGGCCCCGCCCCCTTTCTAAAGCAGCCCAATCATTGGCTGATGTAATTTAGCTGCTGGGTCTGCAAAATCAGTGCAATCTGTCAGTGCCGCCAGCCAGTGCCACCGCCAGCCAGTGCCA
Organism: Rana muscosa; assembly: GCA_029206835.1. Classification (NCBI taxonomy): domain Eukaryota; kingdom Metazoa; phylum Chordata; class Amphibia; order Anura; family Ranidae; genus Rana; species Rana muscosa. Next base: position 1,233,117,843 of record CM055116.1, on the reverse strand, counting down.
CCCGCCACCGCCAGCCACCGTCAGCACCACCCGCCACCGCCAGCCAGTGCCACCCGCCACCTCCAGCCAGTGCCACCGGCAGCCAGCGCCAGTCAACGCCACCGCCACCCGCCACCGCCAGCCAGCACCACCCGCCGCCACCGCCAGCCAGCACCACCCACCGCCAGCCAGCGCCGCCCGCCACCGCCAGCCAGCGCCACCGCCAGCCAGCGCCACCCGCCACCGCCAGCCAGCGCCACCGCCAGCCAGCGCCACTGCCAATCAGTGCCATCTGTCCCAAACTAGTGCCATCTGTCAGTTCCAAACAAGTGCCACCTGCTAGTGCCAGTCAGTGCCAATAGTGCCATCTGTCAGTTCCAAACCAGTGCCACCTGCCAGTGCCATCTGTCAGTTCCAAACCAGTGCCACCTGCTAGTGCCAATCAGTGCCACCTGCCAGTGCCAATAGTGCCATCTGTCAGTTCCAAACCAGCGCCATCTGCTAGTGCCAATCAGTGCCACCTGCCAGTGCTAATCAGTGCCTCCTGCCAGTTCCACACCAGTGCCACCTGCCAGTTCCAAACCAGTGCCACCTGTCAGTGCCAACTGTCAGTTCCAAACCAGCGCCATCTGCTAGTGCCAATCAGTGCCACCTGCCAGTTCCACACCAGTGCCACCTGCCAGTTCCAAACCAACGCCATCTGCTAGTGCCAATCAGTGCCACCTGCCAGTGCTAATCAGTGCCTCCTGCCAGTTCTACACCAGTGCCACCTGCCAGTTCCAAACCAGTGCCACCTGCCAGTGCCAACTGTCAGTTCCAAACCAGCGCCATCTGCTAGTGCCAATCAGTGCCACCTGCCAGTTCCACACCAGTGCCACCTGCCAGTTCCAAACCAGTGCCACCTGCCAGTGCCATCTGTACTGAGGACATCAAGTGTGTGCTAGAGTGACGGGAGTAAGCAGGAAGGAGTGGAGTGGGTGAGGGTTTTTTTGTTTTTTTTTTTAATCGGCCACACAAAAATCGGCCACAAAAATCGGCCATCGGCCGCCCAAATTTCTAAATATCGGCATCGGCATCGGCCAGCGAAAAACCCATATCGGTCGACCTCTAAATCTGGTGAGCGTGGTGTCAGCACTGAACACAAGCGGTGGTGCGGAAGCCTTTCTTGGACACCAGAGGACACTACTCTATATACAGAATATACTTTTCACTACTGAGACTCTACTATCTATAATAGTTGCCATGGTTATATTGGTTATATAATGTGACTATATAATATATAAAGTATGTATACATATTTGGAAGTATTTTTCATCGATTAGGTGCTGCATATTTATATCTAGGGTCACCATCATGCCCATAGACTTGCAGCTGGCACGCAGGTTTCATAGGGGCATAGAACACATCATCCACCCCTTATCTACTCTAACATCTACCAAACGCTAAAAGATTTATAGGTGGACTGACCTTTGAAAAGGAATCTTTGGTTTTTTGAAAGTCTGCTTGGAGAAAATGAAATAGCTGTCGGGAAAGAATTGGCTTACCATCCTTGAAGTAGGAGAGGATACAGGCTTCAGTGGCTTCTGCCATATGTTTTATGGAGGCCAGGCTCTGACAAGCTGCAGTCAGCAGAGGCATGACCATCAGGCCTTGTACTTTAGAGTCAATCCATTGTATCAGGGCCCCTCGTAGTGACTCCGCTGTGGTCACGCTGGCATTGTTCATTAACATCAGAAGTTCCATGAAGAGACTGCTCACTGCCATGTGACGCTTTTGCATTTCCAGATCTGAAAGACAGCCAGGGTCATGTGACTCCATGGTCAGACATTTTTGTTATGTTCAGTAAATAAGACAGTAAATATTGGCTAAAGCATTCAAAGTGGACCTGATTTTCTATTATACAGTGCCGTGAAAAAGTATTCATACCACTTGAAATTTTGCAAATAAATATGTGAAAAGTGTGGCGTGCATTTATATTCATCCCCCTTCACTCTGATACCCCTAACTTAAATCTAGTTGAACCAATTGCCTTCAGAAGTCACCTAGGTTAGGTTATAAAAAAAATATCCCAAGCTTTGAACATCTCACGGAGCTCTGTTCAATCCATCAACTGAAAATGGAAAGAGTATGGCACAACTGCAAACCTACCAAGACATGGCCGTCCACCTAAACTGACAGGCCGGGCAAGGAGAGCATTAATCAGAGAAGCAGCCAAGAGGCCCATGGTAACTCTGGAGGAGCTGAAGAGATCCACAGCTCAGGTGGGAGAATCTGTCCACAGGACAACTATTAGTCGTGCTCTCCACAAATCTGACCTTTATGGAAGAGTGGCAAGAAGAAAGCCATTGTTCAAAGAAAGCCATTAGGAAGTCCTGTTTGCAGTTTGTGAGAAGCCATGTGGGGGACACAGCAAACATGGGGAAGAAGGTGCTCTGGTCAGATGAGACCAAAATGTAACTTTTTGGCCTAAAGGCAAAATGCCATGTGTGGCGGAAAACCAACACTGCACATCACCCTGAACACACCATCCCCACAGTGAAACATGGTGGTGGCAGCATCATGTTTTGGGGATGCTTTTCTTCAGCAGGACAGGGAAGCTGGTCAGAGTTGGTGGGAAGATGGATGGAGCCAAATACAGGACAATCTTAGAAGAAAACCTGTTAGAGTCTGCAAAAGACTTGAGACTGGGGCGGAGGTTCACCTTCCAGCAAGAAAAACTACCTTAAACATACAGCTAGAGCTACAATGGAATGGTTAAGATCAAAGAATATTCATGCGTTAGAATGGCCCAATCAAAGTCCAGACCTAAATCCAATAGAAAATCTGTGGCAAGACTTGAAAATTGCTGTTCACAGACGCTCTCCATCCAATCTGACAGAGCTTGAGATATTTTGCAAAGTAGAATGGGCAAAAATGTCCCTCTCTAGATGTCACATCCCCAAAAAGACTGGCAGCTGTAATTGCAGAGAAAGGTGGTTCTACAAAGTATTAACTCAGGGGGGCTGAATGTACCCCACACTTTTCAGATATTTGTAAAAAAAATTGAAAACCATTTATAATTTTCCTTTCACTTCACATTTATGTGCTACTTTGTGTTGGTCTATCCCATAAAATTCCAATAAAATACATTTACGTTTTTGGTCGTAACATGCCAAAATGTGGAAAACTTCCAGGGCACTGCATAGTGACCACTTATAAATGTTAATGATCCCTAAATTATACCCTAAAAAAATCTAACTTTTGTCTGAAAAACAACAAGTGCACTCCTTGTGCCTAGTCACTTCTGTTCTGTAGCCTTTAGCACTATATCAGCAGTGTGAGATCATCTAAGGCACTACTGCCTTTGACTGCTAGTCTTGATGTGCAGTGAGATTTGGTCATGTCACTACCGTGCCGATCACTGTTCTCCTAGCTGGAGAAGAAGCTGTACCTGAGGACCTGAAGTGCTTCATTTATTCTCTGACTTTGGGCTTTCTTCATTTCTTCCGCTGCTTCCTGATTATTCCCTACCAGTCATTAAAGGACAGATCTGAAATGAGGAGGCAAAGTCCTTCCTCTACCGAGATGGGTGCCGCCACACAGAGACAAAGCGTAGAACAAGGCATTGTGAGTTAGTAAATGGGGAAAAGGGTAAGTTGTAGGGAATTCAGGGGCAATACTGGCGATTAGTCCTTTGCTTGTATTTCTTGCGCACAACTTTCACAGCACTGGTTCGTTTTAAAGGGCACGTAAACCTAAATTAGTAACCAGCAAAGGATCACTTTGCTTCACATTTTGAGTTCAAGCCCACTTTATATAAAAAATATATAAATTGTGTAGAAATGTATGTTCTAATCCTCTGTGAAAGTGAGGTTTTCCTTTAAGAACCAGGGAATATGCAATGAACTCACCTGGTGGGCTGAAAATGGAAATGTCATCCAACAATTTGGACATCTCTAGCTCTAGGGCTGATGTGCTGATTTTGTTGCTCTGTTCCAAAGAGCCCAAAAACTGAACCATCTGCTGCACGAATATCCGACACTTGGGAGTCACATCCTAGAGATGAGTGAAAAAACAACAATACACTGAATGGACCAAACTTACTTGCATGGTAGGAAATGTGCTCCCTTCCCTAACTAACCCTGATGTCTTGTACACATGATCAGTTTTCCCGGCGGTAAAAAATCCGCCTGGAAAACCGAGAACCTGCTCGGTAGCTTTTTCCCCCTACACACAGCCATGTTTCCCGACAGGAAAACTACCATGAGAGCTTTGGTCGGGAATCCCGGCCGTGTGTATGCTCCATCGCAGTGTTTCTCATAGGAGAACTGCCGGGTTAAAAACCACCGGGAATCCCAGCGGGAAAAAAGAAAACATGTTCTCATTTTTCCCGTCGGGATTCCCGGCGGTTTTCCTGTCGGGAAAACTGCGATGGAGCATTCACACAGCCGGGACTCCCGGCCAAAAGCTCTCATGGCAGTTTTCCTGCCGGGAAAACCGGTCGTGTGTACGAGGCATGAGACTTTTCTTCCCTTTGTACCTCTTACAGCATTATGACCGTTCACATGTAACCACTACTCATACCGCCTGTTCTCTATTATATATTAATGTCTAAAGAACAGAACCCTCATGCCTCCTGTTCCCCATTATATAGTAAGCTCTAAGGAACAGAACCCTCATGCCTCCTGTTCTCCATTATATAGTAAGCTCCAAGGAGCAGAACCCTCATACCTCCTGTTCCCTATTAGATAGCAAGCTCTAAGGAACAGGACCCTCATACCTCCTTTCCTTTAATAGATCGTAAGCTCTGAAAAACACAACCCTCATACGTCCTGTTCTCTATTAGATAGTAAGCGCTAAGTAACGGAACCCTCATACCTCGGGTTCTCTATTAGGCAGTAAGCTCTAAGGAACAGATCCCTCATACCGCCTGTTCCCTATTAGACCGTAAGCTCTGAAGACCAGATCCCTCATACTTTCTGTTCCCTATTAGATAGTAAGCTCTAAGAAACAGAACCATCATACCTCCTATTCTCTATTCGATAGTAAGCTCTGAAGACCAGATCCCTCATACTTTCTGTTCCCTATTAGATAGTAAGCTAGTAAGCTCTAAGGAACAGAACCCTCATACTTCCTGTTCTTTATTTGATAAGATCTAAAAAACAGGACCCTCGTACCTCCTGGTCTCTGTTAGCTAGTAAGCTTTAAAAAACAGGACCCTCATACCTTATATTCTCTATTAGATCGTAAGCGCTAAAAAAATAAACAGGACCCTCATACTTCCTGTTCTATATTAGAAAGTAAGCTCTAAGGAACATAACCCTCATCCGTCATATTCTCTACACCATGGGTGCTCAACCAGTGGCCCTCCAGCTGTTGCATAACTACAGGTCCCATCATGCATCTGCCTGTGGGAGTCATGCTTGTAACCATCAGCCTTGCAATGCCTCATGGGACTTCTAGTTCTCCAACAGCTGGTGGGCCACAGGTTGAGAACCCATGCTCTACACAATAGTAAGCTCTAAAAAAACAGGATCCTCGCACTTCTTGTTCTATATTAGATAGTAAGCTCTAAGAAACAGATAGACAAAGCTGTGATGAGCAGGACCCTCATATCTCCGTTTTAGATTGGCAGGACCCTCATATAAACTATTCCCTATACATTGTAAGGGGTAACTATCAGGACCCTCATACATCATGTTCACTATTAGATTGTAAGGAGTAATGATCAGGACCCCTATACTTTCGGTTCCCTATTACACTGTGCACTGTAACGAGCAGAACCTTCATGCCTCCTTTTACTAATTGGATTGGCAGTACCCTCAGGGGTAACTATCAGGGCCCTCATACCTCCTGTTCACTATTAGATTGTAAGGAGTAATGATTAGGACCCTCGTACTTCCTGTTTCCTATTAATGTATACACTATAATGAGGACAATCATACCTTCTGTTCTCTTGGATGCAAGTTTTAATAAGAAGGCCTCTCATATGTTCTGTTCTTTCCTAGATGGTTAGCTGTAATGAGCAGGACCCTCATACCTTCTGTTCCCAGTTAGACTGCAAGCAAAAATGACCCTCATACCTTCTTTTACCTACAAACTGCAATGTTTAATAAGCAGAACTCATTTTCATTATTAGTCTATTCCTAACCACAATTCCTAGGACCCTTATAACTCTTTTATATGGTAAACTGGAACATGATATTGTTATGTGAATATTAGAAAACAACAATAACACATGGCTACTTGCACTCACGGAATAGATACTGCAGTCGGGAAAAGAGGTCAGCCCTGCGGAGACACGCAGGAGCTTTAAAAGGAGCTCATCTGCCAGATGGGAGCTCAGGATCACTGAAGGTGGGTAATGGCTGCTGAAATACCCAATGACGTTCTGGTAGGAGACGGCATCCACCAGGTGCCATGACAATGTGCCGGCTTGCCCTAAGAGATTGATCAGTGGAGCCCCCTGTCCAACCAAAAGATGTCACAAGTAAATAACAGATAAACAAGAGAGGTTAGGAGCAAAACAGATTCGCAAGCAAAGCATAAAAATAAGACACGTAAAAACAATCATTGCCTAAAAAACAAGAATAACTTCAAATGCAAAACTGTGCTCAGTTAGGTCTCTCCTTTTGAAAACTGCGCTACACACTACTTCAATTCAAACTGACCATAGAAAAGCTTTACATTGTTAAAGCGTATATGACATTTTTAGCAATTGGATTTATATATTTCCAGCCAGTTGGGGAAGGAGAGATAATATCATGTTATCCAAGCAGATGTCTGAAGGGAGATTTTTTACACAGGGTTTGCACAGCTGCTATCTAGGGATTGCTAGAGAAGAGCAACAGGAAAAACTGCAACAAAGAGCCTACGGCAGCCTCTATGCGCAGGTACTGTTAGATGGGATAACATGAGGAATGGCATGGTCACTTTAAATGCACATTATCTATACAGGGAAGGTTGGTGACGAAGAAAAGGATCTGGAATCCACTGCACTTCTTCAACCTTTATTGAATTTTCTCTAAAATCATCACAGACAGTGTGAGGTATGGGCCTCCCATTAGATGAGATCAGTTCCATTGATATACAGATGGTGTTTGTGTGTAATTATATATATATATATATATATATATATATATATATATATATATATATATATATATATATATATAGTGGTACGAGTCCTGTGGATAGGAGGTTATAATTAAAGTGCAACTCCACTTTTGTTGAGAAAAAAACATTTCCCTCAGGGTGATCTATTTACATTACAAGGATTATAACAAACGGTGTTGCAGATTCCTACCTTTTGTTATTCAGAAGAAATCCACGTGCGTTTGTCTGTGCCTCTGTACTGAGTGAGTGTAAATGGAGTGGTTTCATAATTAACTATCAGGTGTGGAGCTGAAGGGCACCAATGAGGAAATCTGATGGGCCTTTAGATGTGCTCCTATTGAAAATCTCTCAAAAAATGACATTTTTGTTGCAGGGGATGCCTGAAATCTGACTTGTATCTTAGGCAGACTTCTGGAAAATTTGGTGAGCCATTCACACAAGCAGGAAATTATGTTTCTGGGGAGTGTTCAGTACACATTCTGTGTACAGAACAACTCCAGGTAGCCAAATTGCAATGTATTCTCCAAAAATTACATTGACTGCAGATTGAAAAGGAAAAGTAATTTTTTTTTTTTTTAAAGGGTAAATTTATTGAGATATAGACAAAATCTTATACAGTGCACTTCACATACATCATGTAAAAAAAAAATGGTTACACATATGCGGTACAGTTTTGATAAATCCAACAATAATAAACATATCTGTAACACGTGCGTGTTTCACATCCTTCTTGTATCTATGTTATACCACAACCTACACTAGACATCCAAGGAAAAGTAATTTTTAATAACATTCAATTACAATATGATTAGTGTCGCAATTATATGTGCTATATTGTTTTTTCTTTATTTGCTAATTTTTTCCCCACGAAAGTGGGGAAGCGCCAACTGTAGCGCCAAACGTGTTAACTTTCAGCTGTACCCCACAGATTTTAAAGAACATTCAATAAAGGTTGGGGAAGTGCAGCGGATTCCGGATCCTTTTCTTCTCTGTGGTTTACAGACCAGCTGGACCTTTGTCCTGGGTAGTTAGTAGGTGGACCGCTTATTACTCACCTGGAGTGGCTTTGCTTGTATAGGGAAAGTGGGTGGTTAAAGTTGATTTTAACAAGTTTTAATTAGTCATATAGAATTATTTCAACAGCCAGTAATCAAAAAAGAAAAAAATATATCCATTTTGACTGAGAATCTTTAAATTCTCATCAATGGCCGGGTTTCCATGGTTGGAAATGCCATACTTATGATTGCAAAAAAGACGAGTCACAGACAAGTCATAATACTTACCGGTTCATCAATGAGCTTTTCCTCTTTGGTGAGGAAGACCATCATATAGAGGAGACAGACCAGCATCCGGTGTGTTTCCGGGCGAGGAACGGGACCCCAGGCGTCTGCTAGGACACTCACCCAGTTCACGTCACACAGCACAGCTCCCAGGAAGAGGAAGCAACTTTTGGGACTACCTCGCTCCACCTAGAAGATGAGAACAAGCAAGGGATAAAGGATTAAGGAAGTGTGACAAACCAAATCAGAGCATTGGTAGGAATAATCAATTCCTATTGGTTTGGTGTGCTCGTATTACCTTGGGAGCAGGAAAAGGCAGGGTGGGAACAAACAAGAGGTAAGTGAACCCAGGGAGGGTGTTTACCATCACTGGACACTGGGAACGTGGATATAATGACTACCACTACAGCCAGATAACACCAGCACTGTAAGCCAGGCTGTGACCACCTTCCACCTTTACAGACTGGAAGTTAACATTGTTATACCCAGGAAGTGACATCAGCTGCAGCAAGCAATTGTCACCACAATATTCACATAGTTTTGCAGTTTCCTTCATCATCCGCCTGCACACTGGACAATAATTCAGCATCATCACAACACTGACTTCTTACAATAGCAAGGTGGTGACACAGGAAGCTGAAAAGTGGACATAGGAAATGGTGGTGTCACCCTTCTGTCGGTGCAGTGTGGCAGAAGTGAATGAATCACAAACCTAAAAATATAAGTATTTCAAGTAAGTATTTAGAAGTTTGCCCTAAAGTAATTGTAAAGGATTTTTTTTTTTTAAATAACAATCATCTCTATAAATTACCTGCTCTATGCAATGGAATTGCACAGAGTGGCCCTGAACCAAGGGCGGATCCAGGGGGGGGGGGCAACAGGGCAATTGCCCCCCCCCCCGAGACCATCTGTCACACTCACTTGCTTGCTCTGTTTTTTTTTTTTTTTTGCGCCTGATCTCCCGGAATTTGGGGACCAGTTACCGGCAGGCCGTAGGTCCCCTGGACTTGGCACACATGTAGCTCCATGTCTCCTCTACAAGTGTGCACAGTTTGGTGTCTGGGGGACCTACGACCGGGGAGTACTGATTTTTTAAAGCCGGGCACACCTTCCATAGACAACAATGTTAAACGGTCATTTCTCCAGTGACTTTGCGGACCAGGTAGCGGCCGGTCATAGGTCCCCTGGACCCCAATCTTGGCACACATGTAGCCCCATGTCTCCTCTACACGTGTGTAAAGTTTAGTGAGGCATGGGCACAGTGAGGCATGGGCACAGTGAGGCAAAGTGGGGCACAGTGAGGCAAAGTGGGGCAAAGTGAGGCACAGTGAGGCATGCAGATGGACACCATAGGCTTATACTCGAGTCAATACGTTTTCCCAGTTTTTTGGGGTAAAATTATGTGCCTCGGCTTATATTCAGGTCGGCTTATACTCGAGTATATACAGTACTTGTTCTGTGACTGCCGCTGCCTCTCTGAGTCTCTCTCTCAGTTTCTCACATCAGCCGATCAGCGGCGCCGAGGGAGAGACTCGTCTAATGTAGTTACGCGACGCACTGACACGATAACAGGAACGGAGGAGGAGGTGGGTGGAGCTTCTTCCCTGCACTCGTTGCTAACGCCTGGGCCGCTTGGCGTCTAGCAACGAGTGACGTCAGTGAGTCACGTCGGGCCGCTCTGCGGGCAGGTGCGATAGCGTACGTCTCCACAGACGGGTAAGAAAGCGGGCGGCTCCGCTTGCGGCGCGGTTTGTGGGCAGGCGGCGCGGTTCGTGGGCAGACTGTGCTGCTCAGTGTGTTGGCAGCGCAGGTGAGAGTGAGAGAGCAGGCTCAGTGTGGCAGCTGGCCAATCAGCTAGCCGGAAGCGGGGGAGCAGAGAGATGAGATCATCTCTCACCGCCTGTGCCTGCCCTGCATTCCTGCAGTGACTTCCGCCCTCACTGTGCAGGCAGCAGAGAGATTACATTATCTCTCTGCTGCCTGACTCTGGGAGTCTGGGACACAGCAAGAGACAACCAAACCTACACCTTAGCAGGCAAGTTAGTGACAATCCGCAAGGTGTGGCAGGCGACGTGGCAAATGACAATCTGCATCTGGTGGCAGGCAAGTGACAATCAGCAAGGTGTGGCAGGTGATGTGGCAAGTGACAATCCACAAGGTGTGGCAAGTGACAATCCACAAGATGTGGCAGGTGACGTGGCAAGTGACAATCCGCAACGTGTGGCAAGTGGCACGCTCAGGGCTCCCACTAATTGCAGGCGACGGTGGCAAGTGACACACTCTGGGCTCCCACTGATTCTGCATTGAACTATTTAATTTTATATTACAATGTAATAATAGAAATAATGTGCTTCAATCATCCTGACACCATAACAACCATGGTGCCGGGATGATTGAAGCGCTGACACCAGCCATTTCCCCGATAAATTTCCCACAAAAAAAACATTTTTTGGCAGTGCCCCTCCCGAGAAAAGACTCTGGATCCTCCCCTGCCCTGAACCTCTTCGGGTTCCCCACCAGCGGTCCTGGCTCCACCTCTCTGTCCAGTGCCCCCACAGGAAGCCGCATCCCATGGGGGCACTTGTCCATGCTCGCTCCACAGCCCCGCTGCTGCATCTATTAACACAGAAAGCAGGACTCGTCACCGCCCCCTGTCACTGCCTTTGATTGACAGCACTGGGAGCCAATGGCTGCTGGTGCCCCAGCAAAGCCAGTGAGACCCGGACGTAAGGGGAGATAAGAGCTGCAGACGTGCACAGCGCTGGATCATATGAGGCTCAGGTAAATATAGGAGGGGATTAGGGGCCAAAATTGATGTCTAAACATTTTTTACCCTAATGCAAGGAATGCATTAAAGGAGAAATCCAACCAAAGTTTGCTTGGCTGGGCTTCTCCTATGGGTCACAGGAGTGTAATTCGTTTTGCACTCCTGTGACCCATTTTCAGCAGAGAGCGGACTGAAGTTCGCTCTCTGCTGACGTCACAGGAATCAGTCCAGGCACTGCGTCATCGCGTCAATGGAAGTCTGGATCCGCCAGGTGCCTGGACTGATGCCCGTCTCAGCCTCTCAGCAAGCCGCTGAGATTTTGAGATGGCCACTCCTGCCCTCCAAAGCTCAGCACTCCAGTAAACGTGGAGGAGCAGAGTGGAGAGATGCTCATTGACAGTCAGCAGCTCTCTGCTCGGGGAGCCGTGAGAACCAAGCCATCGGCGATGTTCGAACGCTCGATTCTCAGTGTGGAGGCGCCGAGGGACAGATGCAGCATCCACCTAGGTAAGTATGATGGAGGAAAAACCCCAAACCCATACTTCTCTTTTAAGGTAAAAAATGTTTAGGCTTTAGAACCACTGAGTTCCGCTTTAAATGAAAACGCACGTGTTGACTTACTTTGAAGAATTCCTCCATTAGCGTCTGGTCGGGGTACATGTCCTTCCAGGGTAGCTTTATGTATTCTGTGTGGTAGGCAAATAGGATGTACTCTGGGCTCATGGGGGCCGTACAGGATTCACAATAGTGCATTAGGTGCAGCCACAGTGCCCCTCGCTGGCCGGGCAGCAGGTGATCTACAAGAAGGTCATACAAATTGTTATCAAGCACACTGAAATTTATGTGAATAAGAAGTGCAGGTGAACCACAATAACACAAGAGATGAGACGATGCAAGCACTTAAGTACTTTACTCACCCTGGAATTTCTGGTGTAGGGTGAGGATACAATCAGAAAACAGCTGGACCATTCCCATTGCAATGGGGGTGTCATTCTCTAGCCAGGGGTAACAGCGCTGAGTGCTAAAGGAAATAAAAAAGATTGAGGAAGTCAAGGGATGTATTACTCTATCTGCCTTAACGCTACAGGTCAGAGATAAAATAACATTGATACAGTATAGATCACTGCCACGGCTTTTCCCAAGTTGTTTGGTGCTCACTTATCTTGATAACATTTCTATTCAACTCAGAATCTGCTGAGCGACTAATTAAACTTGCGAAAGAAACAAGATCAAAATGCTTAACCCCTTCACGCCCAAGGGTAAAACAAATGTTAATGCCTAAGCACAGTTTTGCAACTTTGACATGTGTTCATAAAACTGTACTTATCGACACAACTACTTTGTGTATCCAGGTGGATTATTATACCAGTTTTTTTTTTCCCAGGACAAATTGGGCTTTCTTTTGGTGGTAACTGGTAATGGAGATCACCTGATTTTTTTTTTTACCATCAAAAGAAAACTGGCCCAAAATAAAAATAAAAAAATATATATTTTTTTTAATTTAGCTGTATATTTCTATTATCATGATTTGCTATTATCAAAAGAACGACCCAAAATAAATTCTCCTGCTGATTCCAGCAATACCACATATGTGCATGTTCGTTGATTCATCATAGTACAGCCCAAAAACAATAGTGCGCATTTTTCTATCCTTCCTAAGTCTGCTTTCACACTGAGGCGCTTTGCAGGCGCTATTGCGTTAAAAACAGCGCCTGCAAAGCTCCCTAAAAGAGCCGCTCCTTTATCTCCAGTGTGAAAGCCTGAGGGGCTTTCACACTGGAGCGGTGCACTGGCAGGACAGTAAAAAAAGTCCTGCTAGCCGCATCTTTGAGGCACTGTAGGAGCGGTGAATATAGCGCTCCTAAAGCGCCCCAGCCCATTGAAATCAATGGGCAGCGCCTCCGAACCGCCCGCAAAGCACCACTGCAGCGGCGTTTTGCAGACGGTTTTAACCCTTTTGTGGTCGCTACCGGGGGTTAAAAGCGCCCCGCTAGCGGACGAAAATCGCGGCAAAAACTACCGTAAAGCGCTGCTAAAAATAGCGGCACTTTACCGCCAACTCGCCCGCGATGCCTCATTGTGAAAGTACCCTAAAACACACTGACACTAATTTAAAAAAACTTTTTTTTTTAATTGTACTTAAAATATGCGGACCATGACCTTTGACCACAACCTTAACCCTGGCAAACCTTGATCTTGGAATTTTTTTCTTTATTTAAATTTCTATTCTTCAGGGTCCTTTCACATGGGCTTTCCGATCAGGTCTGCCTGTCCGTTTTTCAGGCAGACCGGATCGAACCTTGCAGTCTCCTCTATGGAGCGGCGGATGTCAGGGGACACGCGTCCACCGATACCCGTCGCTATCCGATCCGATCCTTCTCGCAAAAGACCAGACGGATGGTGGGTCTATTTTCCATTCGTCTGGTGGATCGGATCAGATGGAAACAGACGGGCGGTCCGTTTCCATCCAATTTCCCCATAGAGGAGAGCGGGACGGTGTCCGTGTCTTCCCTGCTCAGCGGAGCGATCCCCCGATGAGCAAGCGGAATCCACTGTATGGAGGCGCCAATATGAAAGAGGGCCTAATTTTCAATTTTTATAGTTATTTTTTTACACGCTTTGGTTTGTTTACATTTTCCTCACGCCGTGCAGGGAGAGAAAAATACAATGCATCTTCCTCTTCATTCAGAAGAGGAAGTAAACGAAGGGGCGGGCTCACAGTGACTGATCACTGTGATGGCCAATCAGAGGCTATCACAGCGATCAGGTGACCCGCAACCGAGAGTCCCTGGTCCTGATTGTTAGTACGAGAGCCCGGTCTCTGTGCTTGGAGCGTGCCATGCGGTGCGCTCCCAGCACAAAAAGGGAGATACGCATATATGCGGCCCCATGGAAAAAAAGCCCACTTCCATGAGGCCGCATATATGTGTGCAGTCAGCTGGAAGGGGTTAAAGGGTAACTTTACCTTTTGCACCATACTACACCTGTGTTTAGCGTGACAGCATGCCCGGGTTCTTCTTCCATGCAGTAGTGTCATGTTTGAGGTTTCTGCCAGCACAGCCGCATCCTTCATTCACAGAGATCTGTGAATGAATGAACTACAAGTCCTGTCCGCCAGTGCACAGATGAACTTGTAGTTTTCAGTGGAACACAAGACTGCGGTGACAAGTGACACTTCCTCCAGCAATCTGAAAGCTCGTACCTGGGTACGGACAGAGATCTAAGGAAAGAGTCAGCAGGAGCCTTGCATAACACCAACAATCCACTGATGTAATGCTTTGTAGGCTCCTATGGAAAACAAAATATTTGCCAGAAGAAAAAAATCTAAAATCTAAAGCCGTGTACACACGATGGACTTTTTTCATCGGACAAACCGATCGTGTATGGGCCCCATCGGTCTTTTTTCCATCGGTTTAAAAATAGAACATGTTTTAAATTTATCCGATGGTTAAAAAACCGATAGCAAATTACTATCGTCTGTGGGGAACTCCATCGCATAAAAAACCCACGCATGCTCAGAATCAAGTCGACGCATGCTCAGAAGCATTGAACGTAATTTTTCTCGGCTTGTCGGAGTGTTTTACGTCACGGCGTTTGGGACGGTCGGATTTTTGACTGATGGTGTGTGGGCAAGACTGATGGAAGTCCGCTTCATTGGATTTCCGATGGAAAAATCCATCGGATTAGAATCCATAGGAAATCCGATCGTGTGTACAGGGCTTAAGTGAATGTAATATTTTTTTCTAAAAAGGTGGACTTAGCCTTTAGACCCCTTTCACACTGAGGCACCCATAGTGTCGGCGGTATAACACCAATATTTTTACCGCCGACGCTATGGGCGGATTTGCGGCGCATTTCGGCCACTAGCCGGGCTGTTTTACCCCCCCGCGCTAGCGGCCGAGAAAGGGTTAAAACTGCCCGCATTGCGCTGCTAAAGCCACGCATTGCGGGCGGTATAGCCGTGCTGTCCCATTGATTTCAATGGGCAGCAGCGGTGGAGGAGCGGTAAACACACCGCTCCTTCACCGCTCCAAAGATGCGGCTAGCAGGACTTTTTTACCGTCCTGCCAGCGCAACGCTCCAGTGTGAAAGCCCTCGGGAGTGAATGGAACAGATTTTTAAGGGCGGATTGCAGGCACTATTTTTAACGCTATATCGCCTGCAATACGCTCCAGTGTGAAAGGAGTCTAAAACTCAGCGTTCTCCCACATATTTTAGCAAAAGCATCTGGCCAATAAAGAGAATCTCTTCGGTGCAGAAATAAATGAGCCCTGTACAGTCTATGGCTCAGTGACACCCAGTTTTAGTGCCACGTGAGGTCCAATAACTGAACACATTGGGGGAGATTTACTAAAACTGGAGAGTGCAAAATCTGGTGCAGCTCTGCATGGTAGCCAATCAGCTTCTAACTTCACCTTGTTTAATTAAAGTGGATGTAAACCCACTCATCCTTTCTAAACGACTGCCATAGTGCTGATCTATAAGGATATAGATGTCTCCTGCATGTATCCTTATCTGTCAAATGTCTCCCCTCTGTCTGTTATAAGAACTGAAAAACTGCAGATTCTGTGGGTGGATCTGTTGTCTGGAGCTCATGGGTGGAGTCGTGATGTCAGTAGACTCCCCGCCCACCTCTACACTCCCCTTGTCAACATGCATTTTCTCCTGTGTATTCCTTCTGCTATGATCACTAACATCCAGTCAAAATCCAGAAAAGTAACCACATGACTTCAGAAAAGGAGTGGGGGTGGGAATTAAATAATGCCTGTCTAAAGCTAGTGCACGTGATATGTAAATAACCTGTCACTCAAAGCAAGGGGGCGGAACGGACAAAGGTTTTTCTCTGTTTGTCCGTTTTATCTCACTGAACAGTAAAAGAGGATTGCTCAGAGCTGGATTAACTCTTTGTGGCAAGACCTGGCACAAATGATAGAATATCTTATACTCCACATTGTGACAGCAAGAAAAAAAATAAAAAATAAAATAAAAAATAAAAAATCGGGTTTACATCCACTTTAAGCTTTGACAATAATAGCTGGAAGCTGATTGGTTTCTATGCAGAGCTGCACCAGATTTTGCACTCTCCGGTTTTTAGTAAATCAACCCCACTGCTTACAGCTAATGCATATAGAGCAACATAATTCCTGTACCGTGGATGTAAAGACAGAAGGCAGATGCAAAGTTTTGGCATCCAAGTGCACCAGATACTTTTCAGTAAAAAAAGAAATAAAAAACTATAGCAAAGTGTAGATTGTAAATTTCCTTTAATTAAAATGATAAGAGGTTTACTGTATTTTGTAGGAGCCTCTGCCAGCTTTTTTGTAAGTATTTTCTAAGAACCTCTGCCTCACTGCAAACATCTGACTTAGCCAAACATACACTATATTGTCAAAAGTATTGGGACGCCTGCCTTTCCACACACATGAACTTTAATGACATCCCAGTGTTAGTCCGTAGGGTTCAATATTGAGTTGGCTCACCCTTTGCAGCTAGAACAGCTTCAACTCTTCTGGGAAGACTGTCCACAAGGTTTAGGAGTGTGTCTATGGGAATGTTTGACCATTCTTCCAGAAGCGTATTTGTGAGGTCAGGCACTGATGTTGGATGAGAAGGTCTGGCTCACAGTCTCCGCTCCAAATCATTCCAAAGGTGTTCTATCGGGTTGAGTCAAGTTCCTCCACCCCAAACTCACTCATCCGTGTCTTTATGGAACTTGCTTTGTGCACTGGTCCACATTATTTGGTGGAGGGGGATTATGGTGTGGGGTTGCTTTTCAGGGGTTGGGCTTGGCCCCTTAGTTCCCCTGAAGGGAACTCTTGATGTCTCGTACACACGACCGTTTTTTCCAAAGGGAAAACTGCTATGAGAGCTTTTCGTCGATTATCCCGGCCGTGTGTATACTCCATTGCAGTTTTTCAGATGGGAAAACTGCCGGACAAAAATAGAGAAAAAAATAGAAAAGAGAGAAAAAATTCTGGCGGGAAAACCATTCGTCTATGGTTTTCCGACAGGCAAAAAAACACGCATGCTCAGAATCAAGTATGAGACGGGAGCACTCGTTCTGGTAAAACTAGCGTTTGTAATGGAGATAGCACATTCGTCACGCTGTAACGGACTTAAAAGCACAAGGCTGAAAAGCGCGAATCATCTTTCACCAAACTTTTACTAACACGCGGTAACACGAGATCAGCAAAAGCAGCCCAAAGGGTGGCGCCTTTGGAATGGAACTTCCCCTTTATAGTGCCGTCGTACGTGTTGTACGTCAGCACGCTTTGGACGGGTGGACTTTTGTCTGAGCGTGTGTATGCAAGGCAGGCTGAGAGGAATTCTGACGGGAAAACTGTTGGTTTATTATCCGATGGAAAAACCGGTCGTGTGTACTAGGCATGAAGGCGTCAGCATGCCAAGTCATTTTGGACAATTTCATGCTCCCAGCTTTGTAGGAACAGATTGGTGCCCCCCTGCTGCTTGCAGCAGGGGGTACTATGCAAGAGGGAGGGACCTGGGGCGTCAATGGAGTACCATAGAAGAGGAGTATCTAGGATGCTCTGTGCAAAACCATTACACAGAGCAGGTGTAAAAAAACAAAAACAAAAAAAACAAGCCTTTATTATCACTGTAAATTAATTTGCACGGCACAGACCAATTCAAAGTCCTTTCGAGAGCACACAGGCAAATCACATCATTCTCAGACTTGTTGGTCTAAAGCCTGTCCCTCATGTCTAAAGACATACCCAGAACAACCAGTGAAGAACGAACAAAGACTGAGATAATGTAGAAACCTTTTTGCCAGAAGGTAGTTGATCCCTAAACCCCAGAGCAGCAAGGCAAAGGTGCTACCCTATCCTAATGTCTACACGCCATTAAGTTTAATTACTAAAATCCAAATTTGTGTTTAAAAGAAAAAAAAAAAAAAAAACAGCAGCCAAAGGGGACATACCTGTTCTCTCCTGAATCCAAAACCATCAGCCAGGGCTTGAAAAGCTCGGTAAGCACTGAATGCAGTGATTTCAGCCCTGGAAGCAATAAGAATGTGAATATAGCGCGTTATTTTTTTTCTTTACAAAAACTGTTTAAGACCTTGTTAAAGGGACACTAAAAGGCACACGTTTTTCACCTTAATGCATCCTATGCATTAAGGTGAAAAAACATCCGACAATACCAGCCCCCCTCCCCCCCCCGTTTTACTTACCTGAGCTCTGGAAAGTGCTGTGCTCGCCCCCGACATCCTCTTCGCCGCTCAGCCTGGCCGTTGATTGGCTACAGAGGATGGATTGAAAGCAGCGCAGCCATTGGCTTGCGCTGCTGTCAATCACATCCAATGATGCGGCGCGCCGGGGGGCGGGGCCGAGTGATACAGTGAGCGGCTACAGCAGAGCTCGCATGGGGGTCCCTCGGCAGCTGGGGGTCGCATGGGGGTCCCTCGGCGGCTGTCTCGCCCCCCCCGCAAGAACTCAACACCTTCATGCGAGCGGGCTCGCATGGTGTTGAGTTCTTGCGGGCGCGCTCCCTTGATACAGCCGGCGGCTGTTGCCGCTCACTGTATCACTTGGCCATATCACGGGAGCGCGCCCGCAAGAACTCAACACCATGCGAGGCCGCTCGCATGAAGGTGTTGAGTTCTTGCGTGGGGGGGGGGAGCCGAGACAGCCGCCGAGGGACCCCAGAAGACCAGGTTCGGGGCCACTCTGTGCAAAACGAGCTGCACAATGGAGGTAAGTATTAAGTACATTTAAAAAAAAAAAAACATTTTGTCTTTAGTGATCCTTTAAAAATATTACCGTACAATGGATATTTCTGCATATTGCGAAAGACCGGTGTTCACCAGCTTGGAAATGTAACTTGTGGACCTCTCGCCCCCGCAATGTACTGTGGATGGGCGGCCTATACAGGCAAAGCGACGTACTGATATACTGCTGCCTGTTTCTGGGTTTAGTAACCTTCCCCACCTCCCCGCCCCGCCAACATCCGCTCTGATTGTACACATTGGAGTCTGTCAGCAGGTCCCGGTCAATGAATCACGGTTGAGACCTGCTGATCAGTTGTGTCCAATCACAACCCAGAGCCCTATATGTTTACAATCAACACAGGGCTCTGTACAGAGGGAATAGTCTCTCTGTTTCTTCTCCCTGCAAAGCAACATTTTTTTTTTACTTTCTGCTATAAAACATATCCAATAAATAAAAAAAATCTTCATAAATTTAAGCTAATATGTATTCTGATGCATGTTTTTGGTATAATTTTTTTTCTTCAAAAAAATAAGCGTATATTGATTTGTTTGCTCGAAAGTTATAGTGTCTACAAGGTATGGGATATATTTATGGATTTTTTTTTTTTTTTATACTAGTATGGTGATCAGCCACTTCTAGTGGGGCTGCAATATTGCGGTGGACAATCTGACACTTTCGACACTTTGTGGGAACCAGTGACACTGATCAGCGCTAAACATACTAAATGTACTAATGACACTGGCTGGGAAGAGTTTAACATTTAGGGTGATCAAGGGGTTAAATGTGTGCTTAACAGTGCTTGGGGCATTCACTGCGTGCCGTTTTTACTAAGGGATGTGCTTTGCAGGGAAACAAAAACCAGCACATCCCTGCTGACAGGACAGAGCTCTGTATTGGTTACATTCAGCTCTGTCCAGTCATCCTCTTCGCTGATCAGAGGGTGCCGGAGGTCAATCATTGGCTTGGACTCACTGATCAGCTTGTGCCGTCACTAATCACAGCACAGCCAGCGTGGCCCCTACCCGGAAGTGCTGGATCACGTATTAGATCCAGAGCAGAGGAGCCGCTCTGCCACCGTACTACTACGTGAGGTGGTCGGCAAGCAGGTAACAAAAAAGGACCAAACTATCGCATCATGTCATGCGAATGAAACAAAGGAATACAAATTAATTTATAATTTATTTTGGATCCTTTGAAATTCGTCACTATTGCGATTTAGATGCGTGAATCAGAGATTTGGATGTAACTTACATTCAATTACTACGGTCCGGTTACATGATCCAGCAGATCCGACTCCCCTGTGTCAGTGATCAGCTGCTGCAGGGGTAAGGAGGGAGCAGCAACAATGGAGGTGCCCCGGGAGCCTATGGGTGACCTCACAGCTTGAGGAATTTACAGCTGTGGTCGAGTGCTACCTTACACAGGGGAGCCGGAGCTGCTGAGACTGGACCGGATTAAAAATAGGAGAGTACACAGATCTTTTTTTATACAGGGTATGCAAAAAACTAGTAGGGAGGGGAGAGGAAATTTTTTAAGAATAGTTAGAATTAGCCTTTACTACTACTTTCACACATGAGCTGGCACCTTACTTTAAAGCGGTTCCACCCGCGATTTTTTAAAGTCAGCAGCTACTAACACTGTAGCTGCTGACTTTTAATAATGACACTTACCTGTCCTACTCGCCCGCGATGTCGGGCCCCCGGCGGCGATTGCTCGGTCCTGGCAGGTCCCAGCGCCTCCATCCTGACTAAGGGAAACAGGCAGTGAAGCCTTACGGCTTCTCTGCCCGTTTCCTACTGCGCATGCGCGACTCGCACAGCGCTTTGTGAATGGGCCGGCTGCTCTCTGGGATACACACAGTTCCCAGGCAGCGCTCCCCATTCAGAAGAAGAATCTGAGTGTAGGACGAGGAAGAAGATCCACCGCGAAGGATGAAGAGGCAGATTAGGGACTTCCGCATAGCAACCGCTATTTCTGGTAAGTACATTTTTTATTTTTTTTCATTTATTTTTAGATTTTTGGTGAAAAAACATTTTTCAGGGTGGAACTCCACTTTAATTATTATTTTAATTATTTTTTATCAATTTTCTCTTTTCCATGATTTCTGATAACAGATTTTTTTTAAAGTGATTCTAAAGGCAGAAGGTTTTTTTTACCTTAATCACTTCAGCCCTGGAAGGAAGGATTTACCCCCTTAATGACCAAGGCCGTTTTTTTTTTTTCGATACGGCACTGCGTTATTTTAACCAACAATTGCGCAGTCGTGCGACACTGTACTCAAAACAAAAATGATGTCTTTTTTTCCCACAAATAGAGCTTTCATTTGGCGGTATTTGATCACCACTGAGTTTTTTATTTTTTGCGCTATAAACAAAAAAAAAAAGACCGACAATTTTGAAAAAAAACACAATATTTTTTGAGTTTCTGCTATAATACATATCCCAAAAAATATATAAAAAACACAACTATATGTAAGTTTAGGCCGATATATATTCTTCTACATATTTTCGGTAAAAAATAGAAAAAAAATTGCAATAAGCGTATATTGATTGGTTTACGCAAAAGTTATAACGTCTACAAAATAGGAGATAGATTTATGGACTTTTATTTATTTTTATTGTTTTTACTGGTAATGGCGGTGATCTGCGATTTTCAGCAGGACTGCAACATTGCGGCAGACAAATCTGACCCCAAGTGACACCTTTTGGTGACCAGTGACACCAATACAGTGATCAGTGCTAAAAAAAAAAAAATGCACTGATCAATGTATAAATGACACTGGCAGGGAAGGGGTTAACATTAGGGGGCGATCAAGGGGTTAACTGTGTTCCCTGGGTGTGTTCTAACAGTGTGGGGGATGGGCTCACTGGGACAACACAGAGATCGCTGTTCTTGATCACTAGGAACAGCAGATCTCAGTATTGTCCCGTCAGAAAGGGGATCCGCCTTGTTTACATAGGTAGATACCCATCCTGCCTCTCTATACCACGATCGCTGGTGGCCGGCAGACATGGAGTCTGCAGGGCGCGCTCCCGCGCCCACTATATCTCATGCACGGACTGACGTACAGGTACGTCGGTTCATGCAGCCAGGCCGCAGTATATGTGCAGTGGGTGGTCCGGAAGTGGTTAATGCATTCTATGCATAAAGGTAAAAAAAAAAAAAACCTTCTGCATGTAGCTTTCCCCTTGGCCCTCTTAAATACATACTTGAGCCCCATCTTAATGCAGCCATGTGCACGAGAACAGAGGCTCTCTCGGCTCTCTCCCTCTTCATTGGCTCAGAGACAGCAGTGGGAGGCATTTGCTGCTATCAATCACAGCCATTAAAAGGGGAGCGGGGGCAGGGCCGAGCTGCACTCTGTGTGTCAATGGACATGCAGTGCTGGCTCGGAAATGAGCATGCACGAGTACACCCATAGCAAGTGGCTACCTATGGAGGGCACTCAGCAGGGAGGAGGAGCGCCGGCGTGGGACCCGGCAAGAGGAGGTTCAGGGCTGCTCTGTGTAAAACCATAGAACACTGAGCAGGTAAGTAAAACATGTTTGTCATTAAAAAAAAAAAAAAAAAAGGATTGACTTTAGAATCACTTTAAGCTGGTCTTTATCCACCTATATCACAGCCAACTATATCACAGCAGCGTAGGAGGAAGCCGAATAATGTCTGCACTACTAATGAAATGGGTCATTACCTGTCTGCACGGTGTGGCTTCCCATGGGCTCCAGTTTGATGCCGAGGACCTCGTAGTCAATTAGACTTTTCACCAGATATTCTAGGAAGATCTTCACTTCTGCCATGTACAGACTCCACTTGGACAGTAAACCGAAGCTCTGAAAGTCCGACTTGGACAAACGCAGTTTGTAGAAGAAGTCTGAAAGCCATTTGATAGTCTCCAGGACCTGTGAATTTTATGTCCATAAACAATCCATAAAGCAGAATTAGTAAATACAGCAAATCAGAAATATGTTAAAGACCAATTTCAGGCTTTTTGTCTACATTTTAGGTACATTTTTAGACAGACTGGGGAACGCAAAGAACCACAATCCTGTTTTCACTGCGGTCTGTGACTCAGTTGGGAAGTTATTGCCTTAGAGCCGGTTTACACTCACCTCCGATCGAAGCCCCCGCAGCCGACATCTTGCCCGGGGGTTACTTCCGGGCTTCACGGCTCCGGCGCTGTGATTATCTGGAGCCGCAATGACGTCACTCCTGCGCATGCACGCGGGAGCCGCCAGTGACGGCATGGACTCAATCAGGAATGGCACGCTACAGTGCCTCTTCGCCACCTTCTACGGCACATGCGCCATAGACAGCGGCGTCCGTGATTTTAGTAAATATCTCCTAAACCGTGGAGGTTTTTTTAACTGGGTTTACTTCCTCTTTAAGTGTTAGTTCACACCAGACGCAGTTCCATTCAGTTCCATGTGCTTTTTTTCAAAAAAAATGCATGCACAGTGTTTCCCATATATTCCAATGGCTCTAGTTCACACCATGAAGTCAGTTGCTGGTCCGGCAACTGACTGCATGGTGTGAACTAGAGCCATTGGAATACATGGAAAACACTGTGCATGCATTTTGTGAAGAAAAAATAGGATTTTTATAACAGCTTACCTGTAAAATCCTTTTCTTGGAGTACACCACGGGACACAGAGCTAGTCATTACATAATGGGTTAAGGGTCACCAGCGGTGATTGGACACTGGCACAACCAATGGAAGACAGTTCCCCTCCATATAACCCCTCCCATCAGGGAAGTACCTCAGTTTTGTAGCAAAGCAGTAAGGTTCCCATAAGAAGGGGGGGACCTCTGTGTCCCGTGGTGTACTCCAAGAAAAGGATTTTACAGGTAAGCTGTTATAAAAATCCTATTTTCTTTATCGTACATCACGGGACACAGAGCTAGTCATTACATAATGGGACGTCCCAGAGCAATGCTCATATGAAGGGGGGGAGACACAGATCAAAACAGGCCGCTTGCGGACCAGAAGCCCTATACTGCTGCCTGCAGCACACTTCGCCCAAAGGCGGAATCCTCATGTCCTTTCACATCTATTTGATAGAATTTGGAAAATGTATGGACTGAAGACCAAGTTGCAGCTTTACAGATCTGAGCCATCGAAGCCTGGTGGTGCACTGCCCATGAAGCACCTATCGCCCTGGTAGAGTGCGCCTTAACAGGAAAAGGAGGAGTCCTGTTCTTTAAACCATAAGCTTGAATAATTACTTGTCTAATCCACCTGGAAATGGTGGATCTTGATACCGCTTGGCCCTTCTTGGGCCCATCTGGTAAAATAAACAAAACATCTGTTTTACGTATCTGAGCGGTTGCTTGCAGATACACCTTTACCGCTCTCCCTAGATCTAGAGAGTGTAATAATTTTTCCCCCGCCGTCCGCGGGTTTGGAAAAAAGGAAGGCAGAACAATGTCTTGATTCAAGTGAAAAGCCGACACCACCTTAGGTAGAAAAGCCGGATGGGGTCGTAGTACGATTTTGTCCTTGTGACAAATTAGACAAGGCTCTTTACAAGAAAGAGCTGCTAGCTCTGATACTCTCCTAGCAGAAGCTATAGCAATCAGAAAAGCCAACTTCCTACTTAATATAATTAAAGGAATATGGCGAATAGGTTCAAAAGGTTGCTTTTGCAACACTGACAATACCAAATTCAAATCCCATGGACACAAGGGAGTCCTAACTGGAGGATTTATCCTCAGTACCCCCTTAATGAATGTCCGAACTAGGGAGTGAGATGCCAATGGTCTCTGAAAGAAGACTGATAGAGCCGATATTTGCCCTTTGATGGTGCTAAGGGCTAAATTCATATCCACTCCTAACTGGCAAAAAGCAAGAATCCTGCTTATTTCATATTTCTGAGGATTCCAACTTCTGGATTCACACCAGGAAACGTATGCTCTCCAGACTCTCTGATAGATGAGTCTGGAGGCTGGCTTTCTAGCATTAATGAGCGTAGAAAGAGCCGGACCAGAGACCCCTCTCTTTTTAAAAATGTGGGTCTCAGCAGCCAGGCCATCAACTTTAGCCTTTGTAAGGAAGGGTGGAATACTGGACCCTGTGACAGCAGGTCGTGTCGGAGTGGAAACTTCCAGGGCCTTCCTATCGCCGTTTTTACAATCTCGGCATACCAAGGCCTCCTGGGCCAGTTTGGGGCCACTAGGATTACTGGTATTCCCTCCTCCTTGATCCTGCGAAGCAGTCTTTGTAGAAGAGGGATCGGAGGGAATGCCTAGATCAGTGAGAACTGATTCCATGGAGTTATTAGAGCGTCTGTATTATTAGAGCGTCTGTCCCGTAGGCTAGAGGATCCCTCGTTCTGGACACAAAGTTGTCCAATTTCTTGTTGAACCTGGCAGCTAGCAGGTCTACATCTGGGTTTCCCCATCTCAGACATATGGCCTGAAAGATCTCGGGGTGAAGAGACCACTCCCTGGTAGCAGCTGCTGACGACTCAGGTAGTCTGCTTGCCAATTTTCCATCCCTGGAATGAAGATTGCAGAAAGGCAAGGTACATGCTCTTCTGCCCATGCCAGGACCCGGTTCACCTCTCTTTGGGCTGCCCGACTGCGGGTGCCTCCTTGGTGATTGATGTAAGCTACTGCAGTAGCATTGTCGGATTGAACCCGAACTGGGTAGCCCTGTAACCTGTATGTCCAGGTTTTGAGGGCTAGATATACCGCCCGGATCTCTAGCACATTGATGGGCAGGATCCCCTGAGTCTTGGCCCAGGTTCCCTGGGTAGAAGCCTCCTCGAATACTGCACCCCAGTCCGATAGGCTGGTATTCCTAGATACCACCTTCCAGGCCACTGGGAGGAAGGACTTTCCCTTCCGTAAATTCCTGGCTTCTAGCCACCAATCGAAGTTGTGGCGTACTTGTGAGGACAGGCGCATGGGTATATCCAGAGCTTGGCTCTTCCTGTTCCAGGAAGCTAAAATATTGCCTTGAAGTAGTCTCGAATGAAACTGGGCGTAAGGGACCGCCTCGAAGGAGGCTACCATCTTTCCCAATAGTCTCATGCAAAGGCGAATAGACGGCCTCTTGTTTGCTTTGACCTTGTGGATCAGGTCTTTCAGAGACTGTATCTTCGGTTCTGGCAGGTATACCTCGTTTTGGGCTGTATCTATGATCATGCCCAGGTACCCTATCCTTCTTTGGGCCTGGAGAGAGGATTTTTGTAAATTTATAATCCATCCTAAATGCTCCAGGTATCCTACTGTAGTGTGTACAGCGTGACCCAATCCGTCCTTTGACTGATCTATTACTAGTAGATCGTCCAGATAGGCTGTTACCGCAATGCCCCGTGTTCTTAGGTTACTAACAGAGGAGCTAGCACCTTTGTGAACACTATGGGCGCGGTGGCTACACCAAACGGCAGAGCCACAAATTGAAAGTGGCGATCTTCTACCGCAAACCTTAGGAATCTTTGGTGAGCGGGGAGGATGGGTATGTGTAAATGTGCGTCCTTGATATCTATGGACGCCATGAATTTTCCGCCCTTTAAAGTGGCGGCCACGGATCGGATCGTTTCCATTCGAAAATGGCGATCGTTCAGGAACCGATTTAGGGATTTTAGATCCAGGATGGGTCTGACATCTCCATTTGGCTTTGGAATCACAAAGAGGTTTGAGTAAAAACCTGAACCTCGCTCTTTTTGGGGTACGTCTGTAACTACCCCTTGAGCCATTAAGTGATTCAAACCTTTGAAGAAGGATTCTCTTTTTTGTGGATCCTTGGAGAGTCTTGAACCTCGGAATTGAGAAGATGGGATCTCTCGAAATTCCAGTTTGTACCCTGAGGATATTGTGGATACTACCCAATTGTCCTGGATTTCTGACCACCAAGTTGCTCAGAACTGACAAAGCCTTCCTCCCACTCGGCCGAGCGGGGGCGCCCCTTCACTGAGAGGCTTTGGGGGCTTGCTTATTAGCTCTTGCACCCCACGGCTTCTTGTTCTTCTGAGCTTGCCCCTTGATTTTGTGGGCGGCTAAAACAGGCCGCCGCCACTGGTTGGAGTCAGATTTCCCGGGAGCTGGGGAGAGAGCGTTTAAAACAAGATCTCTTGTTTTTCTTTCTCTCAGGTAAAAGTCATTTTACCACTTGATCTTCTGTATATATTTTTCTAAATCTTCCCCAAATAGGCGTTCGCCATGGAACGGGAACTTGCCAACAGCTTTTTGCATGGGGTCTCCGCTGACCAATGCTCAAGCCAAAGTACTCTGCGCATCTGTACCAGCTGGAGTGTAAGGCGTGATGCCTGTATGATAGAATCTCTCATGGCATCCACTGTGAAGCATAAGGCTTTTAGGCAAATTTTTCCCAATTTCTAGCCTGCTCTGAAGGCAGTTCCTTCAGCCCCTGCTTTACCTGTTGGCTGATGACCTGACCCATACCGACTGCTGCTACTGCAGGTTGGGTAATTGAGCCGGCCAAAAGGAAGGAGGATTTCAACTTCCTCTCAGAAGGATCTTTTTAAACCCTTGTACATTATCCACCGGACATGTCAGGTTTTTATTTACACAAGAAATAGCCGCAACTACCGCAGGCAGGCTCCATTTCTTAAAAAAAAAAATTTTCCCCCATAGGATAAAGAATGTTAAACCTTTTTGGAGGTGAGAAACGCTTATCTGGATGTTGCCAGTTTGCGTATATTAGATCCTCTAGTAACGGATGAACCGGGAAGGAGCATGCACCTTGCAGGGATCTTAATGACCCTAGGGAGGAGACAGGTAATTCCGTTACCTCCGCAGAGGTTAACTTAAATGCACTGCTATAGCATTGTACCTGTGACCTTAAAATCTGGCTCCTCATCCTCTGCTGATGTAGCCTCCTCCTCCTCATCCTCCTCCCTCAGGTACTTCTGAAGGGAGGTCCCATACTGGAAGAGACCTGCTTCGCTTATTGTTCCTTTTTAGAGGACTTAGCGATTAAGGTAGCAATTTTTTCCTCCAGATTATTTAGGGCAGCTGATAAAGTGTCCTCAGTGACATATACAGGCCCAGGCTCCACTGGGGAAGCCGCCATACCTGACAGAGGTAATGGCTCATCCTGAACAGGTGCATTTAGCAACCCAGGAGAGAAAGGTACCGAGTCAGCACAGTTAGAGCCTCCTCTCAGGCGGTGGTGCTTTCTTATCTCTTTTTGTCCGTATTACTTCCCCTGGAAGGCTTACCGTTTAGACAAAATACAAGGTACCTAAATGCATATACTACCGTGTTCAGTTTAGCAAATACATTAAGTATGCAACTTTTAACACATAACTATGCATAACATGGATGTCTTCTAGGAAGTACCCAATCCAACCACATGGAGTCTTACGTCCCTGTATAGCTGCTGTGTTTCTCTGCCAAGAATAAGAGAACTAACGAGCTTGCTTGCTGCTGCAGTGCTTCTCACACTGACAGTCTTTTAAAATTGGCGCCGTTTCTGTGCCTGCGCGCGCCACGTGCCCGCGCACGCCTTCGCCCCCCCCCCCTCCGATAAAGCGCGCTCCCGCGCGCGCGCGGCCCTTAGCGCTATGGCGGTGGCCATAGTGAGAGAGGACTCTCATCAGCCCTTGTTCCCACTTACCTGCATCTGCAGGTGTCTGGTCGGCCACCGAAAGGAGGATCGGGGTGCCCCAGCAAGCTCAGCAGCGGAGGTGACGAGCAGTGTACTTCGCCGAAGCCGACACTGAACAGAGTGAGGTGAGTATATTCAGCTCTTTACTCCCCCCAGTGGTGGAAAAAAAGAAGACATCCACTTTTTGAAAAAGGTCCCAACCTAGTTATGGACCTTCTAATCTCACCTTATCCACGCCGCAGGTTTTTCTGCTGAAAGATTTCAGACAGATACCAAACTTCACCCTTCACGGTGGGCTATGTGTGCCAACCTTCAGGGATATGGGTTCCTATTTAAAGGATACCTCTCCCCTGGGCCTTGTACAAGACTCTTACCAGGACTTTATAGCGAAATAGCGAAAGTGCTGGATCTTAGAGCCCAGTCCTCCGAAGAGAGACATTACAGGCGACGCCTCATGGATGAGGCCCGGATCCCATCCAGATTCAGCTCATTTGTAGGCGTCTTGGATGGATCCGAAAGCATAGCTCTTTTACCCCCAGAGGGTCTCTTTGGTAGAGCTTTCCTTTAGCACCTCCTAACGCGTCCAACACCTTTCGACACTGGCGAAAAAACTGAGGTACTTCCCTGATGGGAGGGGTTATATGGAGGGGAACTGTCTTCCATTGGTTGTGCCAGTGTCCAATCACCGCTGGTGACCCTTAACCCATTATGTAATGACTAGCTCTGTGTCCCGTGGTGTACGATAAAGAAAAAGCGCACAGAACTGAACAGAAGTGCGTCTGGTGTGAACTAACACTTATTGGGGACATGTGTGTTCCAGTGCGTGTTTGATGCGTTTTACTGCGTTCCAGTACAGTTCAGTGCAGAAAAAATGCAGCATGTTCTACTTGTTTTCTGGAACTGCAAGCACTGGTGTGAATTATGCTATTGGAAACCAAATAAGCTACTATCCATGCGTTTCTGATGCAGAAACAAAAAAAACACACTGGACTGCATGTGGTGTGATTCGGCCCTTAAGGTGAAGAAAAATAAGAGGGGAAACATGCACTGTAAAGCATCAAAAATGCACTGGAATTGTGTGAAAACTGCGCATGCAGAAATGCATCAGGAACGCATCCAGACTGCGTTTCTATGGTGTGAACGGTGCATCTCCATGACAACCTGTGATGAACGCCGTAAATGCTTCCTCTGTCCAGAATCAGCACTATCCAAGACTCTTTAGCCCACCCAGTCGCCAGACAACACCAGTGTAGAGTGGCAAACAACAACTGCTTTATTTTCACACATAAACACAACAGATGATATCTAACTCGGGACCATCACCCCCCCCTTTTGAAATTCAGGGCGGGGTAAACTGTCCAATCAGCAAGGAGAGCTATTGGAGGATCCCCCCCTCCCACAGCAAGGGCAGACAGAGACAATAAAACAGTGGAATACACCCACACCCCAAACGATCTCAGCAAAGGAGTCCAACAGCATGAGACAACACACAATATATAAATATATACAAGGATCCAGTGTGGCTGTAAATAGAGTCCAACTAGTACAGATCAGAATGGAGTTCTCGGGCACCCTACCCAAAGTGACTCCTGTCACACACCCGTGTGACAATAAGAGAATATAGTCAATGACTAGCAGTCACTGAACGGGAAAAAAAACCCGACTTCCCTCACTGTCCTAAAAAGATCAAATTAAATAGCTTAAAAAAAAAAAAAATGTGTTTTTGTTGCCATCTCTGTTCTCATTGGAGAGATTGTCCATCACCTCTTTAGCTCTGACTCCCTATCACCAAAACAGGTTTAAAACGTAGGGACTGTAATAAAAAACAATAGAAATGTTTGAACCATTTCCCCCTATATGCAAAATAAAATTAAGAACTTAGGCCAGAGTTGGACTTTAACCACTTAAGCCCCGGACCATTTGGTAGCTAAAGGACCAGAGGTGAATTCAGAATTTTGTACTGCGCTGCTTTAACTGTAAATTGTGCGGACATGCAATGTTGTACCGAAACAAAATTTGCGTCCTTTTCTTCCCACAAATAGAGCTTTCTTTTAATGGTATTTGATTGCCTCTGCGATTTTTATTTTTTGCGATATAAACGGAAAAAGACCGAAAATTTTGAAAAAAAATGATATTTTCTACTTTTTGTTATAAGAAAAATCGAATAAACTCAATTTTAGTTATACATTTAGGCCAAAATGTATTCAGCCACATGTCTTTAGTAAAAAAAATGTCAATAAGTGTATATTTATTGGTTTGCGCAAAAGTTATAGCGTCTACAAACTAGGGTACATTTTCTGGAATTTACACAGCTTTAAATTTATGACAGCCCATCTCATTTCTTGAGGTGCTAAAATGGCAGGGCAGTACAAAACCCCCCCAAATGACCCCATTTTGGAAAGTAGACACCCCAAGGAAATTGCTGAGAGGCCTGTTAAGCCCATTGAATATTTTTTTTTTGTCCCAAGTGATTGAATAATGACAAAAAAAATAAAAAATTACAAAAAGTTGTCACTAAATGATATATTGCTCACACATGCCATGGTTATATGTGAAATTACACCCCAAAATACATTTTGCTGCTTCTCCTGAGTACGGGGATACCACATGTGTGGGACTTTTTAGGAGCCTAGCCGCGTACGGGACCCCGAAAACCAAGCACCACCTTCAGGATTTCTAGGCACAAATTTTTGATTTCACTCCTCACTACCTATCACAGTTTCGAAGGCCATAAAATGCCAAAATAGCACAAAACCCCCCCAAATGACCCCATTTTGGAAAGTAGACACCCCAAGCTATTTGCTGAGAGGCATGGTGAGTATTTTACAGCTCTCATTTGTTTTTGAAAATGAAGAAAGAAAATTTTTTATTTTTTTTTTCAATTTTCAAAACTTTGTGACAAAAAGCGAGATCTGCAAAATACTCAATACCTCTCAGCAAATAGCTTGGGGTGTCTACTTTCCAAAATGGGGTCATTTGGGGGGGGGGGGTTTTGTGCCATCTGGGCATTCCATGGCCTCCGAAACTGTGATAGGCAGTGAGAAGTGAAATCAAAATTTTACACCCTTAGAAAGCCTGAAGGCGGTGCCTGGTTTTTGGGGTCCCGTACGTGGCTAGGCTCCCAAAAAGTCTCACACATGTGGTATCCCCGTACTCAGGAGAAGCAGCAGAATGTATTTTGGGGTGTAATTCCACATATACCCATGGCATGTTTGAGCAATATATCATTTAGTGACAATTTTGTGCAAAAAAAAATAAAAAATATAAAAAATTGTCTTTTTTCCGCAACTTGTGTCAACATATAAAATATTCCATGGACTCGACATGCCTCTCAGTATATAGCTTGGGGTGTCTACTTTCCAAAATGGGGTCATTTGGGGGGGTTTTGAACTGTTCTGGCATTTTATACACAACATTAGGAAGCTTACATCCACTCTTCTAACCACTTGAAGACAAAGCCCTTTTTGACACTTTTTGTTTACATGAAAACATATTTTTTTTTGCAAGAAAATTATGTTGAACCCCCAAACATTATATATATTTTTAAAGCAAAGGCCCTACAGAATAAAATGGTGGGTGTTCCATTTTTTTTTCTACACAGTATTTGCGCAGCGATTTTTCAAACGCATTTTTTGGGGAAAAAATACACTTTTTTTAATTTTAATGCACTAAAACACACTATATTGCCCAAATGTTTGATGAAATAAAAAAGATGATCTTAGGCCGAGTACATAGATACCAAACACGACATGCTTTAAAATTTTGCACAAACGAGCATTGGCGACAAACTACATACATTTTTAAAAGCCTTTAAAAGCCTTTACAGGTTACCCCGTTAGATTTACAGAGAAGGTCTACTGCTAAAATTACTGCCCTCGATCTGACCTTCGCGGTGATACCTCACATGCATGGTGCAATTGCTGTTTACATATGACGCCAGACCGACGCTTACGTTCGCCATTGGGCAAGAGCAGGGCAGGACAGGGGTGCTTTTTCTTTTATTATTAATTTTGCTTTTTTATTTTATTTTTAAATTGTTCCTTCCATATTTATTTATTTTTTATCATTTTTATTGTTATCTCAGGGAATGTAAATATCCCCTATGATAGCAATAGGTAGTGACAGGTACTCTTTTTTTTTTAAAAACTGGGGTCTAGACCCTAGATCTTTCCTCTGCCCTCAAAGCATCTGACCACACCAAGATCGGTGTGATAAAATGCTTTCCCAATTTTCCAATGTCGCTTTTTATATCCGAGGGGTGACCTTCCCTCCCACTGCTTGTAAAAGCTGTCCAGAGGCTAATTAGCCACTAGGATTGCTTTTACATGAAAGCCGGCCGCTGGCTGAAAAGAATGATACCAAGATGATACCTAAACCCGCAGGCATCAATCTGGTATAACCATTTAAAGTCCAGCAACATACCAGTACATTGCTGGTCCTTGTTGGACATGTATTGTAATCTTTTTTTTTCATGCAGCCAGGTGGCTGAACGAAAAAAGAGATTGATCGGTGGGTATGCCCACCATTAGAATACCACCCTTCATTCACCCACTTCTAATGATGGGCATACATGGACCATTTATATATGCCGAAGCATGGGGGCATCCTCCCGCAAAAAAGTTATGCCACGTACACATGGTCGGACTTTTCCACGGCCAAGCCTCCATCGGATTTTCAACCGTATGTACGCGGCATTAGGAGCAAAATCGCTCCTCCGCCCCTGCTGCCCCAATGCTTCGGCATATATGCTTTTTTTTTTTTTAACTGTGGTGGTGAAATCACCTCCTACAGCACTGGAGTCGCAGGGATCAGGCCTGTCTCTGCGAACGCTGCAGTTATGTGTGTTTTTGTTTTGCAAGTGACAGTGATCGATCGATACTGCACTTCGGTGGCCTGGGCTGGACGGAGGGGCAAAACGCAGGTGCCAGCAGGTATCTGGGCTGATCCCGCTAACACTGCGTTTTTGGGAACCCTAAACTGCTGGGGACGCTAGTATAGATCTGATCAGATCAGATATTGATCTGTTCAGATACTATACCACTAAGGAGGGTGTATGCTTCACGCGTGGGTGTTAGCGTTACTGGCACTAACCTGACGCTGCCTGGGGTGTGACGCAGACCCTCTCTGACGCTAAAACCTAATTGATATCACCCGCCGGGCGATCAGGGGGTTAAACATTTATTGGGTTATATACGGCGGGTGCCCTGACACTATAAAAAGCAAACTAACTAACCAGCGTCACCCGTAACACTTATATGATGATCACTGGTGAAAGGGTTAACTAGGGGCAATTAGGGGGTTAAAACCTTTATTAGATAATTTATGGGGGTACCTGACGCTATAAATACCTGCGGCGAACCTAAAAAAAATTACTGGCTACCGATCTGCATCACTGACGCTAAGACAGCGATCAGAAAAATGATCGCTTAGCGACAGTGGTGATAGGGGGTGAAAGGGTTACCTGGGGGGCGATCAAGGGGGTTAAACCTTTATTAGATAATTTATGGGGGTACCTGACGCTATAAAAACCTGCGGCGAACCTAAAAAAAATTACTGGGTACCGATCTGCATCACAGACACTAAGACAGCGATCAGAAAAATGATCGCTTAGCGACGGCGGTGCTAGGGGGTGAAAGGGTTATCTGGGGGGTGATCAAGGGGTTAAACCTTTATTAGGGGGGGTTAGGGGGCTACACTGGACCTAAAACTAAATGTAGTGACACTTTTACAGTCACAAATGTCACTGATTGCAGTGATCACTAAATAAATGGTCACTGCAATCAGTGACACTGTGACTGGGGGGTGATCTGGGGGGGCGATTTATGTGCCTATGTTAGTGTAGTGTTTGTGCACTAACCTGTGTGTCTTCTCTTGTACGGCGCTCGGTATATGTGAGCGCCGCACAGGAGATGACATCACTTCCTCCTGCTTCTTCTGTCTGTGTAAACATTACACAGACAGAGGGGGCATTTCCATTCGCCGGGAGCGATCGCGGGGGGGTGGCCGGAATCGAACGGCCGTCCCCTCATGTCGGATCGCTCCCCAACGAATTCCGACCGCTCACTGTACAGAAGGGGGGTCCGATTGGACCCCCCAACTGTACAAAGGCAATCACGTACACTCTACGTGATTGTGCCTGTCGGTGCCATTGTGCCGACGTATATATACAGTGAGCGGTCGTTAAGGGGTTAAGTACAATAAATCATCAACTGTAAAGAGCCAACTTGCTTCACTGCTGCTCTCCCCCCTAAAGCCTCATGCACACTGGATGTTTTATGACGTTTTTACAGCAGCTGTTTTTGTCAGTAGACATTTTTTTTCTACAGTCATTAAACTCTCCATTATGTTATCCTACAGTCATGGCCGAAATTGTTGGCACCCCAGAAATTTTTCCAGAAAATCAAGTATTTCTCACAGAAAAGTATTGCAGTAACACATGTTTTGCTATACACATGTTTATTCCCTTTGTGTGTATTGGAACAAAAAAAAAAAGGGAGGAAAAAAAGCAAAATGGACATAATGTCACACAAAACTCCAAAAATGGGCTGCTCAAAATTCTTGGCACCCTTTCAAAATTGTGGATAAATAAGATTGTTTCAAGCATGTGATGCTCCTTTAAACTCACCTGAGGCAAGTAACAGGTGTGGGCAATATAAAAATCACACCTGAAAGCAGATAAAAAGGAGAGAAGTTCACTTAGCCTTTGCATTGTGTGTCTGTGTGTGCCACACTAAAGCATGGACAACAGAAAGAGGAGAAGAGAACTGTCTGAGGACTTGAGAACCAAAATTGTGGAAAAATATCAACAATCTCAAGGTTACAAGTCCATCTCCAGAGATCTAGATTTGCCGCTGTCCACAGTGCGCAACATTATCAAGAAGTTTGCAACCCATGGCACTGTAGCTAATCTTTCTGGGCGTGGACGGAAGAGAAAAATAGATGAAAGGTTGCAACGCAAGATAGTCCGGATGGTGGATAAGCCCCAAACAAGTTCCTGCAGGCTCAGGGAACATCAGTGTCAGCGCGAACTATCCGTTGACATTTAAATGAAACTAAACGCTATGGCAGGAGACCCAGGAGGACCCCACTACTGACACAGAGACATAAAAAAGCAAGACTACAGTTTGCCAAAATGTACTTGAGCAAGGCCAAAATCCTTCTGGGAAAAAGTCTTGTGGACAGATGAGACCAAGATAGAGCTTTTAGGTAAAGCACATCATTCTACTGTTTACCGAAAACGGAATGAGGCCTACAAAGAAAAGAACACAGTACCTACAGTGAAATATGGTGGAGGTTCAATGATGATTTTGGATTGTTTTCTGCCTCTGGCACTGGGTGCCTTGAATGTGTGCAAGGCATCATGAAATCTGAGGATTACCAAAGGATTTTGGGTCGCACTGTAGAGCCCAGTGTCAGAAAGCTGGGTTTGCGTCCGAGATCTTGGGTCTTTCAGCAGGACAATGACCCCAAACATACGTCAAAAAGCACCCAGAAATGGATGGCAACAAAGCAATGGAGAGCTCTAAAGTGGCCAGCAATGAGTCCAGATCTAAATCCCATTGAACACCTGTGGAGAGATCTTAAAATTGCTGTTGGGAAAAGGCGCCCTTCCAATAAGAGAGACCTGGAGCAGTTTGCAAAGGAAGAGTGGTCCAAAATTCCGGGTGAGAGGTGTAAGAAGCTTATTGATGGTTATAGGAAGCGACTGATTTCAGTTATTTTTTCCAAAGGGTGAGCAACCAAATATTAAGGTAAGGGTGCCAAGAATTTTGACCAGCCCATTTTTGGAGTTTTGTGTGACATTATGTCCAATTTGCTTTTTTTCCCCTCCCTTTTTTTGTCTTGATCCAATACACACAAAGGGAATAAACATGTGTATAGCAAAACATGTGTTACTGCAATACTTTTCTGTGAGAAATAATAGGATTTTTATAACAGCTTACCTGTAAAATCCTTTTCTTGGAGTACATCACGGGACACAGAGCGACATAGTCATTACTAATGGGTTATATAGATACCGTCAGGTGCTGGCACTGGCAACTTCCAAAACCGGAAGTACCCTCCCCTATATAAGCCCCTCCCATCCGGGAGCACCTCAGTTTTGTAGCAAAGCAATAAGTGTCCCCAAAAGAGGGGTGGGAGCTCTTTGTCCCGTGATGTACTCCAAGAAAAGGATTTTACAGGTAAGCTGTTATAAAAATCCTATTTTCTTTCTCGTACATCACGGGACACAGAGCGACATAGTCATTACTAATGGGATGTCCTAAAGCAATGCCAAATGAGGGGGGGGATACACCATATATAAGCTGAGCGCTATCAGACATGAGGATCTTTTGCGGCCTGCAACACACTGCGCCCAAAGGCGACATCCTCCTGACTTCTAACGTCTACCTGGTAGAACCTAGTAAACGTGTGTACTGAAGACCATGTTGCGGCCTTACAGATTTGAGCCAGGGAGGCCTGGTGATGCACTGCCCATGAAGTTCCAACTGCTCTCGTGGAGTGCGCTCTAACTTTGAACGGAGGCGGTCTCCTTCTCAAGCCATAGGCTTGTATTATGACCTGTCGAATCCACTTGGCTAAAGTAGATTTTGACGCTGCCTGACCCTTTCTGGGGCCTTCCGGCAGAATAAACAAGGTATCCGTTCTGCGAATCTGAGCAGTGGCTTTTAGATAAGCTTTAACTGCTCTTACTACATCCAAAGAATGCAATAACTTTTCCTCTACCGAAGTAGGTTTGGGGAAAAAAGAAGGAAGAACCACATCTTGGTTCAAATGAAACCTCGATACCACCTTAGGAAGAAAGGCTGGATGAGGGCGTAACACTACTCTGTCCTTATGGATAACCAGATATGGCTCCTTACAGGACATAGCGGCCAATTCCGATACTCTTTTAGCCGAACAAATGGCTACTAGAAAAATCAATTTCCTGGTGAGAAGCACCAAGGAAATATGCTGTAATGGTTCAAATGGTTGTTTCTGTAAAACCGACAGAACCAAGTTTAGATCCCATGGACATATGGGAATATTAACCGGAGGACTAATACGCATCACTCCTTGTATAAAGGCTTTGACTAGTGAATGCGAAGCCAAGGGCCTTTGAAAAAATATTGACAAGGCCGAAATCTGACCCTTGATAGTACTCAAGGCAAGCTTCCTATCTACAGCCCATTGTAGGAAGTCCAGAATCCTACCTATTACGTATTTACGTGGATGCCATTTCTTGGCCTCACACCAGGCGATGTACGCCTTCCAGATTCTATAGTAGATCTGCCTGGATACCGGCTTCCTGGCATTGATCATGGTAGATACCACAGCATTAGAGAGCCCTCTCTTTTTTAGAATGTGGGCTTCAATAGCCAGGCCGTCAAACTTAGGGCTGGTAAGGAAGGGTGGTATATCGGTCCTTGCGAAAGCAGGTCCGGACGATGTGGGAGGGTCCAAGGACTCCCCAAAGACATTTTTACAATCTCCGCGTACCATGCTCTTCGGGGCCACGCTGGAGCCACCAGAATCACTGGTTTCTTTTCTACCCTGATTCTGCGGAGTAATCGAGGTAACAATTGTGGCGGTGGAAATGCATATATCAGCTTGAACTGATCCCAAGGGAACACTAGGGCATCCGAACCGCAAGCTAGGGGATCCCTTGTCCAAGAGACAAACCTGTCCACTTTTGTGTTGAATCTGGATGCTAGCAGATCTACATCCGGTGTTCCCCACCGCTGACATATTGTCCGGAAAACCTCGGGATGAAGGGACCATTCCTCTGGGCATAATTGTTGGCGACTTAGAAAGTCCGCCTTCCAATTCTCCACCCCTGGAATGAATACCGCAGATATGGCTGGGACATATCTTTCTGCCCATCTCAGGATGTAATTTACTTCCCTTTGGGCTGCACGACTCCTGGTGCCCCCCTGACGATTGATATATGCCACTGCTGTGGCATTGTCTGATTGAATTCTGACAGGGGACCCTTGGAGTTTGGATGTCCATGCTACTAGGGCATACCGGGCTGCTCGTATCTCTAAGAGATTGATGGGCAGGGCCTTTTCCGCATCCGACCATCTGCCCTGGAGAGACCATTGCTCCAGTACTGCTCCCCAGCCTATAAGGCTGGCATCTGTAGTGACCACCTTCCAGGAAATCGGACTGAAGGATTTCCCTTTTTCCAGATTCTGGGGAACCAACCACCAGTGGAGGCTCTTGCGAACGGAAGGGGACAAGGACATTGGTAAGTCCAGAGCCTGAACTTTTTTGTTCCAGGCTGACAGTATGGCCCTTTGCAACTTCCTTGAATGGAATTGACCGTAGGGTACTGCTTCGAATGATGCCACCATTTTTCCCAGCAGCCTCATGCACAGGCGTATGGATGGCTGTCTTTTTGAACCCACTAAGTGGATCAAATCTCTCAAAGACAACCCCTTTTCTTGAGGCAAGAAAATTTTTCTCTGGTCTGAATCCAGCCTTAGCCCCAAGTATTCCAGACTTTTGACTGGTTTTAGGGCTGACTTGTCTCGGTTGATAATCCAACCGTGATATTCCAGATACTTGATTGTCTCGTGAACAACCACTTCTAGTTTTTTCACTGAGTGGTCTATCAGCAACAAGTCATCTAGATATGCCATTATCGTTACACCTCATGTTCTTAGATTGGCCAATAATGGGGCCAGAATTTTTGTGAACACTCTTGGTGCTGTGGCCAGACCGAAGGGTAAGGCTCTGAACTGAAAATGGCGCCCTTCTACCGCAAAGCGTAGAAATTTTTGGTGGGCTGGAAAGATGGGAATGTGCAAATAAGCATCTTTGATGTCGATCGAGGCTAACCATTTCTCCCCTTGTAGGGCAGTGGCTACCGATCGGATCGACTCCATCCGGAAAGTCCTGATATGTAGGAATTTGTTTAGCCCTTTTAGATTTAATATGGGCCTCACGTCCCCGTTTGGCTTCGGAACTGTAAAGAGGTTTGAGTAAAACCCGCACCCCCATTCTTCCAGGGGAACCTCTATAATTACTGCTTGGAGCAATAATTGTTCCAGTGCCAACAGGAGGGATCCTCTCTTCTGGGGATCCCTTGGCACGTTTGACCTTATAAAGCGGGAAGGAGGGGAGTTTTTTAACTCCAATTTGTATCCCAGATTTACTGCGGAGAGCACCCATCTGTCTCGGATCGTGTCCCGCCAGGTCTCTGTGAACAACTGAAGTCTTCCCCCCACCCGATTGAGTGGGGGCAACCCTTCATGCATTTGACTTTGGGGGAGGTTTTGTACCTCTTCTGCTCCAGGGCTTCTTGTTACCCTGCAACTGTCCCTGATTTTTACCTCCGGGATTTGACCGAGGAGGCCGTCGGAACTGTTTCACAGCCGATGCCCTAGGGACTGGAGAAGCCGGCCTCTTAAAAGAGGGACCTCTAACTCTATTTTTAACCGGCAAAAGTGTACTTTTACCGCTGGAATTTCTCTGGATATACTTGTCCAGGTCTTCCCCAAATAAGCGCTCACCATGAAATGGGAAGCTGACCAGCAATTTTTTACAGGGAGCTTCAGCAGACCAGTTTTTGAGCCATAGAAGCCTGCGCATATGTACTACAGACAGCGTAAGGCGGGAGGCCTGATGGATTGAATCCTTTATGGCGTCCACCGCAAAGCATAAGGCTCTAGGTAGATCAGCTAGGTCAAGAGCCTGCTGATCTGGCAAGTCCCTTAAGACCTGTTTCAACTGATCCTTCACTGCTTGGCAGACCCCAATAGCTGCCACTGCTGGTTGTGTTACCAATCCTGCTGTAGAAA
This sequence comes from Rana muscosa, assembly GCA_029206835.1. NCBI lineage: Eukaryota > Metazoa > Chordata > Amphibia > Anura > Ranidae > Rana > Rana muscosa. The sequence goes on along the minus strand of CM055116.1, from coordinate 1,233,077,632 downwards.
AAGCAGATTTTAATAAGGACTCCAATTTTTTATCTATTGGGTCCTTGAACATTTGGACATTATCCACCGGACATGTCAGTGATTTATTCACACAAGAGATGGCTGCGTCCACTATAGGGACCTTCCATTTTCTGATGAACTTATCCTCCATGGGATAGACCACCGGAAATCTCTTAGGGGGAGTAAATATTTTGTCAGGATGCTCCCAATCCTGGTAAATGAGCCCTTCCAGTAAAGGATGGATCGGAAAGGAACAAACAGTCTGGGGAGCTTTTAGCGACCCCAACGAGGAGACAGAAGTGGAGGATGGCTCCGCAAGTGGCATTTTAAATGCTGATCGGACCATATTAGTCAGGGACTGAACCCATAATCTTTCAGCATGTGATGCTGAGAATGGCTCTTCCACTGTTGATTCCTCTACAACCGAATCGACCTCATCCTGATCCCCTTCAGGTAGGTCGATCCCTGTATGGGACTGTTGCTCTGTTAACAGGCACTCTGAGGGAGGAGACGGAGATCGGGCGCTTTTCTCCTGTGACAGGGAAGCCGCGATCAATGCTGACAATCTCTCTTCCAGCCCTCCCAGAGCTGAGGAAAAAACCTCCTCTGTTACATACACAGGAGCAGGTGAACTGAGGACAGCCACAGTACCAGGTACTCCTGAGGGTGCTCTACGGTCACTAACCTCTGATTCTTCAGGGGAGACTGGTGCAGCCAAAGCATGCCCAAGATCCTCAGAGCCCGATGGAGACCCCCTATTCCTCCTGGAATTTCTAGTCCCGGAGTTTTTAGACGGCATATTCCTAAGCCACAAAGCTGAGGTATTCCAGCCGAAATACACCAGTTACTGACAATAGTCTAGCATAAATGCTGCTATAAGAAACAGTTGGTGTCTACTAATGTGCCTTTCTAGGGGATGCCTGTATCAACCGCTTGCTGTATGCCCTTTTTTAAATGTTGCCAGCTCTGTCTCTGCACTTCATAGCCAGCTCACCACACAATATTGTGATTTTTATCATGCTGGGACGCCCGCACATGCGCAGAAGCGCTGCGGCGCGCACAGAGCGTCATCCCCCAGGCTCCGCCCCCTTTTCCGGCTCACCTCTATATATAGAGGCGCGTGCACGCGCACGCGCGCGGCCACGTGCGCCTTTGGCGCTAATTTCTAAAAAATGGAAACTAGGGACAAGAGCCAGGGCCCCTCTTTGCCGCAGGCCGGGGGATGGACGAGCATTGCAACATGGCAGAGGAAGCAGTTTCCCATGAGAGAACTCACCATCTGCCTGGACTTGCTCTGCTGAGAAGAAACTAGTCCACATGACAAGAAAACATTCCACAGCGGCCTCTAGTGGACAAACACAGGTACCGCAGTCTAATATATTAAATATATATATTAAAAAAAAATTATTATTTTTTTTTTTCTTGACCACCATTAAAAATTATTACATTTTTTTAGTAGTTACAGGCATGCACAGAATTTTGCGGGAATACCATTAGGTAACAGACAGAAAGACAAATTAGGCTTGGGGGTCCCCCAATAGAACCAAGTTCCTGGGGGCCCCCACTTACCTGTTCCCCGCCGCAGGACTTTGTTTGGTCCACAAAAGCCCAAACTTCACCTATCACGGCAGGCATTGTAATCAAACCTTCAGGGACCGGGTTCCCAAGGATTCCACTCCCCTGGACCTGTATAGCACCCTGCACAGAAAACATCTTGGTCGTGGGTATGACCAGAGCTCTGGATCCCAGGGTCCAGCTCTCCTAAGAGAAGCATTACAGGCAAAACCTTTCTCTTCTCTGCAAGGCCCGGGTACCGACCGTTTAGCTATGAAGCTTTTTTGGTCGGATCCGGAATAGCTTACTGAGGCCCAAAAGAACCTGTACACAAGCTCAGTGAAAAACACATGTTTCTTCTTGGCCAACACCTTAGACACTGGCAAAAAACTGAGGTGCTCCCGGATGGGAGGGGCTTATATAGGGGAGGGTACTTCCGGTTTTGGAAGTTGCCAGTGCCAGCACCTGACGGTATCTATATAACCCATTAGTAATGACTATGTCGCTCTGTGTCCCGTGATGTACGAGAAAGAAATTAGATTTTCTGGAAAAATTTCTTGGGTGCCAACAATTTCGGCCATGACTGTATGTGTCCATGCACACATAGGCTGTTATCAGCAGTTTTGGCCAGTGGCGTTTTTGAGCAGTAAAAAACACCCCAAAATTAGTGGATTCTGAGAGACGTTTTTCAGTTGTAAAAACGCTCCAATGCTGATAAACGTCGATAAACGCTTAAGAACGTGGCTCACCAGCGTTTAACGTTTTTTGATCCTTTGGAGAAAAAAAAAAACGCTATTGCAAAAGCTTTGAAAAAAGCACTGCAAAGCTACTGCCGTTTTTATAAAGTTTTTTTAATGTCCAGTGTGCATGAGGCCTTATAGTTGCACATGGGTCTAGGGGTATACTCATGTCATCTAGTGGCTATTATGGGGTACTGCAGCATGGCACAAAGGACACATGCCTGCGATCTATTTGCAGATTACGGTCTTCTGCAGTCACAGAAACCTCCATTTATCCTGACCATGCTAATAATACAACTTTAATTATTTGCTAATAACCGCACCCTTTGATTGTCCCTTAGTCAAACATTGCCTGCTTTTGCCAATTAAATTCTGCAACTCAGGATTTCTGTTGCCAAGCATGCTGGTTCTGCTCAATGCCCTGTTTCTAGTCAGAAATACTAGGGTTGTTGGTTCAAATCCCAACCACGGCACTATCTGCCTGGAGTTTGCAAGTTCTCCCTCTGTGCCTGCATGGGTTTCCCCCGGATACTCTGGTTTCCACCCACACTCCAAAAGACATGCTAAATCAGACGAAGAGGAATCTGCTGCTCCAGGTGTGTGCAATACCTTGATTGGAACCAAGTAGGAGTGCTAGCCCCCGGCCCGCCTCCGTAAAAACTTGAGAAAAAGAAGAAATGGCTGCACATCCAAAGTTTCCAAAAGTGCCTTGTATTGCAGACGGTCAAAATACACCAGGGACACCAGGTGTTAGTCACGTAGACGCGTTTCACACATCTGGTCTGTGCTTAATCATTAGGTAATTAGTAATGATTAAGCACAGATCAGATGTGTGAAACGCGTCTATGTGACTAACACCTGGTGTCCCTGGTGTATTTTGACCGTCTGCAATAAAAGGCACTTTTGGAAACTTTGGATGTGCAGCCATTTCTTCTTTTTTTCCCAAAAACATGCTGGAAGGTCAATTGGCTCCTGTCTAAATTGGCCCTAGTATGTGTGTATGTATAAATGTGAGTTAGGGACCTTAGATTGCAAGCTCCTTGAGGGATGTGAATGTACAATGTATATGTAAAGCTCTGCGTAAATTGATGGCACTATATAAGTACCTGTAATAATGATAATACTTATGCTCTCCTGTCCACATATTCCTGAAAATAAACACCTCATACTTTAGGTTGCAGGGAGTACTAGATAAAAATCAAGCAATCACTGTGGGGGCAATTTAGCAGCTAGAATCCGGAGCAACTGTTGATGGCAAACAATCAGTTTCTATCTTTCATTTTCAAAGCTTAAAGAGGAGCTCCAATCTTCCCCCAATAAAAAAATACATGGAAAAAGTCAGCAACTACAAATACTGTAGCTGCTGATTTTTAATATAAGGACACATACCTGTCCAGGGATCCAGCGTTGTCCTCACCCGAGCCGATTCTTCAATCGGCTTCAGGTGCAAGTTCCGGCATCTTAGGTAAGGGAAACTTCCTACTGCACATGCACGGGTCGTGCTGCGCCTTGTGAGTTGTCCCGCAGTCTTCTGGGACCTGTGGGTGTCCCAGAAGGCTGCAGGGAGGAGGAGGGGGACCAAACATCCTTGTAGATCACTGCGGCGATCTGACCTGAAAGTTGGAGCGGGTATCGGTCAAAACCAGGTAACCCCCCCCCCCCCCCCCCGCAAAAATAAATGCAAAATGTGGCATTGGAGGGTGCAAACAAGTGAAGCCTCCCCTTTTGAGTGGAGCTCTGCTTTAATGCCTTTCCACGCAATCCCAACAACCCTTTAACAGGGTCTTTAAGCCAGGGGGCAGGAAGGATGGGCCAATCCCATGACCATGGTGATTGGTTGCCACAATGATCACACGATGATTGGGAGCTGGACCTGCCAGAACTTGATCATTAATAGAGAACAAGAGCTGTCTTTGCTGGGGTGCAATGAGCATGCTCTCAGTACAGAAATCTCTGCCACCCATGGACACATATATGTGCAGCGTGTGGACTTTACGTGGGTGGCAAGAGGTTAATTGAACAAGCTGAAGCTAGAAGTTGAGTGGTTACTATACTGAAAAAAAAAAAGAAAGAAATCAAGCCCTGAGGAAGTCACGTGATCTGTGACGCAACGCGTCGGGAGGAGACAGGTGCCGTCACTTCCGGTCGCGGCCGAGACTGGAAGTTTTACTTTTCTGATGTTCTCTGGTGACTTGCCAATACGGGCATTTGTTTGCTTATATGCAAGTTACTATTTTTAATAAATTTGTTGCTAAAATTACTGAACTGCAAGCTCCCTACTGACAGAGCGGCGATCTGCCTTGTTTCCTGTGTAATGATCAACGGGTGCTGGCAGACATCGAGTCCGCGGTACCCACAGATCAGCTCCTGCTGTGTCTAATCACAGCAGGAATGGGTCACCGGCAGCACGCATGGACGCCCCCAGATCCAGAAGAGTTGGATCGCATACCCTGCTGCTGTATATGTGCAGTGGGCAGTTTTAAAGTGTCACAGTGCCTAATAGCAAAAAATGGCCTGATCATGAAGGGGTAAAACCTTCCAGAGCTGAAGATGGGGGGGGGGTATAAATGTTGGGGTATGTTCCCGACACTCATTGGAAATGAAGAAGTGGCTTGAATAAGCTCATTACAGAATAAGTCCAGTTGAATGCGACCAACTACTACTTGCTGTAGATTATAGATTATATATTGCAGCCCCAAGGAATATCATTACCTGCTCAGCCGATAACATTGTTTTATTGGTGCAGTTTGGAAACATGAGCGGGTCTTTGTTATCCGGTTTCACGTTGTTCGGGGGAACTCTGGGGCTGTAGCATCCAATAGCTTTCAATGACGTTCTCCAACACTCTGGGCTCAGAAGCTGTTCAGAGGAACCTGCCACACAGCAAACCACATGTCACAACAATTATTTGAAAGACAATCGATTTCTTTTAAAATTAATTGTAAGATTCCTATAAACCCCCCCCCACACACACACACACACACACACAACTCCATTCAAAGGTGTCATTTTACAACTTTAATTATAACAATCAGTCCTATCGACACTCAAAAGGAGAGGGGGGGGGAGGGGGCAAGAAGATTTTAGCACCAGGAATTCTGTGCTGGTATCTTTTGGTGTAGAGGGGCTGGTCTTCAGCATAAGGGGTTTATTCAGATGAGTACGGAGACCCATTCTCTGTGGGGTGGGTTAGAATTAGGTATGGTTAGTGTAGGGTAAGTTCTGGGGAACAGCATCGCTCTGTGTGCCGAAAACTACCAGTATACTGAAAGCGAATGGATCGCGGCGGCAGAGCTTCCTGTAATAAAGACCGGTCACTGTTGCTCTCTCTCCTTGTGCAGGGTGACTGGTCTTATCTCCGCCCCCTCCTGTAGTTTTCTGCAGGCAGCCTGTAGTGGGTGGAGCCTGCAAAGCACTGGCCTGCCCATCCAAATCTCTCTGGTCTGATGAAACAAAGATTGAACTCTTTGGCCTGAATGGAAAGGGTCATGTCTGGAGGAAACCAGGAACTGCTCATCATCTGGCCAATACGATCCCTACAGTGAAGCATGGTGGTGGCAGCATCATACTTTGGGGATGTTTTATAGCAGCAGGAACTGGGAGACTAGTCACGGTCGAGGGAAAAATGAATGCAGCAATGTACAGACTCAGAGACATCCTTGATGAAAAATTGCTCCAGAGCGCTCTGGACCTCAGAAGGGGGCGAAGGTTCATCTTCCAACAGGACAACGACCCCAAGCACACAGCCAAGATAACAAAGGAGTGGCTACGGGACAGCTCTGTGAATGTCATTGAGTGGCCCAGCCAGAGCCCAGACTTGAACCAGATTGAACATCTCTGGAGAGATCTGATAATGGCTGTGCACCGACGCTCCACACCCAACCTGATGGAGCTTGAGGGGTCCTGCAAAGAAGAGAACAAACGAATAAGCCTGGACGGCAGCACTCCGATACAACATCTTTATTGGGTTCAAATCCAGTGTACAGCAGTCGATCCATACAGTACAAAAGGGGGGATGCAAACAGCTTACATGTTTCACACCTAAATCTGGTGTTTAGTCATAGCTGTGACTAAACACCAGATTTAGGTGTGAAACATGTAAGCTGTTTGCATCCCCCCTTTTGTACTGTATGGATCGACTGCTGTACACTGGATTTGAACCCAATAAAGATGTTGTATCGGAGTGCTGCCTTCCAGGCTTATTCGTTTGTTCTCTGATCCCAGCAGAGCGTGCTATCCAGGGTATACTTGTAACCTGTGCTTTGAGAGCGGCTTTTCTTTTTCTTCTCCTGCAAAGAAGAATGGGAGAAACTGCCCAAAAATAGGTGTGCCAAGCTTGTAACATCATACTCAAAAAGACTGGAGACTGTAATTGGTGCCAAAGAAGCTTCAACAAACTATTGAGCAAAGGCTGTGAATACTTATGTACATGGAATTTTATTTTTTAATAAACTTGCAAAGATTTCAAACAAACAAACTTCTGTCACGTTGTCATTATGGGTTATTGTTTGTAGAATTTTGAGGAAAATAATGAATTTAATCCATTTTGGAATAATGCCCCGTACACACGAACTGAAAATCGGACGACAGATCGTCCGACTTTTCGTTTACTAGTCGCAAGTAGAAATTGAATAGGTTACTAAAGTCACGAAAATTCTTGTACGACCGAAAAAAAAAAAAAAAAAAAAATCGGAAGTGATGTCACATGTTGTAATGTATTTGTATTGTTTTTTCGGACGACAACTATACTGACTAAACAAAAATCGTACGATCTGGTGTCGTACGAGGAACATTTTCGAGCTTGTCTGATCGAATAATATCGGATGAATTGTCGTGATCGGCTCTCGAAAGCTCTGTACTAACGATCCGAATTTATGGTACGATTCTTCCGCGGACGATCGTTTTTGTACGATATTCGGATAGTGTGTATGGGCCATAAGGCTGTAACATAACAAAATGTGGAAAAAGTGAAGCGCTGTGAATACTTTCCAGATGCACTGAACCTTACATAGTCCTTCCCTGGGAAAGGAGGAGGGGGGGTGGGGCCAGGTGGCGTGTCATCGAGAAGCTTCCGGCTTAACCCGGAAAAGCTTACAGATGACGTCACAGAAGTGGATCTCAGCAGGACAATGCTTCATCCGCTTCAAGCGTGTAGGACCTGCAACCGGGTAAGGGGGGTTAAAAAAAAAAAAAAAAAACGGTGGGGGGCATGAATATTTGCTTTAAAGCGCAAGTTCACCTTTACAGAAAATCTGTAAGGTGAACATACACTGGACCCTCTCCCCCCCCCCCACCCACGGTCCCACTGTACCATTATCCCACCATCCCCCTCTGTCAGACACCAGGACACCGCTTGAAATCCCAGAGGGGTTTCTGTAAAAGTGAACTTACCCTTTAAAGTTTTTGTAACCAGAGTTTAGCTTTAACTCCAATCTAAATCAATACTGAGTGTTTGACACCCTGGTAAATTCTCATTAGTGCTATTGTAGAATTGTCCCATGCTTCCTGCAATTTATAGGGGAGAGGTAAAGAAAGGAGAGCGGAGCAGGAAGGGGTACTACTGGAAAAATAACGGCAGGTAAGGGATGAGGGGAGAAGAAAATAGAAAGAGAGGAAGGATAAGGCAAATAGAAAAGAAAGGAAAGCAAAAGAAAGTGGGGTTAACCACTAGACGCAAATAGCTGTACCCGTACGTCGGTACTTTGACGCTAAATATCGTTGTTATGGCAGTAGCTAGCTGCCATAACCCCGGTATTTTCAGGATGATAAAAGTGGTCTCTGCGGCGGATTCGCCGCAAGATCACTTTTAATCGGTGGCGGGAGAGTGGCCCACCCCCCTCCTGCCATGCTCCGGTTGTCTCCGCCATCGGTAGCGTCGGAGACGATCGCGTCCGCTCCCCTCACTGCCTGGATGCCAAGTGAGGGAAAGATGGCCCCCGCTTGGCTCCATAGCTCCTCCACCCAACGCTCTTTTTTTTTTTAGAAATTACACTTTATTTTTTTATTGCATTTTAGTGTAAAATATGAGATGTGAGGTCTTTTTGACCCCGGATCTCACATTTAAGAGGTCCTGTCATGCTTTTTTTCTATTACAAGGGATGTTTACATTTCTTGTAATAGGAATAAAAGAGACCCACATTTATTTATTTTTAAAAAAGGACAGTGTAAAAATAAAAGTTAAAATAAATAATAATAAAAACAAAATGCCCCGTCCCGCCGAGCACGTGCGAACGCATACATAAGTCACGCCCGCATATGAAAACGGTGTTCAAACTATACATGTGAGGTATCGCCGCGATCGTTAGAGTGAGAGCAATAATTTTATCCTTACACCTCCTCTGTAACTCAAAACTGGCAATGGAGATTTTTAAGTGCCGAAGTTTGTCGCCATTCCAGGAGCGGGCGGAATTTTGAAGCGTGACATGTTGGGTATCAATTTACTCAGCGTAACATTATCTTTCACAATATAGAAAATAATTGAGCTAACTTTACTGTTTTTTTTAGTTAAAAAATAAGACGAGTATTTTTTCCCCCAAAAAATTGCGCTTGTAAGACCGCTGCGCAAATACGGTGTGACAAAGTATTGCAATGACCGCCATTTTATTCTCTAGGGTGTCTGGAAAAATAATAATAATAATAGAGATAGAGATATATATATATCTCTATCTCATACATACATACACACATACATACACGCACGTTTGGGGGTTCTAAGTAATTTTCTAGCAAAAAAAAAACTGATTTTAACTCGTAAAGAAGAAATGTCAGAAAGAGGATCATCGGTCCTTAAGTGGCTAAAGAAGACAAAAGGAAAGACAAATGAAGGGGTTGTAATAAGACTGGAGATAAGGAAAGGGGGTCATAGCAGTGTGAAGGGCAGGAAAGAGAGGAGACTATAAAAGGGAAGTGTAGAGAAGGGAAGTGTAGAGAAGGGAAGAACAAAAGAAGAGAATGGACGGAAAAGAGTAAAGGAAGAAATATAAGCAAAGACAGGGAAGGACAAGACAAAGGGGAATGATTTCACATTACGGATACATGTATATGAATATCAGAATAGTAGGTGTGTAATTCGATGTCCAGATCAGACATGTGGTCCTTAGAATAATAACTGCTATGAGCATCAGCTACATTCAGATTTCAGCTACAGGGTTTCTATTGCAGGTAAGGAAACAAAACCAAACCTCTCAATAGTTGCTGTAAGGAAATTGCTGTCTTTTGCTTTTCTTCCAGGTATGAGCCCCAGAGAGGCAGTGAACAGAACACTGATGCATGGCTCATTCACAATGTAAAGACCATGCACTTTCAGTCACCACCATCCTGGAAGGACACTTACTCTGCATGAGAAGCCGCAGGCAATCGCTGTAGTGATCCGGGAACTGATAGCGGAGGATGGAATTCCAGTGTTTGCAGAAAATATTAAAGGGCATCAGCAGATCTTCCTCCGGTTCCAAGCCACACAATGTCAGGGCCAGGTGCACAGACTCCAGCAGCTTGCTGCGTTCAGACATGGAAGGTTTTGCCGAGTTCAGCCAATGGTTCAGATCAAACTACAATAATAAGAGGATTAAAGATCTTCAAATCCAGATAAAAGGCATAAAATAAGAATGTAAACAAGATCAACACAAAATAAAATATAGTGTGAACACAATTAACCGGCAAAGTACAACAAATGTAGACAAAAGTTAGAAGTATGGACTTTTTCGAATCATACTTACCTAGGTGGATGCAGCATCGGTCCCCTGCCGGCTCTAACAATGAGAACCGAGCGATCAAACTCTGCCGATCGCTCGGTTCTTCCCTGAGCAGAGAGCTGATGACTGTCAGTCACCGATGTCTGCTCAGTCACCCTCCTCCTCACTGGAGCGCTGGGCTGTGGAGGGGGCAGCAGCGGCCGGCTCAGGCTGCCGGTGGCTCGCTGAATGGCTGAGCCGGATGCCGGTCCAGGCATGTGGGCGAATCCTGACTTCATTGTCACGATCTTGCCCGAGCTCCGTGAAGTCAGTGGGCTTCAGCCCGCTGTCTGCTAAAAACGGGTCACAGGAGTGCAGAATGAACTGCACTCCTGTGATCCATAGGAGGAGAAGTACAGCCAAATGATACCGACACCGCTTTTTTAAATCGGTGAGTATGAGTACTAATACTCCTGCTCAAGTAGTCGCCGATACCAAGTACTGATACTTTGCGGTGCAATTTGCGTCAATAAAAAATAATTGGCGCAAACTGCACTGCAAAGAATTTCATGCGATTTGAACAGGAATGCAGTGCAATTCCCCCAACTGCTCCTGTGTGTTTATGTATAGAAAGAGATTAAAGCGCCATCTAGTGGGCAGTTTAAAAATTGTTAGAACATATCTGGTCACATGCAAAATAATCTACATAGGTGTCGCAGTCTGCCGATGGTAGCAAATCAGGGCTGCTGGACGTATTATATTCGCTAGATAGACCATCAATACCGGGAGCCTTGTGTATTGGAAGCCAAGATGACCCCTTTTTTTTTTTTAAAAGGGGGGTCAGTCGCCAAAGTGTTTGGTAGGGTTAGAAGCCCTGTCAGGTTTTTTATTGCTGTCTCTTCCAGACAAAGACTTTAAATTAAGGCCATCGATAGTTGTCACCTGAACAGGGGGTTAGGGGAAATCTCACCTGTCTAGGTAATAAGTAGGGCTACACTGATACCGTTTTTTTCAATCGGTGAGTACCGATACTTTCGGTCAAGTACTCGCCAATACCGACTACCGATACCTTTGCGCTCATACAAAATGAATAGGCTCAAAGCACACTGCAAAGAATCACATGCAATTTCCCCCACCACTCCTATGTGTGTGAACCCAGTATAGAAGGGGAAGCGCCATCTAGTGCAGCAATAAGTAGTTTATAACTCACATTAAAAAGTACATATCTCGTCAAATCCAAACCTGCATAGTGTTCCCGCCCCACCGATGATAGAAAACCACGGCCACTGGAGGTTCTCACAGGGCTGGAGATGTTCCGGGACCGCGTGGGTAGAAGGCGGAAGTGTTGTCAGCTTAGGGGCGGTACTTCCTCTACATCTCCTCCAGCCCTGTAAGCACCTCCAGCGGCCGTGATTTGCTACCATGGGTGGGACCAGGACACCTATGTACCGCAATGCTCTGTCTAATTAGGCAACTATCTGGCAGATGAGGTTTAATGTTGATAAATGTAAAGTTATGCACTTGGGGGCTAAGAATATGAATGCATCATACATACTAGGGGGAGTACAACTGGGGGGATCCGTAGTGGAGAAGGATCTGGGGGTTTTGGTAGATCATAAGCTCAATAATAACATGCAATGCCAAGCTGCGGTTTCCAAAGCGAGCAAAGTCCTTTCTTGTATTGAGAGGTATGGACACCAGAGAGAGATATAATTTTGCCCCTGTACAAATCATTAATAAGACCTCATCTGGAATATGCAGTTCAGTTTTGGGCCCCAGTTCTCAAAAAGGATATTGGGGAACTGGAGAAAGTGCAAAGAAGGGCAACCAAACTGATAAGAGGCATGGAGGAGCTCAGCTATGAGGAAAGATTAGAGGAACTGAATTTATTCACTCTTGAGAAGAGGAGAATAAGGGGGGATATGATTAACATGTACAAATATATAAGGGGTCCATATTGTGAACTTGGTGTTGAGTTATTCACTTTACGGTCAACACAATAGACAAGGGGGCACTCTTTACGTCTAGAGGAAAAGAGATTTCATCTCCAAATACGGAAAGGTTTCTTCACAGTAAGAGCTGTGATAATGTGGAATAGACTCCCTGCAGAGGTGGTTCTGGCCAGCTCAGTAGATTGCTTTAAGAAAGGCCTGGATTCTTTCCTAAATGTACATAATATAACTGGGTACTGACATTTATAGGTAAAGTTGATCCAGGGAATATCCGATTGCCTCTCAGGGGATCAGGATGGAATTTTTTTCCCTGCTGTAGCGAATTGGATCATGCTCTGCTGCGGTTTTTTGCCTTCCTCTGGATCAACTGTGGGTTTAGAATTGGATATATGGGATTGTATGAGATTTTTAATTTTATTTATTTATTTTTTGGGGTTGAACTGGATGAACTTGTGTCTTTTTTCAACCTGACTAACTATGTAACCTATGTAGATTAGGTTGCATGTGGTTAGATACTGTATGTACTGTGAGTTCTAACATTCTTCAAACTGCCCACTAGATGGCGCATTAATATATACATATACACACATATATATATATATATATATATATATATATATATACACATACATACATACATACATACATACATACATATACACACATATATACATACACACACAGATACACAACACAAAAAACACCCAGGAGCAGTGGGGGAAATTACATGAGATTCGGACAGGAATAGCACCACATTCCTGTTCAGCCTTTATGCGATTCTTTGCAGTGCAATTTGCGCTCATTCATTTTGTTTTGACGCAAATCGCACCACAAGGGATCGGTTTCAGTATCGGGAGCATTTGGGCAAGTATTGATACTCACTCAAATGCTTGGTATCGGTATTGGTGCATCCCTAGTTACGATATGTATATATGTGTTTGTTGGGGGGGGGTGTCTGAATATCCCATGCGTTCATGTTTTGTGGTGCACATGCTTTTTTTCTTATTTAAAGCGGAGCTCCGCGGTAAAAAAAAAATATTAAAAGCCAGCAGCTACAAATACAGCAGCTGCTGACTTTTAATATTAGGACACTTACCTGTCCTGGAGTCCAGTGACGTCGGCAGCAGAAGACGAGCAATCGCTCGTCACTCTGCTGCCCCCACCGCCATCCTCGGTGAGGGAACCGGTTCCCTACGGCGCATGCGCGAGCAGCGCTGTGCGTCTTTCACTGGTCCCACTGTGTCCTGGGAGCCGTGTGTTTCCCAGAACACAACGGGGGGGGGGACCAGGAAGTGACACACTGCCCGCAGTCTACATGCAGTGTGTATTCCCAGAAGTGGGTGCAAATACCTGTCTCAGACAGGTATCTGCACCCCCCTCCCCCCTGAAAGGTGCCAATTGTGGCACCGGAGGGGTAGGGGGGGGGGGGAATCCGATGAGCGAAAGTTGAGCTCCGCTTTAAATTTCTGTTTAATTTTGTATGTTTCTGCTTGTACTGCGGTTTCTGCCTTGTACAGTACAATTGTACCTTTTTTTTAAATCAATTTTTTTTATTTTTGGTATTGCTCGTTCCATACAAGGATAAGACAAAAAGGCATAATAACCACAAACACTTCTTAAACATTATAGGGAGTATTCCCCTAAAAAAAAAAAAAAAAAAAAAAAAAAAATTATATAATATATATATATATATATAATTAAAAAAAATGAAAAAAATAAAATCAATCAATCACTCTAAAATATACAAACAATAAGATAAGATAAATGAAAATAAAAACTACTAACAGTACAAACAACACAAAACTAACACCTCTCAGGTTAGAACAAATGAGTTTCAATAGGCAATGCTTAGTATTGCCCTGAGCCAGAGATGCCTACCACACCCTACTTTCTCCACTCGATTTGACTACTTTGATCGTACAGCCGCATCTCTTCTCTTATGAACTCATCTCCCCTCCCCCATCTCTCTCCCTCCTCTCCTCTCCTCTCCTCTCCTCCCCGTCTCTGCTACATGAGCCATCATATAATGGGGTTATTAGGGTCAAGCCAGTAGGACCATATTTTTTTGAATTTTTGGGAAACTCCTCTGTGTTTATGCGCTAACCTTTCTCTTTTTAATATATAATTGAGTTTCTTACCCCATTGTTTGTGAGTTGGTGGAGTATTAGAAATCCATTTTTGTAGGATGAGTTTACCTGCTAAATAAAGGGATCTAGTCCACATGATATACATCTCTGCCGGTAATTCTCCATCCCGGATTATTCCCAATATTGCCAATTTTGAGGTTCCTGTTATTTCTGTCAAGCATATTGTGTTCAGAGTTGAAAACACTCTTTCCCAATATCGATGAAGCTTGGGACAACGCCAAAGCATATGAATAAGAGAACCATTGGACACAAAGGTGATGTATATTTTCCCCAGGCATAAAGTTTTTGTGGGGTGTAATTAACTCTATGTAGAATAAAAAGCTGAGTCAATTTCTGAGATGGTGAAAGATATCTCAGGTAGTATCTCCATCGCCCGTATCCATTCTTCTTCATTTAAGTGTACTATATCCTTTTGCCAGAGGGTAAAGCTATTTACCTGTCTGTGTTCTCTGCATTTTGTAGGATAAGATAAAGGTCTCCTATTAGCCCTCGTTTTGTAGACCGTACTGAAGTCGCCATCAGTAATATCTCTGATGGAATATATTCTAATTGGAATGCTGAGACCTGACTTTGTAATGCATGGCGTATTTGAAGATACTGATAGAAATTACTGTTTAGTAATTGAAAACGGTCTTTCAGTACATTAAAAAGGCAATAAAATTTCTCTTTCAAATAACTGATAAAAGGAAATTAAACCGCCCTTTTTCCATTCGAATAATTCTCGCAATTTCTTCAACTCACATAAACAATAATTAACCCATTATCCCATATAGGCATATGTCTTGTATAACCCTTATGTTGAGTGATGGTACGTACTGCCTCCCATAACCTATGAATTAGATGAAAGGTTGAGAGAGACTATTCGTTGTACTAGTGGGGATACCTTAAATTGAGATATTATAATCTTCTGTATAGGGTCCTGCTTGTCTACCTCTTCCCAAGCACACCAATGTTGAGGTTGTGCTGCAATAAAATATAATCTCGAGTTGGGTATCGCAATTCCCCCTCTATTCTTCGTCTGTTTCAAGTCTAATTCTCGATTTCCCACATTTCCATATAAAGTCTCTAAAAACTGCATCAATAGTCCTGAATAGTTTTAATGTCAACCAAATCGGGCAATTATGTAGTAAATATAACAATTGGGGCATCCACACCATCCTTACCAAATTCGCTCTCCCTATCATAGTCAATGGGAATTTACACCAGGTTTTACTTTGTTATCTAAATTTACCAACAAGAGGAAGTACATTTTTATCTATGTATTCATTAGCATTTGGAGTGATTATCACTCCCAGGTACTTAAATGATGAGGTACATCCGTTTATCTGTACTCTTGCACTCGGGGTACTGTATAACAGTTGTATCCATTTTATATAAAATAAAACTTTCAATAAAAGTAATAAATGGCAACTGAAAAAAATAGTGAAAAGAGCAACAGTGACAAAATATTTCTTCCCATCAGTGTGTGCGCTCAATCAGTGTAAGAGATGGAGCAGAAAGTACCTTGGTGAGCAGCATAAAGATGACGTCACTGTTGTCCTCAGAAATGGCTTCCACCACCTTCTCGTACAAGTGTACAAATTCTCCTGGTGAGGCGGCCGGGGTGAAATATGGAGACAGCAGGTTGCAGAGGCGCCGATTACGAAGAATGGTCTGGAGTATGGGCCGGCACTCCGACTGGGTTCCACTTATAAACACCTGGAAGCGAAAAGAAAACAGGCTTCTATCAAGTCAAACACTTAAGCCTCGTACACACGGACGTTTTTCTCGGCAAGAAAACTGCTGGGAGAGTTTTTTGCAGAGAAAAACGGTCGTGTGTATGGTTTCTTGTCGGGAACTGCTGGGAATCTCGACAAGAAAAATAGAGAACCTGCTCTCTATTTTTTTGTCGGGATTCTCGTCGGCCTGTTTCCCCGATGAGAAAACCGTGCGTGTGTATGAGGTTGTATGCTTACCTGTCCCCAGGTAAGCCCGCGCATGCTCGATGAGACTTCGACGCATGCGCGGTAGCTTACAAGGGTAGTGTAGGGTGGAGCAAGATGGCGGTGATGGCATTGAATATGACGAGCGCATGCTCGTTGTAGTTGATGACGTCACCGCGTTCTTGCCATTCAAAAGAACGGCGGTTCTTTTGAATGTGCGTGTGTACACAGGGCTTGGCAAGAAAAGCTTGCCAGGAATCCAGTCAGGAAAAACAACGTTTTTTTCCTGACGGGATTCTCGCCTGTGTGTACAGGGCTTTACCCTTCAGATGTGAAAGGTGCTTTACACCATCTTTTAAAGAAGAAAACAAATTGCTGACTTCCAGGACGGCATGCAGCCAGGAGGGAGGTTTGTTTTCTAGGGTTAAAAACATAGGCCTATCCTTATATTTTGTACATAGACATTAACCAGTTTACTGGGCACTTTTACCCCCTTCCTGCCCAGGCAAATGTTCATTAGGAAGGGGGTGAAAATGCCCTGTATTGAAGTGGTTAAAGAGGAACTGCAGTCTACTCACATAATTTGTAATAAAAACATCTTTGCCATTCTGAAGCTTCCCTCCAACCACTTTGTATATTATTTTATATGTATATACTGCGATTCTGTACTTGCCAAATATGCTGCAGAAATCTCCCTCCAGTGTGGCAGCATCCATTTTAACTGTGGGCAGATAAAGCTGCTGCCTGTTTACTTCCTGGATTTACACAGACACACACCTCCAGCTCTGCAGCTCTCATTGGCCCTCATATGGCTTATCCCCCCTCCCTTCCTGGCAAACTCTCACGAGAGTGAGAGAGAGAGCTGTGCATGATGTCATAAGCCTAGGCTTTTTACCGGACAAGAAACAGGAAGTGGGCTGTATAAAAGATATTTACTTTAGAGTTTTACTATCCAAAGTTAAAACAACAAGGGCAGAACATTCAAAAGATGGAAAGTTTAAAAAAAATGACTGACGTTCCGCTTTAAACCAAGCAATCAACGTTGTAGCAATTAGTGCTTTGGATTTTTATTTTTATTTTTCTGCCAAAATATGGTCAGTTTGTCGCACAATCCCATCAAACTATTTAGACATCATTTGTTTGACTCTGTTGTGTGTGACTCTTTGGGCCGAGTCACACTGGACATTCTATGAAAACGATTGGCGGGTATTAAACGGCTAAGAGTGCATTCCATTTCTTCCATTTCTACTCCCAGGCCCAGCAAAGTTCCATTGCTGCTCCTTTGCTAGCAATTGACTTTTAGATTTAGATTTGGACCTTCTGGAAACAGATGGTCTAATTACACTACAAAGTGTTGCACTATAGAGAAAATTTAAAACAATAAATCCCAAACCTACCTGTCCCAGTATTTCAATACAAGAGGTGAAGAACTGTCGGGAAGGAGGGTGGCGCTGCGTTTCGTCACACACAAACTCCACCACGGCAAAGAAGGCCCCAATCCCGATTTTCTGTATCTCCACAGGAGAATGCCCCTTATAAGCATTGACGAGGGCCCTAAGCACACAAAAACAGTGTCAGTGTGTTGTAGTGTAGCAGTAAAAACATGCAGGACAGTCTAATACCCCTCTGCGAGCCACATATGGAACCAGACCCCTGTGAATAACATCCGTATTCAAGGGCTAGAATTGCATTAATTAGCATATATCGGTCTGGGTTTCAGTAATAAAACATTTATTGCTAATTCACCCATCCCTCTCTCTCAACCTTCTCTTACTGTCTGGGCTACTCTAGGGACCCCTTGGGCTGCCCACATATTGGAACTAAAGTTTTGTCCTGTCCTTAGGGGTGCAATGCTCTACTAGCACACCTTTCAATGGAGCATACCATTAGGCTTTCCTCTCAGAGGTCCTGCAAGTAAAATGGGGATTTGGTAAATAAGCTGGAAGACCTGGTTCTCTCAGCACGCCATCAACAAGAACGTTACTCCAAGACCTGGTCACTTTGGAACATGTTTATCTTCTCTGATGAGGGTAGAGCCCTCCTTGACTGTGATCCGGCTGACTGAAGCAGTTCTACTGGGCCCAGACCATTCCTGGTATCCTAGCGATAGAACATCGAATCCTTCCCCGCCACCTCCGTGTTCTGTGATCTCACATTCGGTATCTCTCCGCTTCCTCTTGGATCTCCCCTCCCTCGCCCCCTTTTTTCTTTATTTTTTTCTTCTTCCATACTATCCCGTGCCCCCATTTCTCACCCACCCTTTTACTCTTCCTCTTCCTTCTCAGTTCTCTTTTTTCCACCATTCTTCTCTACATGGACCAATGTTTGGTGGCTCCATGTTATTTTTCCACTATATAAAACTAGAAAACTGATTTGGGCTGGTTCTGTGACCTTTCCCCATCGGAACATAATGAAGTTTTGGTATTGACTCATTTTGAAGAAACCTGGCTCCGAGGTATTACCTATCTAATCTCTATGGACTACACGAGACACCTCCAGTAGCCGATAGACATAAAGTCCTCCTGAATCTTCACTAACATTTTCTGCAATGCATATTTGTATGGATGTACTGTATAATGTACCAAACTGTTCATATCTAGATGTATGTCCTTGAACCATGTCCTTTGAATAAATAAAACATTTGTAAAACAAAAAAATTTAAAATAAAATGGGGATTCGGGTATGGCAAGCATGAGCAGGAGCAGCAGAGGGTTATCAAGAGGACCTGGCACTTTGCCGATTCAGCTTCACTTAAAGATAATAAAAGCTAAAAAAAAGGCAAGAAATACCCTCACTACACAACATAAACATACAAAATGTACACAGGACAACAATGGCCAAACCTATTTTGGTAGAAAACTCACGTGATGAAGTTCTCCAGATGCACTGCAGTTTCTATAATGTTGAGTGCCGTGGGTTTGGTGGCTTCGGCTTGCAGCTGTTTCATCTCTCTGCGAAGGACATGTAGCTGCTGGGTCACAGCCTCATCCATCTGCATCCCTTCAAACTGCAGAAAACAACAACTTGTTACAAGTTCTGTTAGCCCAGTCCCAACTGCAAAAGACCAGACGCACACCAATGACTTCCATGTTTCAGTAAAACGTTATTGCACCAGGAATGAAGAAAAGAAGCCTTGCCTTGTCTGGGACCTCCCAAATCTAAAGTATCTCACCCTGAGATCAGGCTACTATTAAACTCATGCTTCGGGTGAAACGCGTCAAAACGAAGGCGGTCCCAGGCAGAGCATCTTTGTGCATGTCTGAAACAAAGTTTTATTGGAACACAAGAGGTCATTTGTGTCCAACTGGGTCTTTTGTAGTTTCCTTTGTATGGGGAGAAGGAAACTCCATGCTGCTTGCACCTGAAAATCCAGACATTGGCATACAAAACAAGCTTGGGAGCAGCGACTGCTATTATTTCTGTTAACTCAACAACTGGTAATGGTGGTCTCCTCCAGACTTTTTGGCTACGGAATAGGATCCATTTGAATGGCAGACATCTAATGCCTCTCTACAGCTGATGTATGCAACTATGGGATGGCGAGAGGTGTGCCAGAGCTCCTATAAATAAAGAATGCCAGCCCATGTCTGCAAGGTATGTGCACCCAACATTTGCTTAAATTTACCAAGAACCGCAACAGTTAACTTTATGCTAAGCATAGACAATTGTATGTAAACCCTAACCATGATCTTCTCCTGTTTGCTTTGCATGTGGTCTAAAGTGTTTTATTATATCCGTTTGATAATTGTTGATTCTGCCAGAAGTTAATAACGTCCTGTGCCAACTGCCTGTGTTGACTGTTAGCTTGTTAACAGTTAAGGTGTGGCAGTTTGGGCGGCATGGCGTAAAAGCAGAATGACATTTCCGGTTTGATGTTCCCCTAATCCAGTGTTTCTCAACTCCAGTCCTCAAGGCGCCCCAACAGGTCATGTTTTCAGGATTTCCCTCAGTTGAAACGGTTGTGGTAATTACTAAGGCAGTGAAACTGATCAAATCACCTGTGGAAAATAATGGAAAGCCTGAAAATGTGAGCTGTTGGGGCGCCTTGAGGACTGGAGTTGAGAAACACTGCCCTAATCCACTGTGTGGATATTTCTCCAACATATTGGCTATTGGGTACCCCCCTTTTGTCGGATGCCACGTTACTAGCAGGCGTTCTGTACTGATATATAGTCTATACATTTGGGGGACATTGGTGCCTTCTAGTTCTTCTGGCCTCGGTATATCCTTAGCCTGCTAACCTGCTCTACAATCTTAGTGGATTTTTACACTGCTATGCTGTCCGCTGCATGTCCTGCTTGGTGGCTGTTTGGTCTTGATGCCCGTGTCTGCCCCCAGGGTTATTTTTGGATGCCCCTTGACCCACTATATTTACTGTTAGGTCCTGAAGAAGCCATACATTATTAGCGAAATGCTCCATTCTGACTGGAGATCTACACTATTGTATTCATACTGTATGCGGACCTACATTTTGGACATTATTAATTGTGCTCTGTTTTTTAGCACGCTTTTATATATTTTTATATTGATTATTGTTATTGTGCTTTACAAGAGAATCGCTGCTGGGTGTTTTAGGGTTAAATTTTAGCGCAGTTTCTATACAATTTTTATATTGTATTCACATGTATTGTTATACTGTAGATACTGTTTACAATTTGTACTTTACACTCAGATTTCTGGCCTTTTGAGCAGGGTATCCAACCCTGGGCCCTGCTAACCCTTTGGGTCATTTGGAGGCATTCTTTTTTTATTCTCTTTTTTATCTGTGTGCTTTTAATATGTATAATAAAGCATACTATGTTATATATAATTTGTCATCTCCCATGGTGAGCCAGTAAAGTCTGGAGTTCTTCATGTTGGGCTTGAGTGATCCAGTTTACATTTTTCTGTTAGCAGTTAACATTGTTCCCACCTCTCCCAGACATGGGAGTAAGTCACACATGTGGAAGTCACAAGCAAGTCTCAAGTCTTAACCTTCAAGTCTCAAGCAAGTCCCAAGTTACTGTGACGAAAAGCAAGCAAGTCAAGTCGAGTCCCTGCTAGAAGTCAAGCAAGTCAAGTCAAGTCATTTATTTTGGTTAAGTCACAAATCAAGTCAAAATACTGATCTACCCCATACTGTATAAAAATAATAGGAGGGATAACAATAAATAATATTGGTTATGTGTCCATGCCTCACTGTGCCCATGTTTTACTGTGCTCATGCCTCACTGTGTCCATGCTTCACTGTGCCCAGGCTTCACTGTGCCCATGCTTCACCTTGTCCATGCTTCACTGTGCCCGTGTCTCACTGTGCCCGTGTCTCACTGTGCCCATGCTTCACTGTGCCCGTGCTTCACTGTGCCCGTGCCTCACTGTGCCCGTGCCTCACTGTGCCCGTGCCTCACTGTGCCCGTGCCTCACTGTGCCCGTGCCTCACTGTGCCCGTGTCTCACTGTGCCCGTGCTTCACTGTGCCCAATGCCTCACTGTGCCCGTGTCTCACTGTGCCCAATGCCTCACTGTGCCCGTGCCTCACTGTGCCCAATGCCTCACTGTGCCCAATGCCTCACTGTGCCCAATGCCTCACTGTGCCTGTGTCTGATCGGCAGCATCCCGGCGGCCATTCCAGTATTCAAAAGCCGCGCCTCCTCCTCGTCTGTGATAGGCGGAACACTCAATTTCCCAGCATTCAGTGTTCCGCCTATCACGGACATCCACTCATCCTCATAACACAGACGAGGATGAGAAGATGTCCGTGATAGGCTGAACACTGCCTGCTGTGAAATTGAGTGTTCCGCCTATCACAGACGAGGAGGCGTGGCTTTTGAACACTGCAATGGCCGCCGTCTGTCTGCATGACACGCTGATCAGGTAGGCAGACGGCGGCTTGCGGTTAGTGTTAGTGGTACCAAGTCATTGCAAGTCATATAGCCCAAGTCAAAGTCAAGTCACAAGTCATTAGTGACAAGTCAAAGTCAAGTCGAGTCATTTATAGAATTCTGTCAAGCAAGTCGCAAGTCCTCAAACAGGTGACTTAAGTCTGACTTAAGTCAAGTCATGTGACTCAAGTCCCCCACCTCTGCTCTTTACTATAGAACACCTCCCTCTGATGCCACGGAAAAGAGGAGATGTAGAAGTGTTCTGTAGTCATATGTGCAGCCGCGCTTTCGGGCCTGTGGTCTGGTGCATTTCTGTTCACCCAAAAACGTACGCGACCCTTTTGCAATCTGCTATGCGGCCACCCTGGACCTGTGTGAATCGGCTCCACTGTCAGCCGGTCACACTCGCCTGAAAACCCCATCCTATTCGCACATATGTGAACCCAGCCTAAAACGAAGAAAACAAATGTACCCATGACATCTAAGGACTGTAAGTTGCACTATATCATATATATTTTTTCCTGAGTTTAGATACGCTTTAAGCAGATAATCAGCTGAACAGATTTATCCCTGGCAGCCAAAGCGCCGTTTGAAAAACAGCCCATGAAACCATAAAGCTTAGAAGTGTACATCCTGGATCCTAGGCCCCGAATGTACACAATGGGGCTGATTTACTAAAACTGAAGAGTGCAAAATCTGGTGCAGCTCTGCATGGCAGCCAATCATCTTCTAACTTCAGCTTGACAAGATTTGACAAAATACCTGGAAGTTGATTGGGTTCTATGCGCAGCTGCACCAGATTTTGTACTCTCCAGTTGTAGAAAATCAACCCCAATAGCCTTGACTTCCAAGTCTAACTTTAAAGGCCCCTTTCACAATGACACGTTTTTCAGATGGTTTAGCGTTAAAAACAGCGCTGCCATACCGCCTGAAAAAATCGTGCCCTGCAGTCTTCAGTGTGAAAGCCCGAGGGTTTCACACTGAAGTGGTGCACTAGCAGAACCGCTCCAAAAGTCCTGCTAGCCGCATCTTTACAGCTGTGAAGGAGCGGTGTGTTTACCGCTTCTTTACCGCTGCTGCCCATTGAAAGCAATGGGAAACCGCGGTAATACCGCCGGCAATGTGCCTCTGCAGAGGCGCATTGCCGGCGGTATTAACCCTTTTTCAGCCCCTAGCGGGGGTTAAAATCACCCCGCTAGCGGGCGAATATCGCGGTAAAAACTACGGTATAGCGGCGCTAAAAATAGCGCCGCTATACCCCCAGCGCACCTCCCCGCCCCAGTGTGAAAGGGGCCTAAGGCTCCATGCACACTGGACGCTAAAAAAAGTTATAAAAACGCCAGTAGCTTTGCAGGGAGTCTTTCAACGTTTTTGCATTAGCGTTTATTAGCGGTTTTTAGCGGGGTTTTTTTCATAATGGATCAAAAACCGCTAAAAATGCTGGCGAGCCGTGTTTTTGAGCGTTTTTTGAGGCCAAAAAACGGCACTTTGAACACGATTTTCGGGTGTTCAGAAAAAAGCCCATAAATACCACTGCTCATTAAAGCTGAAAAACGCCCAAACTCCAATATACTGTGGTTTATCAGCTCCAGTGTGCATGGAGCCTTAACCCTGCCCTCAGTCTTAAAAAAGTCCAATGGAAAAGCATTTACTGGCCATTGAAGTTCTGGCATTGGACTGCTACCTAGTGGAGGCAGCAGCTGTGGTCCTCTGTAGAGCCCGGGACTGGAATGTTCCCTTTACCTCTATTGATGAAGTTTTAAGTTGGCCCATAACAACTAAATCCAGGTGACCAGCTGAGACAATTCTCATTCCCCCTCACCTTGACCATCACAACTGCTGGCCCACTGCAGGTCTTATTGTGGTTGCTGCGGCACTCTATATTCATTTCGATCTGCTCCTCTCTGTTGACGTAGAGTTTAGGGATGGTATCGAGCATCTCACTGTCTAAGGCCACTTGTTGGGATTCTCGCATGGAGGAAGTTCTGGAAAACACATAATAGCTGTTAAGGCAATCAGCAATGTGAATACAGAATATGCATCCTGCACATCGAACACATGTACAAACTCTTGAAACTTGTATAATTAGTAATGGCTTGAGCAGGAATGCAAGATCATAGGCAAATATTTGGGATCAGGACCAAACCGCCAGACTTCTTTTTTTGCTTCAAGGCCAGCTTAACTTTTTTTTTGCTGCAGTAATACGACCATTAAGTTAAAGTGGTTGTAAAGTCAGAAGGTTATTTATCCTAATGCATTCTATGCATTAAGATAAAAAAATCTTCTGTGTGCAGCAGCCTCCCTCAGCCCACCTCTTTCCAGCGACGTTGCCCGAGTGCCTCGGCCGTCCGGGACTCTCCCCTCCAATTGGCTGAGACACAGCAGTGGCGCCATTGGCTCCTGCTGCTGTCAAAGTCAGTTAGCCAATCGGGAGAGAAAGGGGGCAGAGCCGAACCGCAGCTCCATGTCTGAATGGACACAAAGAGCTGTGGCTTGGCTTGGGTGCCCCCATTGCAAGCTGCTTTTTTTTTTTAACCCTGTAAAGCAAAAGGCATAATGAGCTAGTATGCACCGCATACTAGCTCATTATGAAATACTTACCTTATAATGAGGTATCAGTAACTTACCTGGTCCACTCCGAGGGAGATGACATCTTGCCTCACTGTGTCTTCCGGGTATCGCGGCTACAGTGCTCTGAGTGGCTGGAGCCGCAAAGTCATCACTCCCGCGCATGCGCGCGGGAGACTTCTTTCCGGCAAGGTCCGGCGTCCACCGGGCCTTAAGCCGAAAATCCCCTGTGCGCATGCGCCGCTGCATTCAGCAGCGGTTTGCGAGGGGAATATCTCCTAAACCGTAAAGGTTTAGGAGATATTATAGGCTTACCTGTAGGTAAAAGTTAAAAAAATAACTATACAACCG
This sequence comes from Rana muscosa, assembly GCA_029206835.1. Taxonomy (NCBI): domain Eukaryota; kingdom Metazoa; phylum Chordata; class Amphibia; order Anura; family Ranidae; genus Rana; species Rana muscosa. The sequence continues at coordinate 1,233,052,868 of CM055116.1, read as the reverse complement.
CTTTAAGGACCGCCCGCCACAGTTGTACTGCGGCAGGTTGGCTCCCCTGCGCGAATCACCTTCATTGTACATTGGCTCGCACAAAGGCAGAATGCCGATCTGCCTTTGTAAACAAGCGGATCCCTATTCTGACAGATGACATGACAGGGATCTATTGTTCCCAGTCATCGGGAACAGTGATCTGTCATGTCCCAGGTAGCCCATCCCCCTACAGTTAGAACACGCTGAGGGAACACAGTTAACCCCTTGATCGCCCCCTAGTGTTAACCCCTTCCAGTATCATTTTTACATTGATCAGTGCATTTTTATAGCACTAATCACTGTAATAATGTCACTGGTCCCCAAAGATTTGGGGTCAGTTTTGTCTGCTGCAATCCTGATACAAATTGCAGATCGCCTCCATAACCAGTACAAACAATTAAAAATAAATAAAAGTCCCTAAATCTATCCCATAGTTTGTAGACGCGATAACTTTTGTGCAAACCAATCAATATATACGCCTATTGCGATTTCCTTTACCAAAAATATGTAGAAGAATATCTTTCGGCTTAAACTGATGAATACATTATTTTTTTATATATTTTTGGGGATATGTATGATAGCAAAAAGTCAAAATAATATATTTTTTTACCTAAAATTGTCGCTCTTTTTTGGTTTATAGCGCATGAAATAAAAAAACGCAGAGGTGATCAAATACCACCAAAAGAAAGCTCTGTTTGTGGGAAAAAAGGACATCAATTTTGTTTGGGTACAGCGTCGCACGACCGCGCAATTGTCAGTTAAAGCGACCCAGTGCCGTATCACAAAAAAATTATGGCCTGGTCATTAAGGGGGAAAATCCTTCCGGTCCTTAAGTGGTTTATATCACTTTAATGCATATGTACCTGTTAATTTATTCTGACTGTGGCACCCCAACATACTAAAGCAGTGCATGGTAACCATGCTTTGCCGTGTGGTGAATTCCCCAAAATGGGCTCAGGTACAGTATCTTGGGCTCTGCCTTCAAAATGAATGGACTTTTTTTTTTAACACAACACATTATTGTGCATCATAACGTATTGTAGATAGAGAGCCTGGGACAGGTTAGGGAAGGGTTAATTGTAGAGGACAGGTACTTCCCCTTCAGGTCTGTTTATTAAGCAGCTGATCAGAAAAGATGGTTGCTATCAGTTTTGCAGTCCACAAACGAGAGCTGAAATTGACCCGTTTGGTTAGCTTGCCTTTAACAGAGACTTTGAAATACTGTGTGTGCTGTGGCTGGGACGCTGAAAGTTATTTGTGTAAGACTGTGCTGTACTGATGGGAAGATTTCCTGGTCGTGTTCAACCACTTGACCTCTGGAAGGTTTTCGGCACTGTGTTGCACAACCGCACAGTTGTCAGTTAAAGTAACACTGTACCCAAATACAATTATTTATTTTTCTTCCCCACAAATAAAGCTTTCTTTTGGTGGTATTTGATCACCTCTGTGGTTTTTTTATTTTGTACTATAAAAGACCGACAATTTTGAAAAAAATACATATATTTTTTACTTACTGCTGTAAAACATATCCAATAAAAAAAAATTGAAAAACAAAAACAAATTTCTTTATCAGTTTAGGTGAATACAGGTCCTTCTCAAAAAATTAGCATATTGTGATAAAGTTCATTATTTTCTGTAATGTACTGATAAACATTAGACTTTCATATATTTTAGATTCATTACACACAACTGAAGTAGTTCAAGCCTTTTCTTGTTTTAATATTGATGATTTTGGCATACAGCTCATGAAAACCCAAAAATCCTATCTCAAAAAATTTGCATATTTCATCTGACCAATAAAAGAAAAGTGTTTTTAATACAAAAAAAGTCAACCTTTAAATAATTATGTTCAGTTATGCACTCAATACTTGGTCGGGAATCCTTTTGCAGAAATGACTGCTTCAATGCGGCGTGGCATGGAGGCAACCAGCCTGTGGCACTGCTGAGGTGTTATGGAGGCCCAGGATGCTTCGATAGCGGCCTTAAGCTCATCCAGAGTGTTGGGTCTTGCGTCTCTCAACTTTCTCTTCCCAATATCCCACAAATTCTCTATGGGGTTCAGGTCAGGAGAGTTGGCAGGCCAATTGAGCACAGTAATACCATGGTCAGTAAACCATTTACCAGTGGTTTTGGCACTGTGAGCAGGTGCCAGGTCGTGCTGAAAAATGAAATCTTCATCTCCATAAAGCTTTTCAGCAGATGGAAGCATGAAGTGCTCCAAAATCTCCTGATAGCTAGCTGCATTGACCCTGCCCTTGATAAAACACAGTGGACCAACACCAGCAGCTGACATGGCACCCCAGACCATCACTGACTGTGGGTACTTGACACTGGACTTCAGGCATTTTGGCATTTCCCTCTCCCCAGTCTTCCTCCAGACTCTGGCACCTTGATTTCCGAATGACATGCAAAATTTGCTTTCATCCGAAAAAAGTACTTTGGACCACTGAGCAACAGTCCAGTGCTGCTTCTCTGTAGCCCAGGTCAGGCGCTTCTGCCGCTGTTTCTGGTTCAAAAGTGGCTTGACCTGGGGAATGCGGCACCTGTAGCCCATTTCCTGCACACGCCTGTTCACGGTGGCTCTGGATGTTTCTACTCCAGACTCAGTCCACTGCTTCCGCAGGTCCTCCAAGGTCTGGAATCAGTCCTTCTCCACAATCTTCTTCAGGGTCCGGTCACCTCTTCTCGTTGTTCAGCGTTTTCTGCCACACTTTTTCCTTCCCACAGACTTTCCACTGAGGTGCCTTGATACAGCACTCTGGGAACAGCCTATTCGTTCAGAAATTTCTTTCTGTGTCTTACCCTCTTGCTTGAGGGTGTCAATGATGGCCTTCTGGACAGCAGTCAGGTCGGCAGTCTTATCCATGATTGCGGTTTTGAGTAATGAACCAGGCTGGGAGTTTTTAAAAGCCTCAGGAATCTTTTGCAGGTGTTTAGAGTTAATTAGTTGATTCAGATGATTAGGTTAATAGCTCGTTTAGAGAACCTTTTCATGATATGCTAATTTTTTGAGATAGGAATTTCGGGTTGTCATGAGCTGTATGCCAAAATCATCAATATTAAAACAAGAAAAGGCTTGAACTACTTCAGTTGTGTGTAATGAATCTAAAATATATGAAAGTCTAATGTTTATCAGTACATTACAGAAAATAATGAACTTCATCACAATATGCTAATTTTTTGAGAAGGACCTGTATGTATTCTGCTACATATTTTTGGTAAAAAAAAATCCCAATAATTGTATATTGATTGGTTTGCACAAAAGCTATAGCGTCTACAAAACTATGGTGTGTATATATACCATATATACTCGAGTATAAGCCGAGTTTTTCAGCACATTTTTTTGTGCTGAAAATGCCCCCCTCGGCTTATACTCGAGTCACCTTTTTGTGCTGATCTACCGGACTTTGAGGACCCGGTACTGGCCGGCCGTAGGTCCCCTGGACCCCAAACTTGCCACACATGTATCCCCACTCTTCCTCTGGTGTCCGGGGGACCTATGGCCGGGGAGCACTGATTTTTCAAAGCCGGGCACCCCTTCCATAGTCTCCCATGTTAAACGGTCATTTCTCCAGTGACTTTGGCGACCCGGTACCAGACGGTCGTAGGTCCCCTGGACCCGAAACTTGGCACACATGTAGCCCCAGTTCTCCTATACAAGTGTGCAAAGTTTCTTGTCTGGGGGACCTACGGCCAGGGAGCACCAACTTTTCAAAGCCGGGCACCCCTTCCATGGACTCCCATGTTAAACATCAGTCTAGGCATGGGCACAGTGAGGCATGGGCACAGTGAGGCATGCAGATAGATGGACACCCTAGGTTTATACTCGAGTCAATAAGTTTTCCCCATTTTTTGTGGTAAAATTAGGTGCCTCGGCTTATATTTGGGTTGGCTTATACTCGAGTATATACGGTACTTGAATTAAAAAATTTAATTGTATACTAGTAATGGTGGCGATCAGCAAAATATACCGGGACACTAATGCTGGCCATATTTTTTGCTGTTTTATGTAGGGCCAAATTTGTCAAATCCATTGCACCATATAATAGGATTGCACCAATACTAGTATTGGTGCTGATATCAAGCATTTGAGTACTTGTACTCGTGCAAATGCTCCAATGCTTGAGCCGATACCTGGCAGGAGGCCAGTACACCCGGCATCCTCAGTGTAGCAGTGGGGGGCCGGGCAGCCTCACAGATGATCAGTGCGGCGGTAGGGGCAGTTACAAGCACCGAGTCTCCCTGTATAGCTTTTCTGACAGCCGCTTCTCCTCCTCCTCTCCCTCCCGCAGCTGTCAGGGAGATCGGTGCTTGTAACTGCTTCCACCGCTGCACTGATCATATCCCAGATTCTCCCCTGTGTCCTCCCCGGGTTCCGGGGTCCTCCTCTGGTCCCCCCCTCATCCTGGATCTGTCAGGATGGAGAGCGGAGGAAGGAGCCGGTAAATCTGTCATTTACTGGCTTCTTCCTTTTAAACTGTGCTTACGATGCTTCAGTTTATGAATGAACAGGAGCCTCTGTCTCCTCTCCATTCATCTTCAGTGCAGCTGAGGCTGTAGAGAAAGAGACTGGAGAATCTGCGCCCTCAGTCCCTTTCCCTATCTCAAAGGGGAGATGGCCCCTGATAGCTCACCAAACCCCCCCCAACAGGGTTTATAAAAAAAAAAAAATTGGAATAAGTGAATATTTAAAAGTAAAATTGTAAAAATAATAAAAAATTAAATAAATATAACCACTGACACCGTCCACTCCCCATGTTAACCCCTTCCCAGCCAGTGTCTGTGCATATTTTTAGCACTGATCACTATATTAGTGTCACTTGTTTCCACAAAGTGTAAAAAATGTCAGAATGTCCGCCACAATATCGCAGTCCCGCTATAAGTCACTGATTGCCGCCATTACTAGTATAAAATAAATACAGTTCATAAATCTATCCCATAGTTTGTAGACACTATAAAATTTTGCATAAACCAATCAATCAATATACACTTATTAGGATTATTTTTTTTTACCATGTAGCAGAATACATATTGGCCTAAATTTATAAAGAAATTTGATTTTTTTAATTATTTTATTGGGCATGTTTTATAGCAGAAAGTAAAAAAAAAATATATATATATATATATATATATATATATATATATATATATATATATATATATATTTTAAATTGATGGTGTTTTCTTTATAGTTAAAAAAAAAAAAAAACCCAGCAGTGATCAAATACCACCAAAAGAAAGCTATCTGTGGGAGAAAGAATTTTTTTTTTTTTTAATTCTATTTGGGTACATTGATGCATGACCGCGCAATTGTCAGTTAAAGTAACGCAGTGCCGTATCGCAAAAAATGGCCTGGTCAGGAAGGGGGGTTGTTCTGGATATTTTATAGATAGGCAACTCCTATCCTCATATTGATTAGTGGTTCCAAATTAATAATAACTACTGCAGTAGGGAACAGACACTAAAAGATACACTCTGCATCTTTCCAAATAACAGTTCTGTAGGTTTTTATGCACATGATTAAGTAGGTATCACATTAATATTACAATTGTACTTTTATGGTAACAAAGGGCGTAACATAGGCAGGCTAATTCTAATCAGGACTCAAAAGAATGCAAACATGTAATGAAAATATTATTAGTGCCGTGTGCACAGTGAGTGCAGTGTGCAATACATACAAAATAGAATACAATTATATACAGAATTTACAAATTTCCTTTACAGGGGTAAATCTTCAAGAGGGCAAGTAGTTTAAAGCGGAGGTCCTCCTAAAAAAAATATATTCAAAGCCAGCCGCTACAAATACTGCAGCTGCTGACTTTTAATAAATGGACACTTGCCTGTCCAGGGTGCCCGCGATGTCGGCAGCCGAAGCCGATCAATCGTTTGGCTCTTGGCTGCCCCAGCCACCATCCTCGGTGAGGGAATCAGGAAGTGAAGCCTTGCAGCTTCACTTCCCGGTTCCCTACTGCGCATGCGCGAGTCGCGCTGCGCGTCCTAACTGGTCCCGCTGTCTTCTGGGACCTGTGTGTTTCCCAGAAGACAGCGGGAGTCTATGCCCGGAAGTGGGTGCAAATACCTGTATTATACAGGTATCTGCACCCCCCTCCCCCCTGAAAAGTGCCAAATGTGACACCGGAGGGGGGGGGGGAAGAGTACCGGAAAGCGGAGGTTCACTTTTTGTGTGGACCTCCGCTTTAAGTCTTTGTCTGGAAGAGACAGCAAAAAAAAACCTGATAGGAGTTCTAACCCTACAAAACTCAATACTGACTAAGCCCTTTCTTTAAAAATGGTCATCTTGGGTTGTCCACTATATAACAGACTTACACGGGGTAATTATCTCATCTTTTAAAGCACCTTTGCAAAATAAAGCAAACATTCTGTAGACTCAACATTTAGCACCGACAACGTATGACAACATCAAAGCATTCCCCACATCCAGCAGTCCAGCACCAGGCAAGGCATGCCAGGAGTTCATTTCTCTGTAGCTGGAACCAGACTTATCCTGCTGTATCAGGTGTTGCTATTGGTTTGTGGCTTACTTGGCATGCTGCTGCAGGACTGTCAGGTCTTTGTGCACAAGTTTCATGGCATCCTGGGAGTTGAGAAAACAAGATGGCGGAATGGCTGATACGGGTGGCTTCATCAGTTGCAATGTAGTACCAGGGACCGGGGCGTTGTGCTTCTTCAGGCTGATCAGGATTCTCTCCTTCGCACCTGGAAACATGAGAAATATATACAGTCAGATTAGATAAAGGAGATAGAATGAGAAGGTTGGCTGAAGATTACAGAAATCGGCCCCAGAGCCATTTACAGACCCGACCATCATCACACTCAGTGACGTCTTCTAATTAAAGCTGAATGGTGGATATAAAAAGTCTACACAGCCTTGAAAAAAAAAACTGGTTTTTTGAAAGGTAAAAAAAATCAGACCAAGATAAATCACTTCTGAATTTTCTCCACTTGAAGACGGCAATACGTACTTTTTTTTTTTAAGTTTTTTTATTGAACAATTTACAGTTGAAACATATTTCTGCAGGTTATAAGGCAATACTGTGGAAATGCATATAACAAGGATATGTGGCTTATGTACATGTAAATACAACAAGTCAGGAACTCATACAGGTTTAACCATGTGCTCAGCGAATCTCAATTGGTTGGGAACCTTCTGTCTATGTTAATCATGGGGTTCCACGCTGGGAGGGGTTATGGCTCTATGAACCACCAGTATATGTGTGGTTAAGGTTATAGGCTAGCACGGTGGATGAATGGGGTTAGGAGCATGACATAAAAATCTGAAATCAGCCTCCGTGGATCCTCACCCTCAACTACTGCCATAATGACATTAGGAGCAGACTGTGGTAAGGGTTGGGTGAACTGAGCTTGAGCTGCATGGTGTACCTGAAAGAATCTAAAAAAGAGTAGTGAATTGGGTAGTAGGACCTCGTTTTGGAGTCTCTCAAAGTTTTTAAGTGTGCCATCTGAGAATATGTGGTGCAAGTAATATAATCCCACATTCGTTCCATATCTCTGTGTCAGGGATCGAGAGAAACTCTGGGAGTTAGTTATTGTGCCATAGAGGGGTATAATCGTTGCGTTTAGGGGTCTCCAACATTTTGGTGGCAATGTCCCATATGCGCCTCTATTGGTAGAGGCGATACCCCCGGTCTTTTTCGGAGTTATTCCCACTGTGACCCACTGCGATTGCAGAAAGTGGATCAGTGGTTAGTTGCGCCCACTGTGGGCAAAGGAGCGTGATGAATCTGAGTTTGTCGGTTTTGTCAATGTGGTAAAGCTGAGACAGTTGGGAATGCGAGGTAACAAAGATTCAGGTCCGGGAAGGCCATTCCACCCAGGTCAGTGGGGTTCTTAAGGACTCTCCAGGCCAGCTTGTGTCTGTTGGTGCCCCAGATATGCAATACGTACTTTTACATCAGTATTTTAACTGGTTATATTAACCACTTAAGGACCGCCTAACGCCGATATATGTTGGCAGAATGGCACGGCTGTGCATAAGCACGTGCAGGTACGTCTCCTTTAAGAGCTCAGCCGTGGGTCGCGCGCGTGCCGGCGCACTCGCGACCCGGTTGTGAGCTCTGTGACTGTGCCCGTGGGACCCGATCGCCGCCGTTGTCCCGTGATCGGGTCACAGAGCTGAAGAATGGGGAGAGGTAAGTGTAAACAAACCTTTCCCCGTTCTTCCTAGTGAGAGTGTCACTGATCGTCTGTTCCCTGTCATAGGGGATGACGATCAGTGACGTCACACACCAAGCCACGCCCCCACACAGTAAGAATCGCTCATTAGGTCACACTTAACCCCTTCAGCGCCCCCTACAGGTTAACCCCTTCCCTGCCAGTGTCATGTTCACAGTAATCAGTGCATTTTTATGGCACTGATCACTGTAAAAATGACAATGGTCCCAAAATGGTGCCAAAAGTGTCCGCCATAATGTCGCAGTCACGATAAAAAACCGCTGATCGCCGCCATTACTAGTAAAAAAAAAAAAAATATTAATAAAAATGCCATAAAACTATCCCCTATTTTGTAGACGCTATAACTTTTGCACAAACGAATTAATAAACGCTTATTGCGATTTTTTTTTTACCAAAAATATGTAGAAGAATACGTATCGGCCTAAACTGAGGAAAAAAAATGTTTTATATATTTTTTGGGGGATATTTATTATAGCAAAAAGTAAAAAATATTGCATTTTTTTCAAAATTGTTGCTCTATTTTTGTTCATAGTGCAAAAAATTTAAACTGCAGAGGTAATCAAATACCACCAAAAGAAAGCTCTATTTGTGGGGAAAAAAAAGGAAGTAAATTTTGTTTGGGAGCCATGTCGCACGACCGCGCAATTGTCAGTTAAAGCGACGCAGTGCTGAATCGCAAAAAGGGGCCTGGTCTTTTAGCAACAAAATGGTCCGGGGCCCAAGTGGTTACCCGCTTGCGGACCAGCCATCGCAGTTATACTGCAGCAGGTTGGCTCCGCTGGGCGAACCGTGGTAGCTATACGTTGGTCGCTTTAAGCAGGCGCGCGCCTGCTGCATCGCGGGGGTGCCGATGCTCGTGACCGCAATCGATCTCCGGGCACGAGAGGCAGAACAGGGACGTGTGCGTGTGTGTATATATACAATATATATATATATATATATATATAAATATAAATATAAATATAAACACACACATCCCTGTTCTGTGAGCTGAGGAAATGCAGATTGTGAGTTCCTAATAGCTAGGAACCACGATCTGACATTTCCCCTAGTCAGTTCCACCCCCCCTTCAGTTAGAACACACATTAGGGAACACAATTAACCCCTTGATCGCCCCCTAGTGTTAACCCCTTCCCAGCCAGTGACATTTTTACAGTAATCCGTGCATTTTTATAGCACTGATCGCTGTATTATTATCACTGGTCCCAAAAATGTGTCAAAAGTGTCCGCCATAATGTCGTAGTCCCGATAAGAATCGCAGATCGCCGCCATTACTAGTAAAAAAAATGATAATAATAAAAATGCTCTAAATATTTCCCCTATTTTGTAGACGCTATAACTTTTGCAATATACGCTTATTGCGATTTTCTTAACAAAAATATGTAGAAGAATACATATCGGCCTAAACCGAGGAAAAAAAAAAATATTTTTGAAAAGAAATTGGGACATTATAGCAAAAAGTACAAAATAGTGTTTTTTTTTTTTTTTAAATTGTCGCTCTTCTTTTGTTTTTTAGCGCAAAAAATAATAACCGCAGAGGTGATCAAATACCACCAAAAGAATGTGGGGAAAAAAAGGACGTCAATTTTGTTTGGGTGCCATGTCGCACGACCGCGCAATTGTCAGTTAAGTTGAGTTGAGAGGTATCTTAATATAGCACGGTCTAACCCCGAAAGGTTCCGACGCGCATATTAAGCGACACAGTGCCGTATCACAAAACATGGCCCGGTCATTGGGCAGCCAATTCTTCGGGGGCTGAAGTGGTTAAAAGTGATTTTTACAAGCAAACAAAAAGTGTCAGAAAAAGTGTGGTCATCAAGTGGTTAATGTGACCTATACTTTGTGCAATTCAAATAAAAACAAACTGAAATCTTTAAATAGGGGAAAACATTTAAATAAAAAACCTATAATATGAGGGCTGAATAAATATGTACACCCTTAAACTACTACTTTGTTGAAGCCGCCTTTTGATTTTAGGACAGCATTCAGCTTTTCTGGGTAGGAGTCTATCAGCACGACTCATCTCACCAATCTTTCCCCACTTTTCTTTGCAAAAGCGCCCCAAATTTGTCATCTCCTATGCACATCTCTCGATTGCTATGCGAGTAGATGGGTGATCCCTGATGTAAAAGATTTGGTCTTTTTTGTTTCTCGATGTAGAATCAAGACACCTGGGGAGAAGGTGCAGCAATATAGCCATTCCCAGAGGGGAGAGGTGTGCTTTTTATAGCTGAGAAATGTTATTGTGCGTTTTTTCTATTCTTTGAATGGGGAGTGTGCCATGCGGCAGACCTTCTGTGTTCAGAACGCACCCAGGAACAAGTGGGGATCACTGGAGTAGTAGTGTCTATTTCAGTGATTTCCAGCTTCCAGGAGCATCAGCCAGGTAAGGTATATTCATAGTTACATGGGCCTTTGTGCCATTCCTGGAACACAGAAATATATTCTCTCTAGCAGATTCAGATTCCACAGTGGATATGCAACAAGTTGATACACATCAATAGCTGTGATGTATAAAGTCTGACCTTCTAGTGGGGATTACTGGCAGTGCAGATTTCCACCAATAAAATATAAGTGCATGTTAAAGCGGAGTTCCACCCAAAAGCGGAACTTCCGCTTATACGCTTCCTTCCCTCCTCTGGTGCCACATTTGACACCTTTCAGGGGGGAACAGGAAACTGTTTTTGACAGGTCCCTTCCCAACTTCCAGTTCGGCCCCCCTCCTCCTTCCCCCGCTGCTGGGCCAATTAAAAAAGCGCAGCGTGCTTCGCGCATGCGCAGTAGGGAACCAGCTGTGCAGCCGAAAGGCTTCACTGCCGGGTTCCTTTACCAGGAATAGCGGTGGCAGCACACGGGAGTCGATCCGAAGATCGGCTGGGGTGCCGTCATCATGGGCTCCCTGGACAGGTAAGTGCCCCAATATTAAAAGTCGGCAACTGCAGTATTTGTAGGGGATAATAGGGGATAGATTTATCGCATTTTTATTATTATTATTTTTTACTAGTAATGGCGGTGATCCTCGATTTTTAGCGGGACTGCGACATTCAGATCGTACACTTTTGACACTTTTTTGGGGACCAGTGACATTGATACAGTGATCAGTGCTATAAAAATGCACTGATTACTGTATAAATGTCCCTGACAGGAAAGGTGTTAACACTAGGGGGCGATCAAGGGGTTAAATGTGTTCCCTCTGAGGTGTTTTAACTGTGGGGGGGAGTGGACTGACTGGGAGTTAAGGATGAGCTCAGGCGTGTTCGCAACCGCACGTGCAGAGCCCGCCAGGAAATCGGCACTGCACAGCGCTAATCACAAGACATTTCCTGATCTCTGCAGCCGCGGATCGGGAAAATGTCTCACTGCTTGTGATAAGCGCTCCGCAGTGCCGTTCCTGATCACTAGGAACAGATGATCACTCTCTACTTCCCGTCAGAATGGGATTCAGTTTGTTTTCTTTATCGTACACCACGGGACACAGAGCTAGTCATTACATAATGGGTTAAGGGTCACCAGCGGTGATTGGACACTGGCACAACCAATGGAAGACAGTTCCCCTCCATATAACCCCTCCCATCAGGGAAGTACCTCAGTTTTTTCGCCAGTGTCGAAAGGTGTTGGACGCGTTAGGAGGTGCTAAAGGAAAGCTCTACCAAAGAGACCCTCTGGGGGTAAAAGAGCTATGCTTTCGGATCCATCCAAGACGCCTACAAATGAGCTGAATCTGGATGGGATCCGGGCCTCATCCATGAGGCGTCGCCTGTAATGTCTCTCTTCGGAGGACTGGGCTCTAAGATCCAGCACTTTCGCTATTTCGCTATAAAGTCCTGGTAAGAGTCTTGTACAAGGCCCAGGGGAGAGGTATCCTTTAAATAGGAACCCATATCCCTGAAGGTTGGCACACATAGCCCACCGTGAAGGGTGAAGTTTGGTATCTGTCTGAAAACTTTCAGCAGAAAAACCTGCGGCGTGGATAAGGTGAGATTAGAAGGTCCATAACTAGGTTGGGACCTTTTTCAAAAAGTGGATGTCTTCTTTTTTTCCACCACTGGGGGGAGTAAAGAGCTGAATATACTCACCTCACTCTGTTCAGTGTCGGCTTCGGCGAAGTACACTGCTCGTCACCTCCGCTGCTGAGCTTGCTTGAGCACCCCGCTCCTCCTTCCGGTGGCCGATACAGACACCTGCAGATGCAGGTAAGTGGGAACAAGGGCTGATGAGAGTCCTCTCTCACTATGGCCACCGCCATAGCGCTAAGGGCCGCGCGCGCGGGAGCGCGCTTTATCGGAGGGGGGGGCGAAGGCGGGCACGTGGCGCGCGCAGGCACAGAAACGGCGCCAAATTTAAAAGACTGTCAGTGTGAGAAGCACTGCAGCAGCAAGCAAGCTCATTAGTTCTCTTATTCCTGGCAGAGAAACACAGCAGCTATACAGGGACGTAAGACTCCATGTGGTTGGATTGGGTACTTCCTAGAAGACATCCATGTTATGCATAGTTATGTGTTAAAAGTTGCATACTTAATGTATTTGCTAAACTAAACACGGTAGTATATGCATTTAGGTACCTTGTATTTTGTCTAAACAGTAAGCCTTCCAGGGGAAGTAATACGGACAAAAAGAGATAAGAAAGCACCACCGCCTGAGAGGAGGCTCTAACTGTGCTGACTCGGTACCTTTCTCTCCTGTGTTGCTAAATGCACCTGTTCAGGATGAGCCATTACCTCTGTCAGGTATGGCGGCTTCCCCAGTGAAGCCTGGGCCTGTATATGTCACTGAGGACACTTTATCAGCTGCCCTAAATAATCTGGAGGAAAAGATTGCTACCTTAATCGCTAAGTCCTCTAAAAAGGGACAATAAGCGAAGCAGGTCTCTTCCAGTATTGGACCTCCCTTCAGAAGTACCTGAGGGAGGAGGATGAGGAGGAGGAGGCTACATCAGCAGAGGATGAGGAGCCAGATTTTAAGGTCACAGGTACAATGCTATAGCAGTGCATTTAAGTTAACCTCTGCGGAGGTAACGGAATTACCTGTCTCCTCCCTAGGGTCATTAAGATCCCTGCAAGGTGCATGCTCCTTCCCGGTTCATCCGTTACTAGAGGATCTAATATACGCAAACTGGCAACATCCAGATAAGCGTTTCTCACCTCCAAAAAGGTTTAACATTCTTTATCCTATGGGGGAAATTTTTTTTTTAAAGAAATGGAGCCTGCCTGCGGTAGTTGCGGCTATTTCTTGTGTAAATAAAAACCTGACATGTCCGGTGGATAATGTACAAGGGTTTAAAAGATCCTTCTGAGAGGAAGTTGAAATCCTCCTTCCTTTTGGCCGGCTCAATTACCCAACCTGCAGTAGCAGCAGTCGGTATGGGTCAGGTCATCAGCCAACAGGTAAAGCAGGGGCTGAAGGAACTGCCTTCAGAGCAGGCTAGAAATTGGGAAAATTTGCCTAAAGCCTTATGCTTCACAGTGGATGCCATGAGAGATTCTATCATACAGGCATCACGCCTTACACTCCAGCTGGTACAGATGTTCAGAGTACTTTGGCTTAAGCATTGGTCAGCGGAGACCCCATGCAAAAAGCTGTTGGCAAGTTCCCGTTCCATGGCGAACGCCTATTTGGGGAAGATTTAGAAAAATATATACAGAAGATCAAGTGGTAAAACGACTTTTACCTGAGAGAAAGAAAAACAAGAGATCTTGTTTTAAACGCTCTCTCCCCAGCTCCCGGGAAATCTGACTCCAACCAGTGGCGGCGGCCTGTTTTAGCCGCCCACAGGCAAGCTCAGAAGAACAAGAAGCCGTGGGGTGCAAGAGCTAATAAGCAAGCCCCCAAAGCCTCTCAGTGAAGGGGCGCCCCCGCTCGGCCGAGTGGGAGGAAGGCTTTGTCAGTTCTGAGCAACTTGGTGGTCAGAAATCCAGGACAATTGGGTAGTATCCACAATATCCTCAGGGTACAAACTGGAATTTCGAGAGATCCCATCTTCTCAATTCCGAGGTTCAAGACTCTCCAAGGATCCACAAAAAAGAGAATCCTTCTTCAAAGGTTTGAATCACTTAATGGCTCAAGGGGTAGTTACAGACGTACCCCAAAAAGAGCGAGGTTCAGGTTTTTACTCAAACCTCTTTGTGATTCCAAAGCCAAATGGAGATGTCAGACCCATCCTGGATCTAAAATCCCTAAATCGGTTCCTGAACGATCGCCATTTTCGAATGGAAACGATCCGATCCGTGGCCGCCACTTTAAAGGGCGGAAAATTCATGGCGCCCATAGATATCAAGGACGCACATTTACACATACCCATCCTCCCCGCTCACCAAAGATTCCTAAGGTTTGCGGTAGAAGATCGCCACTTTCAATTTGTGGCTCTGCCGTTTGGTGTAGCCACCGCGCCCATAGTATTCACAAAGGTGCTAGCTCCTCTGTTAGCAAACCTAAGAACACGGGGCATTGCGGTAACAGCCTATCTGGACGATCTACTAGTAATAGATCAGTCAAAGGACGGATTGGGTCACGCTGTACACACTACAGTAGGATACCTGGAGCATTTAGGATGGATTATAAATTTACAAAAATCCTCTCTCCAGGCCCAAAGAAGGATAGGGTACCTGGGCATGATCATAGATACAGCCCAAAACGGGGTATACCTGCCAGAACCGAAGATACAGTCTCTGAAAGACCTGATCCACAAGGTCAAAGCAAACAAGAGGCCGTCTATTCGCCTTTGCATGAGACTATTGGGAAAGATGGTAGCCTCCTTCGAGGCGGTCCCTTACGCCCAGTTTCATTCGAGACTACTTCAAGGCAATATTTTAGCTTCCTGGAACAGGAAGAGCCAAGCTCTGGATATACCCATGCGCCTGTCCTCACAAGTACGCCACAGCTTCGATTGGTGGCTAGAAGCCAGGAATTTACGGAAGGGAAGGTCCTTCCTCCCAGTGGCCTGGAAGGTGGTATCTAGGGATGCCAGCCTATCGGACTGGGGTGCAGTATTCGAGGAGGCTTCTACCCAGGGAACCTGGGCCAAGACTCAGGGGATCCTGCCCATCAATGTGCTAGAGATCCGGGCGGTATATCTAGCCCTCAAAACCTGGACATACAGGTTACAGGGCTACCCAGTTCGGGTTCAATCCGACAATGCTACTGCAGTAGCTTACATCAATCACCAAGAAGGCACCCGCAGTCGGGCAGCCCAAAGAGAGGTGAACCGGATCCTGGCATGGGCAGAAGAGCATGTACCTTGCCTTTCTGCAATCTTCATTCCAGGGATAGAAAATTGGCAAGCAGACTACCTGAGTCGTCAGCAGCTGCTACCAGGAGAGTGGTCTCTTCACCCCGAGATCTTTCAGGCCATATGTCTGAGATGGGGAAACCCAGATGTAGACCTGCTAGCTGCCAGGTTCAACAAGAAATTGGACAACTTTGTGTCCAGAACGAGAGATCCTCTAGCCTACGGGACAGACGCTCTAATAATACAGACGCTCTAATAACTCCATGGAATCAGTTCTCACTGATCTATGCATTCCCTCCGATCCCTCTTCTACAAAGACTGCTTCGCAGGATCAAGGAGGAGGGAATACCAGTAATCCTAGTGGCCCCAAACTGGCCCAGGAGGCCTTGGTACGCCGAGATTGTAAAAATGGCGATAGGAAGGCCCTGGAAGTTTCCACTTCGACACGACCTGCTGTCACAGGGTCCAGTATTCCACCCTTCCTTACAAAGGCTAAAGTTGACGGCCTGGCTGCTGAGACCCACATTTTTAAAAAGAGAGGGGTCTCTGGTCCGGCTCTTTCTACGCTCATTAATGCTAGAAAGCCAGCCTCCAGACTCATTTATCATAGAGTCTGGAGAGCATACGTTTCCTGGTGTGAATCCAGATGTTGGAATCCTCAGAAATATGAAATAAGTAGGATTCTTGCTTTTTGCCAGTTAGGAGTGGATATGAATTTAGCCCTTAGCACCATCAAAGGGCAAATATCGGCTCTATCAGTCTTCTTTCAGAGACCATTGGCATCTCACTCCCTAGTTCGGACATTCATTAAGGGGGTACTGAGGATAAATCCTCCAGTTAGGACTCCCTTGTGTCCATGGGATTTGAATTTGGTATTGTCAGTGTTGCAAAAGCAACCTTTTGAACCTATTCGCCATATTCCTTTAATTATATTGAGTAGGAAGTTGGCCTTTCTGATTGCTATAGCTTCTGCTAGGAGAGTATCAGAGCTAGCAGCTCTTTCTTGTAAAGAGCCTTATCTAATTTGTCACAAGGACAAAATCGTACTACGACCCCATCCGGCTTTTCTACCTAAGGTGGTGTCGGCTTTTCACTTGAATCAAGACATTGTTCTGCCTTCCTTTTTTCCAAACCCGCGGACGGCGGGGGAAAAATTATTACACTCTCTAGATCTACTGAGAGCGGTAAAGGTGTATCTGCAAGCAACCGCTCAGATACGTAAAACAGATGTTTTGTTTATTTTACCAGATGGGCCCAAGAAGGGCCAAGCGGTATCAAAATCCACAATTTCCAGGTGGATTAGACAAGTAATTATTCAAGCTTATGGTTTAAAGAACAGGACTCCTCCTTTTCTTGTTAAGGCGCACTCTACCAGGGCGATAGGTGCTTCATGGGCAGTGCACCACCAGACTTCGATGGCTCAGATCTGTAAAGCTGCAACTTGGTCTTCAGTCCATACATTTTCCAAATTCTATCAAATAGATGTGGAAGGACATGAGGATTCCGCCTTTGGGCGAAGTGTGCTGCAGGCAGCAGTATAGGGCTTCTGGTCCGCAAGCGGCCTGTTTTGATCTGTGTCTCCCCCCCTTCATATGAGCATTGCTCTGGGACGTCCCATTATGTAATGACTAGCTCTGTGTCCCGTGGTGTACGATAAAGAAAATAGGATTTTTATAACAGCTTACCTGTAAAATCCTTTTCTTGGAGTACACCACGGGACACAGAGGTCCCCCCCTTCTTATGGGAACCTTACTGCTTTGCTACAAAACTGAGGTACTTCCCTGATGGGAGGGGTTATATGGAGGGGAACTGTCTTCCATTGGTTGTGCCAGTGTCCAATCACCGCTGGTGACCCTTAACCCATTATGTAATGACTAGCTCTGTGTCCCGTGGTGTACTCCAAGAAAAGGATTTTACAGGTAAGCTGTTATAAAAATCCTATTTTCATTGACAGATCCCCGTTCTGGCTCTGTGGAGCGATCGCGGGTGACCGGCAGACATTGTGGCCGCCTGCCACGTGCATCAGCTCCCCTGCCCTGCAGCGTGTGCCTGCTATAGCTGTAAAACGTACCGAAGTACAGCTATGGCGATTCATGAAAATGAACCGACCTGCCGCCGTAGAATGACGGCGGCTGGTCGGCAAGTGGTTAAACAGAGGCAAAGATGGCAGCTTCCTTGGCTGAAAACGATAGGAGAGTTTACGTCCACTCTAAGTCATTTTAGAACAGGAGAGGGAGTCTGTAAAATTGTGCAAATCTGAAGGTTAAGGTAGAGTTCAACTTTAACTGCTTATGGACCCGCCCGCCACAGGAATACGTTGGCTGTTTGAAGAGGAATACCGTTGTTCGATGTTATAGTAGCAGCTAGCTACCATAACCCCGATATCCTCTTCTTCAGCGGGCGGTCCGCTACAAGATAAAAGTGGTCTCTGCGGCGAAAAAGCAGCAAGATCACCATTATCGGTGGCGGGAGCAGGGCCCCCCCTGCCGCTTACCAGAGCCGTCCTTGCTGTGGCTGGGTATGGAGACGAGTGAGGGGAAGATGGCCCCCACCCGTCTCCATACCATTGCAGGGCGGAAGCGACGTCAAAACGTCACTTCCGCCCAACGCTCTTAAAGGGACATTTTTATTTCTTTGAATGACATAAATTTTTTATTTTTATTGCATTTTAGTCTAAATATGAGATCGGAGGACCTGTCATGCTTTTTTTCTATGGGATATTTACATTCCTTGTGATAGGAATAAAAGTGACCCAAAAGTGTCAAAATAAAGAAAACAAATAAGAAAAAAAAAAAAAAATTCTTAAGCGCTCCATCCCGACGAGCTCCCGCACAGAAGCGAACGCATACGTGAGCAGCGCCGGCATATGAAAACGGTGTTAAAACCACACATGTGAGGTAGCGCCGCGATCGTTAGAGCGAGAGCAATAATTCTAGCCCTAGACCTCGTCTGTAACTCAAAACATGCAACCTGTAGAATTTTTTTAAACGTATGGAGATTTTTAAGGGTAACAGTTTGTCGCCATTCCACGAGCGGGCGCAACTTTGAAGCGTGACACGTTGGGTATCAATTTACTCAGCGTAACATTATCTTTCACAATATAAAAAAAAATTGGGGTAAACTTCGCTGCTGTCTTATTTTTTAATTAAAAAGGGATTTTTTTTTTTCCAAAAAAAGTGCACTTGTAAGACTGCTGAGCAAATACGGTGTGACAAAAAGTATTGCAACGACCGCCATTTCATTCTCTAGGGTGTTAGAAAAAATATAATATTTGGGGGTTCTAAGTGATTTTCTAGCAAAAAAAAAATGTTTTTAACTTGTAAACACCAAATCTCAGAAAGAGGCTCGGTCCTTAAAGTGGAAGTAAACCCCCCTATCGTTTTCAGCCAAGGGAGCTGCCATCTTGGCCTCTGTTTAATCTTCAACTGCCATGAAGCTGCACATGTGATCAGTTATGACACCAGACATTGGATGGTTTGACAGTTTGGTTGAGAGCACAACCAATGTGCAGTTAGCATTCCCGGCATGCCGGAAACGTTAACGCTTTTTTTTTTTAAATGTTACATCGATGGGTTCACTTCCGCTTTAAGTGGTTAATAACCATGTGGCCTGACACAGCAGTTTGGTCACCGTAAACAACTGTCGAGCCACAATAACCTTAGAAGAGTAGCTGGCAGTTCATACTGTACCTGTGGCTGAGGGTGGAGTATCCACGGTGACAGCCGGAGTCAGCAAACTGGTGTCCATCTCCACCTTGATTTGGGTCCAAGCATTGACCGCTTCCTGAATTTCAAACATGATCCGTTCCATGTTGATAAACTCCATCCATAGATTCTAAAGACAGAGCACATCATAAGACCGTGTACTGCTAAGACTGTTCTATTTATCTTGAAGCAGGGCTTTAAATTATAAAAGAAATCTATAAAATATTTTGCTGCATGGGGTAAAACCATAAAGTACAAGTACACACAGCAACATTAAAGCTGATCTCCTGGATAAACACGTTTTCTTGTAATTGTTCCTATTTTATAAATCTTCTAGCAAACTGCCAAAACAAATGCAATAAATTACAGAATTTCTGCCAAAATTTGTATTTAAAGCGTTTGTTACCCCAACACTTCATATTCCCGATATGTGCCTGCTGTACATTGGGGAGATGGAGGACGCCTCAATGGATTACAAGTGTGGTAAATACTGCACTTATGTTCCATTGAGAATTACAAGTCTGTCTTCAGACAAATGAAGGGGCTGCGTGGGAGGAGCCATCAAAAATGACAGCTACTGAGGGGGAAGAAAACCTCACACACTGTCACCCTAATTACGAGCGGAACATGTAATATGGTGCAAAAGGTGGAGTTGGCCTTTAAACGCCCTGATCTTATTACTATCGGGCATTCATTTCAGAAGTGACAGCAACTGCAGGGGAGAAGAACCCTTGCATGCTTTCGGGGAAGGGGGTCCCATTTGTACGATATTACAACCCTATTTAAGGTGTATCATGGTGCAAAAGGTGGAGTTGTGCTTTAAAACTACATGTGCACATTGAGAGGACTGGTCACCTGGCTACACACATCAGGTGCCCAGTCCCAATGACAAGAAATGGGAAAGGGAAGGTCCCTGAAAGTTCATTTTATAGAAGGATAAAGCAAAAATGTTGCTAAACTGTGAAATGAAAATACACAAGATAGAAAAGTAAAGTCTAGTACACACGGGCCGAATGTTAGGCGACATTGGCCGGTTCAAAAAAAAACATCCAACATTCGGCCTGTGTGTATGGCTGGCTTCTGTCGGACGTGCGTGTTGGAAAACCAGCAACTGACCGACTCCCGATCAGTGCTCTGAGCCAATGGTGTCCCCCTGTCAGAACACAATAGCATAGCAGGGAGACCGCTGTACTAACATTGGATTGTTAGTACAGCGGCTAACGATCTGAGCTGTGAGTTTACTGGTGTATACCAGGCTTGAAGCGGAGGTCCACCCAAAAGTGGAACTTCTGCTTTAAGCACTCCTCGCCACTTTTGGCATGTCATTTTTTTGGGGGGGGGGGGGAGGAGGAGTGTGTACCTTCTTTTTAGTGGGACTTCCTGTCCCACTTTCTTCCTTCCTCTTCTTGGCACCTAGGCGACTCCTCCTCTCGCCTTAGGCGGCCCCTCCCTGCCAGCGATCTACTGGGACACGTCACAGGTCCCAGAAAATTGGCTGGCCAATAGAGCGCAGCGCGACTTGTGCATGTGCAGTGCGCGCCCCGGCCGTGAAGCCGTAAGCGGTCACGGCCGGGTGCCCCCAGTTGCTATGACGGCGGAGAGGAGGGGGAGAGGAGCGAGCATCCGGCCAGCCGCATCCCTGGACCATGGGACAGATAGTTGTCTGTTTATTAAAAGTCAGCAGCTATGCTTTTTGTAGCTGCTGACTTTTAATAAACTAAAAAAGGGGTGGAACGCCGCTTTAAGAAGTTACATGCCTATTGAAAACAGTTTTTGCCCAGAGCAGGGCTTTGACCTAAAGACATTTTAATTTGCCTTTAAAACCAGAACTAGAAAATCCATCATTACCAGGTTTTATGATGGGATTTATCAGTCTTTGATAGCAGATGTGCGCACACACACGAGTGAGAACACAAAAAAGTGCACAGAGTGTACACATGGACCTCCTCCGAAGAGGAAAGACCCTTCCCCTGATCCTCCGGGGCGCAAGGCTCCCGACAGGGACTGACGTCTCGCCCACCTGGCCAAAATCAGGCGGGCCCTGTTCTCTGGGAGGTCTGCCAAAACAGACCAACCCCAAGTACTAGGTGGGGCTCCCCTGAAGGGAGACCCCATGAGAGAGGGCGAACCAGACCAGGCCATGTCCTGTCCACCCCCTCCCAAGACTTTCAGGGTAGACCCGAGGAGCGGACCAACACCCTACTAATCACGGTGAGTAAAGTGCACAGTGCAAGTCACAAAACACCTAAAAGTGGGGAAAGGGAGGTGGAGAAGTGCAATAGTGCCATAGGGAGGTTATTTACTAAAGGCAAATCCATTTTGCACTACAAGTGCAGTTGGAAGGGCAGTCACTATAGATCTGAGGGGGACGTGCGAGGAAAATAAAAAAGAGCATTTTTGCTTGCACATGTTTGGATGATAAAATCAGCAGAGCTTCCCCTCAGATCTACAGCAAATGCACTTACAGTGCAGAGTGGATTTACCTTTAGTAAATCAACCCCAGAGTATAATACCATAGCAGGCCCTTCCGCCAGGAAACAAAAATTCCTCTGGTCCCAGCCAAAAGGCGCGGCCCTAGAGGCAGGTGTGAAAAAAGTGCGTATATGGTGCAGTGACTTTGGTGCCAGGAAAACTCAAGATGAGCGCCCCCACCTGTGAGATTTATGGCACTCCTGGACTGTCACTCCAGGGGCACATACACCACAGGCTTCTCTCACAGGCCAGCCTTCAGCCAGACAAATGCAGCCCCATCTCTACCAGGAGGCATCCCAATTTAGACAGCTTAGGGTGAGCCTTGCCTGCAACTAGGGACAAGCCTTGTGCACAAGGCCAGATTCAACCCAAAAGGAAAAAGGCCCTCCCACCACCATTCCTTATCAATTATATCAGAAAGAATACTCGCCAGCGCCTGCACACAGCAGGAGGCACAGACATTCTCCTTTCCTTCCCAAAGACTGATAAGAACAGATAATACACTTGAACTTAGCCAAAAGGTTGAGATGCCACTGTCATATGAATTCTATCACAAGCTGACAGTCTGTATGGTGGTCTTTTGGTCATTTTTCTTCTCACCTGCTCGCCGCGCATGATCTTGGCCAATCGGTGCGGGTCGTAATGTTTGGTCAAGGACGGGATGTAGACATCTCCTTTTTGAAACTTGTCATCCTCCAGCCACACAATAAAAACATTAAACAACCTGTCGATGAAGAATAGATTGTCTGGGCTTTAAAGCTGAAGTATAATATACACATATAATACCTTGCCTTGATAAATCTGCACTTAACCACCCACCGATCAACATGCAATTAAAACGTTCCAATTATCGGCAGTGGGGTGTTGTAACGTGAAAAAAAAAATTATTATATAGAGCCCACAGCTCTTATATGCGCTCCATAATGTACCAATCTGGATTCCTATCCATGTCTTCAAAAAGTGCAGCACCATACTCCGTACATTGATAGGGAGGAAACAAATTCCCCGTATTAAACTGGAAACTCTACAGCAGGGGAAGGCAGCCTGGGGCCCTCCAACTGTTGCAGAACTACAAGTCCCATCATGCCTCTGGGAGTAATTGTAACTGCCAGCTGGAGGGCCCCAGGTTGCCTACCCCTGCTATAAAAGGAATCAAAGAACTCGGGTGGGCTGGCAGGACCTAACCCATATTACGATTACCTGGCAGCTCAATTGCAGCCTATCACGGGCTGGCGTAACCTTGAGTCCTCTGACCCTGTCAGAAACATTATCATAACACTGCTATATAATGACAATCTTATGGAATGTATAGAGGCAGGAGAACTCAGAACGATATCACAATATCCCACATTGGCACTAATACAGTAGATAAGATCTGGTGTAGAACTAAACAACACTTTCAATATCCGGGCTATACACACTATCCCTGTATTCTTAACAATAGCAATTATCCCGAACTTGGTAAGCTACGAGGCTTTTCCACCTGGTTTAGGTGTGGTCTGGTTTACATTTCACAGCTATATCAGGGAAACTTATTGAAGGATTTTCAATGTCTGAGAGAGGACTCTGGCTCACCAAATAATCTGTTCTTTAAAAATTTACAACTCAGGCATGCCATCTCTTCACAGTCTAGGCCAGTGATGGCGAACCTTGGCACCCCAGATGTTTTGTAACTACATTTCCCATGATGCTCCACTATACTGCAGAGTGCATGAGCATCATGGGAAATGTAGCGCCAAAACATCTGGGGGGGGGGGCAGAGTTCGCCATCACTGGTCTAGGCTAACTAACTAGGAGCTAACTACCCTGTTTCTCCAAAAATAAGCCCTACCCCAAAAATAAGACCTAGCGTGAATTTTGGGGATGGCTGCCATATAAGCCCTAGTTAAAGTCCTTGTAAAAACATGTAATCTGTTTTGTAAAAAGATTATATAATGTGCAGTGTGTCTCTTTATGTAACTTTATTGTGGAAGATACCTTATTTACAGCGCCACTGAGCGCTCACGTGACCCGCTAGAGATCTTCTCTTCTCCTCTCCTCCCGGCTGACATCAGTGGCCCTTCCCTCTGCAGTGCTCAGGGAGGGCTGACGTCAGCGGTCCTTCCCTCTGCAGTGCTCAGGGAGGGCTGACGTCAGCAGGGATCTCGCCCCTCCCTCTGCAGTATTCAGAGTGGGGAAGAAGAGCTCCGGCGGGTCATGTGAGCGCCCAGGGGCACTGTAAAGAAGGTATTTTTCACAATAAAAATACACAAGGAGACACACTGCACCTTATACAATCTTTTTACCGAATGGAATACATAATTTTACAAGGAATTTAATCAATGTTTTGGGATTACAGAATGTCATAATGCTGACTCCTGATCTGACGGGGAGAGAAGATAGGGAACACAGTTTTAAAAATGTTTTTGTTTTATTCCAGGTTTTTTAGAACATAGAGAGGGGTAAATGACACAGCACAAGCACTGTGCTGTCTATCATGCTTTAAAGGATCAGGATATACTGTATATCAGTTATTTTTATTCAGAAGATGACTATTTGAATAATCGTAGATTATTGTACACACCGTAAAATAAGACATCCCCTGAAAATAAGCCCTAGTGTGTTTTTTGTAGCCAAAATTAATACAAGACCCAGTCTTCTTTTTGGGGAAACACGGTAGTCCTACGGTAATTACACAAGTGGTATCATCAACATCCAGGAAGGGGCAGATCTCCTCCCTCTATGGCTCCTTTATGTGTCAGGTCTCCAAAGCCATGTCTTTCAAATGCAGGGCCGGGTGGTCAGAGGACATGGGTCATATTTCTGATGAGGGATGGTCCAGTATACTGTATAATGTACTTAGTATCTCTCTCCTCAGCTCAGAAACTCGCTCAACTTTTTATCATACGTATCGTAATCCCTATAATTTACATAAATGGCATAGAAGAGACTGACCATAATGTCCAAGGTGCTCAGTGGACCATGGTACACTCATCCACATGCTATGGAAGTCCTCAAAGTTGATAAGATATTGGATCAAAGTGATAGGTTCTATTAATAACATTTGGAATCTCACCCTTAAATTAGACCCCAAGCTCTGCTTATTGGGCTGGTCGGACAAAGAATTATATACACCACACATGTAGGTCACCATTCAGGGGAGACTGGTGCAGCCAAAGCATGCCCAAGATCCTCAGAGCCCGACGGAGACCCCCTTTGCTTCCTGGGAGTCTTAGTCCCGGAGACTTTGGACGGCATATTCCTAAGCCCAAAGCTGAGGTATTCCAGCCGTAATACACCACTTACTGAAAATAGTCTAGCACAATTGCTGCTATATAAACAGTTAGTGTCTACTAATGTGCCTTTCTATGGGGATGCCTGCATCAACCGCCTGCTGTATGCCTTTTTTAAATGTTACCAGCTCCGTCTCTGCACTCCATAGCCAGCTCACAACAAATAATTGTGCCTTTTGACATGCTGGGACGCCCGCACATGCGCAGAAGCGCTGCGGCACGCACAGAGCGTCATCCGCCAAGCTCCGCCCCCTTTTCAAGCTCACCTCTATATATAGAGGCGCGTGCACGCACGCGGGCACGTGCGCCTTCGGCGCTTCTTTTGAAAAAAGACTAGGGAGAGGAGCCAGGGTCCCTGTTTGCAGCAGGGCCCGGGGATGGACGAGCATTGCAACGTGACAGAGGAAGCAGTTTCCCTAAAGAGAACTCACCATCTGCCTGGACTTGACCTCAGAAGGAAACAGTCCACAGGAAAAAAAATTGACAGTTACTTACCGTTAACTGCTTTTCTAGGATATCTTCCAGGACGGCACACCTGAGAGATGACTGGTCCACCTGACAGGAAACACAATCAACACATGAGGTTAAAAGGCCCCTCCCTTCCCCTGCACCTCAGTTCTACCAAAGTAATAGGTTATCCGGGTGCCAGAGGGAAACTCTACCCGTAGTACTTACATCAAACCAGGGGTGGGAAGTAGGCCTGCCGTCCTGGAAGATATCCTAGAAAAGCAGTTAACGGTAAGTAACTGTCAATTTTCTCTAGTCATCTTCCAGGACGGCACACCTGAGAGGATGGACAAGAAGTTCAAGGCCTACCTTAGGGTGGGACCACCGCTTGTAAGACCTTCCTTCCAAACGTCAGATCCTGAGGCGATAGTAGTTCCACTCTATAGTGCTTTAAGAAAGTGTCCTGCTTCGCCCATGTGGCTGCTCGGCAGATCTGTTCGATTGAGGCCCCTGCTTTTTCTGCCCAAGAGGCCGCCAAAGATCTTGTTGAATGAGCTTTAATGTTACCTGGTACTGGGGAACCTGACTGCTCATAAGCCATACCTATGGTCTGCCTAATCCACCTAGCCACTGTAGATTTAGAAGCCTGCCCTCCCTTCCTAGGGCCGCTAAATAAAACTAAAAGGTGAGTCGACTTCCTGAAGTCCTTCACTCTGTCCAAGTATGTCAGCAAACATCTCCTGACATCTAAAAACTGAAATTTTTCCTCTCCTTTGTTCTTTGGGTCTTCACAAAAGGAAGGCAAAATGATCTCCTGCGACCTATGAAACTGTGATGCGACTTTGGGAAGAAAAAGTGGGTCTTGCTTCAGCACCACTCTATCTTCCAGAATCAACAGAAAAGGCTCTTTACTTGACAAGGCCTGCAGGTCACTTACTCTTCTGGCTGTTGTGATGGCCAGTAAAAAGGCTAACTTAAGCGTCCAAAATTTAATGGAGATCTCCTGAGCTGGTTCGAAAGGCGCTTTCGTCAACGCTTCCAAGACCAATGTTAGATTCCAAGGGGGGAATCTTTTAACCTTTATGGGGGTTAACCTCTCCCTAGCTACTAGGAACCTCCTAATCAGAGGCTCTAACGTACCTTCAGGGTATTTGTGGCAATTCCTTTGTCCACCCCTGCCTGTAAAAATTCTAGTATCACTGGTACCGAAGGACTAGACACTTCTCTATCTTGACACCAGTGAGAAAAAGTATTCCAAACCTTTGAATATATCCTCCTAGTGACTGGTTTTCGACTACCTAGGAGGGTCTCAATCACTTTATCGGAGCATCCTTTGCCTCTGAGAATCTCCCTCTCAAGAGCCATGCCGTCAACCTGAAGAATACTGGGTTGGGGTGAATGACTGGCCCCTGCAGAAGAAGATCCTGCCTGGTTGGGAGAGGAAAAGGAGGGGCCACCGACCATTTCTTCAGAGTAGCAAACCAAGTCCTGGCTATCAGAATCAGCTTGCACTCTGAGTTGGCCAGCCTCTGTAGAACCCGAGGAATCAAAGCTAGTGGAGGGAAAGCATATGCTAGGTGACAGTCCCAATTCTGAGCTAGAGCATCTATTCCCTCTGAACCTCCCTCTCTGGTGAGAGAGAAAAAACGCTCCACCTTTCTGTTCCCTCTGTGGGCGAAAAGGTCTATCTCCGGAACCCCGAACTCTTGACTTATCTGGAGGAATACTCTCTGGTTTAGTTCCCATTCCCCTTGGTGAATGGGCTGTCGGCTCAGGAAATCCGCTACCACATTGGTGGTCCCTCTTATGTGGACCGCCGATATGGATTGAAGGACCCCCTCTGCCCAACTCGGAATCTCCAGGGCTAGACTTAGTAGCCTTCTGGATCTTGTACCCCCTTGTCGGTTTAGATAGGAAACTGCTGTCACATTGTCCGAGAGGACTTGGACGTCTAGTCCCTGAACTCTGCTTTCGAAGGCCTTCAGAGCCTGACCCACCGCAAGAAGCTCCCTGTAATTGGAGGAGGCCCTTGCTTGGATCTGGTTCCAGGATCCCTGCGCTTGGAGGTCCCCCAAGTGAGCACCCCAACCCCAGGCGCTTGCATCTGTGGTAATTTTTATAGGGTTCCACTGGGTCCAGAGACGACCCAACGCGAGTCTGTCCTGACCCAGCCACCAATCTAGGGAGGCCCTTACCCTTGCTGTAATGGCCACCTTCCCATCCAGAGACTGTCTTCTTGTCCCAGGAGGATAGAAGGAAAAACTGTAGCTCCCTGGAATGGAGCTGAGCCCAGGGAACCACCGGAATACAGGCAGTCATTAGGCCAAGGACCCTCATGACCTGTCTGCGAGAGCAGTCCCTGGGTTCCAATAGAGAGGAAACTGCTGATATTACCTTTAACCTTTTTTCCTCTGGGAGAAAAAGCTTCTGAGCCCCTGCGTCCACAGAGTATCCTAGGAAAGTTTTTATCTGGGATGGCACTAGGGACGATTTTTCCCTGTTTACTATCCAACCCAAGTTCTCCAAGGTGCAGATCACCGTCTTTACGTCTGCTGTCACTTGCTCTAAAGACTGTCCATAGATCAGGAGGTCGTCTAAATAGGGTATCAGAGATACCCCCTGTAAATGCAGGTAAGCTACAACCTCTGCCAATAGCTTTGTGAACACTCTTGGGCTTGCAGCTAAGCCAAAGGGAAGTGCTCGGTATTGCCAGTGTTGTATACCCTTGCTTGTCAGGACTGCAAACCTCAGCAGGGATTGGTGTTCCGGGGCAATAGCCACGTGGAGATACGCGTCCCTCAGATCCACTGTGGCCATAAAGGCATCCTTCAATAGATGTTTTCTCAAAGTATAAATGCTTTCCATCCGAAAGCTCTTGTGTATCAGAAACCTGTTCAGCTTCCTGAGATTTAATATCAGGCGAAATTTTCCTGACGGCTTCTGGACCACCAACACGTGGGAGTAAAATCCCTGGTAGAGCTCTTCGGGTGGAACAGGAACGATAACCTCCTGGTCCGCCAATCCCTGCAAATTGTCCATCAACCCTGCTGCTCTCCAAGGTTTTTTGGGGAGATGGGTCAGAGAAAAATTTTGAGGGGGAGGAGAGGAAAGTTCCAGACGATATCCTTCTGTCAGGATATAGGGGCTTTCGGAGATCCTTCGCCATTGAGGGACAAATCGAGAAAGTCTCCCCCCTACCCTGACGCTGGCGTCACTTTGGCTGCCTGCTGGCATCCTTTTCAGGGTCTGAACCTTCCCCCTCCTTTAATGAGTCCTCTTCTGACTCCTCTGGGTCCTCAAGCTCATCTACTCCTGAAGTAATGGAAGAGGGAGGCCCCTGTGGGGTTCTCTGACCTCTGTCAGATGTGTCCCCCTGAGATGAAGTACCTTCTCTAGAGGACAGAACCTCTCTGCCACTAGTGCTATACTCTTCCTTAGATGCAATAACTGTCTTAAGGGATTGTAACATAGTCAGCATCTCTGCCTGTACTGTAAGGAAGTCCCTCAACACCTGTGAGGTTTCCTTACCTGACAATTTAAGTATGCACCTGTAACAAAAAGGCTTTGCGTGATCAAGTGGGAGCTTTTCATTGCAATTCCCACACCTTTTTGTTCTAGGGGGAGGGGTACTTTTGCTTTTAACCTTGTGGGCCCCTTGAGCAGATCCACTGGGTTCTAAGGAGACAAAAAGACAAGACAGCACTAGTTTTTTTAGCAAGCTGTACTTTCTCCTGCCCCCCCCCCCCAAGGGGTGTGGGTAAGACCTCCCTTAACCAACCCCTTGTGAATAATAGAGGAAAGACTCACCACTCGTGGTCCCCTCCTGGGATGCAGCCACTGCTGTGTCCTCCTCTCGCTCCATTCCTGGTCTCAGCTGGTTCCTACTTCCTAGGAGCTCTGCTGTGAGACTCCAGGCCGTGAGAGGGGCCTGTGGGACCTCCGCCTGGCTCCACCGGATTTTTATGGCCAGGACGCCGATCGGCGCCATTTTGCTGGAGTCCCGCCGCCAGAGGTAGTCCCATTTTGGCCTCTAGTGTCCGGATCCGCCATTTTGGCGTGGACCGGAAACCGGAAGTGATGACCGGAAGAGGCGCTATCTTGCTCCACCCGACGAATGCTCACTCCTGCCTAGGAGTGTTTCCAGCATTCCCTATGGAGCTGCACTGTCAGGAAAATGACAGCCTTCCTCCTCCAGCGGCCTGGACTCCTGCAGACCCTCCGGTTCCTTCATCCCCCAAGTACCCTAGACTGGGTGGAAGGTAGGTGGGGAGGCATGTACCCACAAGAGATCCGGGAAACGCCCCTGTGCCCGGGAGGCTCTTTACCGGGGAATACCACCGGTCATTGGGAACCCCCCCTGAGAAGGGACTGATCCCTGGCTGGACCTGCAACCCTCCCCGGCCTTGGCGTCCAGCTCTCAGGGGGGAGACCATCCGCTACCGACTTCAGGTCTGACAAAAATAACAAACGTTTCGCTGCCGGGAAACACAATCAAGAACTGAGGTGCAGGGGAAGGGAGGGGCCTTTTAACCTCATGTGTTGATTGTGTTTCCTGTCAGGTGGACCAGTCATCTCTCAGGTGTGCCGTCCTGGAAGATGACTAGAGAAAAAACAACGTTCCACAGCGGCCTCTAGTGGTTTAACACAGGTACCGCGGTTTGTCCATTTTTTTTTTTTCCTTGACCACCATTAAAATTATTACATTTTCTAGCAGTTTCAGGCATGCACAGATATTTAGCGGGAATACCGTTAGGTAACAGGCAGAAAGACATATTAGGCTTGGGGGTCCCCTCAATAGAACCAAGTTCCTGAGGGGCCCCCACTTACCTTTTCCCTGCCGCAGGACTCTGTTTGATCCACAGGAGCCCAAACTTCACCTCTCACGGCAGGCATTGTACTTAAACCTTCAGGGACCGGGTTCCCAAGGATTCCACTCCCCTGGACCTGTATAGCACCCTGCACAGATAACATCTTGGTCGTGGGTATGACCAGAGCTCTGGATCCCAGGGTCCAGCCCTCCTAAGAGAGGCATTACAGGTAAAACCTTGCTCTTCTCTGCAAGGCCCGGGTACCGACCGTTTAGCTATGAAGCTTTTTTTGGTCGGATCCGGAATAGCTTGCTGAGGCCCAAAAGAACCTGTACACAAGCCCAGATGAAAAAAACATGTTAACCTTTGGCCAACACCTTAGACACTGGCAAAAAACTGAGGTACTCCCGGATGGGAGGGGCTTATATAGGGGAGGGTACTTCCGGTTTTGGAAGTTGCCAGTGCCAGCACCTGAAGGTATCTATATAACCCACATAGTAAT
Organism: Rana muscosa; assembly: GCA_029206835.1. Lineage (NCBI taxonomy): Eukaryota > Metazoa > Chordata > Amphibia > Anura > Ranidae > Rana > Rana muscosa. Next base: position 1,233,022,204 of record CM055116.1, on the reverse strand, counting down.
GACTATGTCGCTCTGTGTCCCGTGATGTACGAGAAAGAAATGGCCATCTGCATTACCCCCCACGCATGCATAACATTATAAAACGAGGCTCTCCTAAGGGAGAAAGGAACCTACAAACATAGGGGCAGTCCGATAAAATTCAAACATATTTGGGGTGCGAGGCTAGACGTCCCCGGGGCTAGCTCCATTACAATTAGTCCACAATAGAATTCTTGGTGGTAAGACCCCCTCTGTTTAATTGTGGTACTGTTCACTGAGATTGGATTGTATGTAGCATGGGTAGGTAAATATTGGCGTTCTCTTTCTAATTCCACTAAAAGCACATAGCGGTAATTTGACTTGCAGAGGTCAATCGTTATGTTCTTTTTATTTTATCTGTGTTCTTATTTACCTGTTTCAGGTACATGTTTGTCTATTGTGGATTGCACGCCATTTCCAGGGGTGAGAGCCTCCCTTGGCCCGCTCTCTGGGCCTCTGTGGTTTTGAGGAACAGAGATAAGGGAAGAGATATGCGGAGGACACAATCTCTGCTGTAAAATATACTCAGGGTGGCTTGTCAAGCTCATCTTAGGCCCCTTTCACATGGGGCGGATCCGTTTGACGAACGCCGCTAGCTCAGCGGGGGATCGCTCCGTTGATCCCAGCTGAGCAGGCGGATGACAGGTCACTGTGCAGAGATGGACCTGTCAGAGCCCCGCTCTCCTCTATAGAGAGATTGGATAAAAACGGACCGCCTGTCCACCGACGCCGGAACTGGATATACATAGTTACAAGCTGAACCACTTTAACTATGTAAAAGTATACCATGCCTGGAATTCATCTTTTTTAATATGGAATATCACTAATTTACTATTGCTGGACTCCTTACTTGACCAGCTCCTTGTGCAGATCTGGAGACGTCATACACTCCGGTGAGCTTCCCCCTGAGTCCGAGAAGACCGGAGATCCATCCAAGGGGCCGAGGGCTCGGATGGCTTTGCTTGCCAAGTGGTGAAAATCAGCCACTTCTATCAGGCGGCGCTTCATCTGTTTGAGAAGGTGATGGTGGGCCGGGCTGCTGAAGAACCTCTTCCCGATACATCCTTCAACCGGTAACCTGTGCACAGAAAACACCAGATCTACAAAGCTGGATTCAAAATAACACAACAGCACATCCATGTTCTATTTAAAAGTGTAAATGAAACGTAAAGCTGTGTATCTGCAAATTCCATGCCGTGATACGAGTGTGATGTGACCCCAGATACGCAATTTCCAACAACTTCAATACTGCACCCCGAGGCAACCCAACCAGCAACCAGCTGAGGAATCAACAGGAAAATGGAGGCCTCCTGCTGGTTCAGATCTATACAGTAGGTGCCGCCGATATTGTGTCAATCTCGCCGCTTCTAGCGGCGATATTGGCACCCTATGAGCTCCGTCGCGAGAGCCAGCGCCGAGCTGTCTCGTCATCGGGAAAGGAAAAAATGTTCCTTTCACGATGAGCGACACGCATTGCCAATACCAGGCACTGCGTTTGGTATGAATCCTGAGCGGGAACTCCACGCCAATTTTTAAAGAAAAAACCGGCGTGGGTTCCCCCTCCAGGAGCATACCAGGCCCTTGGGTCTGGTCTGGATTTGAAGGGGAGCCCTATGCCGAAAAAACGGCGTGGGGGTCCCCCCCAAGATCCAAACCAGACCCTTATCCGAGCACGCAACCTGGCAGGCCGCAGGGGAAGAGGGGGGGACGAGAGAGCGGCCCCCCCTCCCTCCTGAACCGTACCAGGCCACATGCCCTCAACATGGGGGGTTTGGTGCTCTGGGGCAGGGGGGCGACCTGCGGCCCCCCCACCCCAGAGCACCCTGCCCCCATGTTGATGAGGACAGGGCCTCTTCCCGACAACCCTGGCCGTTGGTTGTCGGGGTCTGCGGGCGGGGGGCTTATCGGAATCCGGGAGCCCCCTTTAATAAGGGGCCCCCAGATCCCGGCCCCCCACCCTATGTGAATGAGTATGGGGTACATCGTACCCCTACCCATTCACCTGGTGGAAAATAAATGGAAATAAAGACACAACACAGTTTTTAAAAGTATTTTATTGCACCGCTCCGGAGGTCTTCTTCCGACTTCGGGGGTCTCCGGTGTCGTCGCCGCGTTCTCCGGTTCTTTCTTCTGCCGGGCCTCCGCTAACTTCTTTTTAGCTCTTTTGCTAACGGAGGCTCGGTCTTCTCCGTCGTCTTCTTCTTCTCCCGCTCTCCGGTTCTTCTCCCGCTCTCCGGTGTCGTCGCTGCGTTCTCCGGTTCTTTCTTCCGCCGGGCCTCCGCTAACTTCTTTTTAGCTCTTTTGCTAACGGAGGCCCGGTCTTCTCCGTCGTCTCGTCCGGCTCTCCGTTGTCCTTCTGCCGGCCCCTCCACTAACTTCTTGTAGCTCTTTTGCTAGTGGAGGAGCCGGTCTTCTCCGTCGCCGTCTTCTTCCCTCTTCTCCTCTTCGATGTTGACTCGTCGCTTCCCCTCGCAGTAATGATAAATCTTCAGTCCGCAGAGATTAATATAGGCTTCACATGACGTCACAGTCACATGGTCCCATGACGTCACAGTCACATGCTCCGGGGCACATGTGCACATGTGCCCTGGAGCATGTGACTGTGACGTCATGTGCACATGTGCCCTGGACCATGTGACTGTGACGTCATGTGAAGCCTATATTAATCTCTGCGGACCGAAGATTTATCATTACTGCGAGAGGAAGCGACGAGTCAACATCGAGGAGGAGAAGAGGGAAGAAGACGCCAACGGCGACGGCGTAGAAGACTGGCTCCTCCACTAGCAAAAGAGCTACAAGAAGTTAGTGGAGGGGCCGGCAGAAGGACAACGGAGAGCCGGACAAGACGACGGAGAAGACCGGGCCTCCGTTAGCAAAAGAGCTAAAAAGAAGTTAGCGGAGGCCCGGAGGAAGAAAGAACCGGAGAACGCGGCGACGACACCGGAGAGCGGGAGAAGAACCGGAGAGCGGGAGAAGAAGAAGACGACGGAGAAGACCGGGCCTCCGTTAGCAAAAGAGCTAAAAAGAAGTTAGCGGAGGCCCGGCAGAAGAAAGAACCGGAGAACGCGGCGACGACACCGGAGACCCCCGAAGTCAGAAGAAGACCTCCGGAGCGGTGCAATAAAATACTTTTAAAAACTGTGTTGTGTTTTTATTTCCATTTATTTTCCACCAGGTGAATGGGTAGGGGTACGATGTACCCCATACTCATTCACATAGGGTGGGGGGCCGGGATCTGGGGGCCCCCGACAACCAACGGCCAGGGTTGTCGGGAAGAGGCCCTGTCCTCATCAACATGGGGGCAGGGTGCTCTGGGGTGGGGGGGCCGCAGGTTGCCCCCCTGCCCCAGAGCACCAAACCCCCCATGTTGAGGGCATGTGGCCTGGTACGGTTCAGGAGGGAGGGGGGCCGCTCTCGTCCCCCCCTCTTCCCCTGCGGCCTGCCAGGTTGCGTGCTCGGATAAGGGTCTGGTTTGGATCTTGGGGGGGGACCCCCACGCCGTTTTTTCGGCGTATGGCTTCCCTTCAAATCCAGACCAGACCCAAGGGCCTGGTATGCTCCTGGAGGGGGAACCCACGCCGGTTTTTTCTTTAAAAATTGGCGTGGAGTTCCCGCTCAGGATTCATACCAAACGCAGTGCCTGGTATTGGCGGGAATCCAAGTCGGATCCCCGCTCAATACAGTGTCGCGTCTCCTCGCTATTGCGGCGAGCGCGACACGTGTCGCCACCCTGCTGCCGAGATCTCGGCACTCCTGTCGCCGAGAATCTCGGCGATGGGAGCGCGATAGAAATACAATATCGGCGGCACCTACTGTAGCTCTCCAATTAGCCGGGCTCATGCTTCCTGCTGACTGCAGAGCTATAGGCTGGACTCAGCAGAGGAGTGCAAGACCTTTGCAGAGAGCCCACTGCTACCACACAGATTTCAAGGGACTTTCTCTTCAGCATGCTTCAGCAGCAACGGACGACACCGAGGAGATCCGGAGGAGGATACAGGGGACACTCAGGAACGATTGGTGTGACGGTGGGGGAAGTTATAATCACGATCTCCGTGTGGCTTTCAATAAAGCAGCTGAAAGCCGCAGAGGAGAGAGCAGGAGAATCGGCTGTCGGCTGCTTTATTGAAAGCCACACAGGGAGATTGGTGATTATAACTTCCCCCACCGCTGCACCAATCATCCCTGAGTGTCCAGGTATAGGACCAGGGCCGCCATCAGGAATTTTGGGGCCCCTTACACAGCTTCAGGCTTGGGCCCCCTGGAGCAGAGAACTGGGGGGGGGTGCTGACTCCAGGCCTCTGGGGACCTCTGGGCCCCTTACAAAAAAAAAGAAATAAAATAAAATAAAAAAAAGGGGGGTTGCCATCCGGGGCCCTGGGGACTTCTGGGTCCCTTACAAAAAAAACAAAACATTTTTTTACATTTTTAAAAAAAAAGGGGGGTTGCCATCTGGGCCCCTCTGGACTTCTGGGCCCCTTACAGAAAAAAAAAAAAAATTATTTTTAAAAATGTAAAAAAAAAAAAAATATTTTTTTTTTATAAAAAAAGGGGGGTTGCCATCCGGGCCCCTTACAGGTGTACTGCCTGTACCCCCCTGATGGCGGCCCTGTATAGGACTAGGCATTGGGAGCATTTGCTCCTGCAAATGCTCGGTACCGATACCGATAATTAATAAAAAAGATTCTATAAACATTGATCATACCACTCATACCATACTAAACAAAAAAAAAACAAGCTTCAACAACAGCAACCAAGGATAACAGTCCATGGTTTCTGGATTACCTTTTGGTCTTTTCACCAGATATCACACACAGTACAATTAACAATATATATATATATATATAAAAAAAAAAAAAAACAACACACGTCTTCAGCACCCTCTTACCCATACTGTGGTCCCGGCCGGCTCAGGTAGAGGAGGAAAAACTTTTGCCAAAAAAATGGTAAGAGGGGGTGATCTGCTGGGGTAGCCATGGCCTGGTGAGCCCAGCGATAAATCAGCAACCTTTGTAAAGAAGGCACAATGGGCAACTTCAGCTGCTGCTGGGCTTTCTGCAAACACAATAGAGACACCATTATACAAACGTTACATTACAGAAGATATGGATCTAAGGAGCATCAATTCCATGATGTATGTACACACGTGAGGTACACAAGTGGCTTATAAAACATCTCCAAATAGAAAACGGGTGAGAGAAAGAAGCTTGCCTCTAGGGATGCAAGATGGGTATGAAGGATACCCTATAGCAGTGATGGCGAACCTTGGCACCCCACATGTTTTGGAACTACATTTCCCATGATGCTCCACTACACTGTAGAGTACATGAGCATCATGGGAAATGTTGTTCCAAAACATCTGGGGTGCCAAGGTCTGCCATCACTGCCCTATAGTGAGGATTTAAAGTTTATGTAAACCCATAATGTATTTTCAGCATGTTTCACATCATGTCTCACTGTATTCCATTTTTTTTTTTTTTTTACAATTTTTTTTTTTTTTTTAGAATCTGTTGCATAGCTTTATACCTGGAGATACCTGGAGATCCTGCCAGTAGCAGCACTTCCTGTTGTAGGCTGACAATACTAAGCCATTGCAGCAGTGTTGTCAGCCTGCCATAAGTGCGCCTTCAGTTGGCCACTGGGCTGCCTATCACGTTTGAAGCCGAATGGCTACTGAAGGATCCCTTATTACTGGCTGACAACACTGCGGCTAATTGCCGGTCAGTGGCTTAGAACTGTCAGCCTACAACAGGAAGTGCTGTTATGGGCAGGATCTCCCCCAGGGGTGTGGGAATTTAAAATATGACTTATCCAAGGGATTAAAATCGGGGTCCTAATCTACATGTCCCTCGTGATAATCTACTTGTCCTGATACATTTTTAATTTTTTTTTAACCAAAACTGTATTTAGATAAAAATGAGACAACTGTCCCATTCAGTTATAATACTACTGAATGAGACGGTTTTATCACTAGGGATATTAAATGGATGTGTGTCCCTTTAACCACTTCAGCGCCGGAAGGTTTTACCGCCTTCCTGACCGAATTTTGCGATACGGCACTGCGTTACTTTAATTAACAAGTGCGCGGTCGTGCGACGCTGTACCCAAAAAAAAACTGATGTCCTTTTTTTGGTGGTATTTGATCACCTCTGCGCTTTTTATTTTTTGCGCTATAAACAAAAAAAGACCCACAATTTTGAAAAAAAAGACTAAAACAATTTTTTTTTTACTTAATAAAAAAAAAAATTGAATTTCTTCATCAATTTAGGCCAATATGTATTCTGCCACATATTTTTGGTAAAAATATACTAATAAGCGTATATTGATTGGTTTGCGCAAAAGTTATAGCGTTTATAAAATATGGGATATTTTAATTACATTTTTTTACTAGTAATGGCGGCGATCAGCAATTTTTAGCGGGACTGCGACATTGCAGCGGACACTGACACTTTTTGGGGACCAGTGACACGAATACAGTGATTAGTAGACATGTGCAATTTGTTTAGTTCCAAATTCGTTTAACGAATTTTGACAAATTCATAGAAATTTAGCGGGCCCTTCCCCACGTCTTTGTGTAGAATATTGATTTTGTTCTGAAGGCACCACAGATTAATTTTGCCGAGTCAGTATCTCCAATACGATTGGATCCCGACGTTTTTTTATTTTGCTTGTATTCTGTAATGTAACTGCAACCCAACTTCTATGGTCACTAGCTGTAGCCCGTCTCCTCCCAACTCACATTTCATAATTTTGGACCATCTTTTTGATGGGTAGGTTCACCATCCCATGAAACAAATGATGGGTAAGGGGGCAGGACAAAGCCAGCAGGCAGAGAATTTGAAGAAAAGGAAAAATTGGTCACACACCATGGAAGGAAGAACTTCTGTAGAATAAGTTACTTTATAGCCAAAGTGCCGAAGGACGTAGACAGGACGTTACAGGAACGTTGGTAGACCAAGTGAACAAGCACAAGTTATCCGTGTCAAACCGGTCTACCAATGTTCCTGTAACGTCCTGTCTACGTCTTATGGCACTTTGGCAATAAAGTAATGCCGTGTACACACGATCAGATTTTCCATCGGAAAAACCTTGGATGGTTTTTCCGACGGAATTCCGCTCAAGCTGGTCTTGCATACACAAGGTCACACAAAAGTTCTCGGAACTTTCGACCGTCAAGTGACGTACAACACTACGACGAGCCGAGAAAATTAAGTTCAATACTTCCGAGCACGCGTCGAATTGTTTCCGAGCACGCGTCGGAATTTTGTTGCGTAGGAATTGCCACAGACGATCGGAATTTCCGATCGAAATTTTTCGGATTTTTTTCCGGCGGAAAATTTGAGGACCAGCTCTCAATATTTTGCTGGCGGAAATTCCGCCAGCAAAAGTCCGATGGAGCCTACACACGGTCAGAATTTCTGATGAAAAGCTCACATTGGACTTTTGCTGGCGGAATTTCCGACCGTGTGTATGCGGCATAACTATTCTACAAAAGTTCTTCCTTCCATGGTGTGCGACCATTTTTCCTTTTCTTCAATTACTATTGACGGTGGTGAGCCGGGGCCAGCACCCACGAGGAAATCTTTATCCACAGTCTGAGCAGTGTAAAGCCTCATACACACGATCGGATTATCCAACGGGAATTGTGTGATGACAGGCTGTTGTCGGAAAATGCGAACGTTTGTACGCTCCATTGGACAATTGTTGTCGGATTTTCCGCCAACAAATGTGGGATAGCATGCTTTAAAATTGTCTGCCAACAAATGTGTGTTGTCGGATTATCCGATCGTATGTACACAAGTCCATCGGACAAAACTACAAAGTGCAAACACGCATGCTCAGAAGCATTGCTAACCATAACACAACATTAGCAGAAGTTGCCCAAAGGGTGGCGTTAAGAGGTGAAAAACCACGTCGTTTTGTGTTTGTTGGCCGGCAATTCTTTGCCGTTTGTATGCAATACAAGTTCCTGGCCAACGCCCTTCAGACAAAAGTCCTACGCTTTGTCCGATGAAAAGCCGATCGTGTGTATGAGGCTTTAGACTCTTTCTAGGCAGAGAAGTTGGTTGGAATTTGCATTATACAGCAGCCTGGATTAAAGGGGCTAAAGTTTGTTCTTCAGCTTCTGGAGGCGATACCTTAAGAGCTTGATCTGGTGAGATAGATTTGCTGAGTAACTCGTATTCCACAACCCGCCGTAGTTGGGAATCCTCTTCAAACAAAGATTCTGTGTTCAGCACAGTCCATGAGAACCAGATCTGAAAGAAAAATCAGAGAGTATTACAAATGGTCAAACTAAAGCAGCCGTTCACAACCTTTTCATCACAGAGGAACCCTTGAAAAGTTTTCAGTACCAGGGAACCCTCTGCTAAAAATGACAAAATCTACAGCTCATGATACATTAGTGTGATGGTGGGAAGAAAGCTCCTTAGACTTGTGGTCATTGGGAAGAATTACTCCCTTACAGATAGTTTAAAAAAAAAAAAAAGATAAGGGCAGAAATTGCTCAAGAAACCCCTACCAACCCTCTGGATAAAGTATGGAATGGTGCTGGTTAGCCAAAAGGAGTGAGGGCTACCCACATCCCCAAAATATGCTTGCAAAAGGGAGCGTGTTCCTCCAAGTGGGACTTTAAAGGGCAATCCTCCTCTGAGAATCAAAACCGTAAATGGATAAATTAATTAAAGGTACTTATTGGATGTGCCTGACTCCAAGGTTCCGGATTAAATGATCAAAGACAGCAGCACTGTTCCCTAATGTTTTTAATGTGGATGCAAAAATGATTGATTGTCTAAGCAATACTTTATAGTCAGTGTAAATATACAAATTACGTGACTGTACATGGTCTTAATGCTCCCATAATACTTACCGTATATACTCGAGTATAAGCCGACCCGAATATAAGCCGAATATAAGCCGAGGCACCTAATTTTACCACAAAAAACTGGGAAAACTTATTGACTCGAGTATAAGCCTAGGAGGTCCATCTGCATGCCTCACTGTGCCCAATCTCCCTACCTAATCTCCGGCGCTGTGTGACTAGACTGACATTTAACATGGGAATCTATGGAAGGGGTGCCCGGCTTTGAGAAATTGGTGCTCCCCAGCCAACAAACTGCACATTTGTAGATGAAGAGTGGGGATACATGTGTGCCAAGTTTGGGGTCCAGGGGACCTACGGCAGGCCGGAATCAGGCGCACAAATTTGAAATCCCCATAGGCGACGCTTTATTATCTTTTTTACTGGTTACATGTTTTGAGTTACAGAGGAGGTCTAGGGCTAGAATTATTTTCCCTTTCGCTCCAACTTTCGCGGCGACACCTCACATGTGTGGTTTGAACACCGTTTTCATATGTGGGCGGGACTTACGTATGCGTTCGCTTCTGCGTGCGAGCACACGGGGACAGGGGCACTTAAAAAAAATAAATAAAATGTATTGTTAATTTTACTTAAATTTTTTTATTTTGACATTTCAAAAGAAAAAAAAAAAAAATTGATCACTTTTAATCCTATTACAAGGAATGTAAACATCCCTTGTAATAGGAATATGACAGGACATGACCTCTTTACAGTGAGATATGAGGTCAATTAGAGCCCACATCTCACCTCTAGGTTGGGAAGCCTAAAATAAAAAAAATAAAACGATCACCGCTTCACAGCCGAGGCGGCGCTGTTTTTTTGAATGCCATCGCGCCCGGCCTCCGACGATCATAGACACTATCATAAAAATCTCTATGATCAGCATCCGGGGCCGGTGGATCCGTTCTCCGACTCACCGATCGCAGCGGTGAGTCGGGAGAAGCACCGGAGGACGGCGGGAGGGGGACAGGGGGACGGCTTCTTTCGCCGCACGTAAGAACGATCAAGCGGTGGAACAGCTGCTATGATCGTTCCTATGGTGTAGGGAATCGCCGGCTGAAAACAGCAATATCTGAATGATGCCTGTAGCTGCTCCCATCATTCAAATATATCTCCAAAAAGCCCAGGACATCATATGACGTCCTTTGGGCGCCAAGTGGCTATAATTGTTTTTTGCAATTATAGACATATTTTTCGTCTTGGGTTCAATCACATACCCCTGAAGAAGAGAACTACCTGTTGGTCAAACTCGAAACGTGTTGGATCCTCTCTGTTTGGTTTTTCCATACAACAGAGTAGTGGTTGTGCCTCAATGTACTGATCTCCTTTTGATGCATCCTGTACCTTTCCTGTACTTTAGATTTGTATTGTCTATTGTTATCCCAATAAATACCTTTCATTTATCCATTTACAGTTTTGATTCTCAGAGGAGGATTAAAATCCCACTAAGGCTGGTTTCACACTGGGGCGGTGGGGGCGGTGGCGGTATAGCGCCGCTATTTTTAGCGGCGCTATACCGTCTGGATTGTTGAGCTATTCGGCCGCTAGCGGTGCGGTTTTAACCCCCGCTAGCGGCCAATAAAGGGTTAATACCACCCGCAAACCGCGGCTACAGCCGCGGTTTGCGGGCGGTATTACCGCGGTATCCCATGCATTTCAATGGGAAGGAGCGGTGGAGGAGCGGTAAACACACCGCTCCTCTCACCGCTCCAAAGATGCCGCTAGCAGGACTTTTTTTACCGTCCTGCTAGCGCACCGCTCCAGTGTGAAAGCCCTCAGGGCTTTCACATTGGAGAGAAAGGAGCCGCTGTTTAGGCTCAGTTTGCAGGCGCTATTTTTAGCAAAATAGCGCCTGCAAACCGCCCCAGTGTGAAAGGGGCCTTAGAGGAACACTCTCCCTTTTGCTACCAACCCCCTGGAGGAACCCTGGTTAAACTCTGACCTAGAGGAGTAAAGGCTCTGTATTGAAGATTATGGAAAAGATTTGAAGAATGGATCATATACTGTAGCTCATCAAATTATTTGCTTTCATTTTTGTCGTGCTCCGCCCCAATCAAATGCAAACCTTTTCTCAAATCACAAAAAATTGTAAAAACGAAGAGTAAGCGAAGAGTGCAAACAAGCAAAAAAAGGGTAAAAGCTAATAAATAGTTAAATGGAAAAAATAAATAATAATCATTTGTTAGTATCCAGTGTTGTGAATAGCCTTCTCATTTGTTAAGCTGAATCACTGCTCCCATGTACTAAACTACTCCCCATTCCAGCTCTGCAGGGGTTAATGGCATTGGGTTTCAAGCTTGGTGTACGGAGGTCTGCCGACTTAAAAAAAAAAAAAAAAGTCAGCAACTACAAATACTGCAGCTGCTGACTTTTAAAATAAGGACACTTACCTGTCCAGAGCGCCCACGATGTCAGCACCCGAAGCCGATCTCTCCCTCGGCTCTCGAGTGCTGCTGCCGCCATCTTCGGTAGGGGAATCAGGAAGTGAAGCCCTGCGCATGCACGAGTTGCGCTGTGCGATCCGAATGGTTTCTGCTGTCTTGTGGGACATGTGTGTCTTCCACAAGACAGCAGGGGGACAGATAAGGCGCTGGACCTGGCGTAGATACCCGCAAATAATGCGGCCATCTATGCCCGGAAGTGGGAGCAAATACCTGTATTAAGACAGGTATCTGCTCCCCCCTCCTCCCAAATGGGACACCGGAGGGTGGGGGGGTGGGTTTCTGAAAAGCAGAAGCTCCATTTTTGGGTGGAACTCCGCTTTAAAGAAGGCCCAATGGGTTCCTGCCCCCTTTCTGCCCCCTCCTCCATTGATAAAAAAAAGTCCTGCAACATTTCCTGTGAATAGGGAACAGGCAGATGAATGACAGGATCCTCTCCGCCATTCACAGAACGTGTTACAATGCAGACAACGCTAGGACTTTTGTCAGTGGAGGACTGAACAGAAAGGGTCGTGCCTTCTTCAATGTACGTCAATGCTAGAAACCATTAACCTCCGCAGCATTGGAAGTTCAGTGCTGTGAAGAGGACCAAGCATGACTGGAGAAAAGATTTCTACAGGAACCATCAGCCTTACAGGTGAGTTATGGGACTGCAGTAACGGCAATGAAAAAAAAAATTCATTTTTATTTACAGTGCATCCGGAAAGTTTCTTTATCGTACACCACGGGACACAGAGCTAGTCATTACATAATGGGTTAAGGGTCACCAGCGGTGATTGGACACTGGCACAACCAATGGAAGACAGTTCCCCTCCATATAACCCCTCCCATCAGGGAAGTACCTCAGTTTTTTCGCCAGTGTCGAAAGGTGTTGGACGCGTTAGGAGGTGCTAAAGGAAAGCTCTACCAAAGAGACCCTCTGGGGGTAAAAGAGCTATGCTTTCGGATCCATCCAAGACGCCTACAAATGAGCTGAATCTGGATGGGATCCGGGCCTCATCCATGAGGCGTCGCCTGTAATGTCTCTCTTCGGAGGACTGGGCTCTAAGATCCAGCACTTTCGCTATTTCGCTATAAAGTCCTGGTAAGAGTCTTGTACAAGGCCCAGGGGAGAGGTATCCTTTGAATAGGAACCCATATCCCTGAAGGTTGGCACACATAGCCCACCGTGAAGGGTGAAGTTTGGTATCTGTCTGAAAACTTTCAGCAGAAAAACCTGCGGCGTGGATAAGGTGAGATTAGAAGGTCCATAACTAGGTTGGGACCTTTTTCAAAAAGTGGATGTCTTCTTTTTTTCCACCACTGGGGGGAGTAAAGAGCTGAATATACTCACCTCACTCTGTTCAGTGTCGGCTTCGGCGAAGTACACTGCTCGTCACCTCCGCTGCTGAGCTTGCTTGAGCACCCCGCTCCTCCTTCCGGTGGCCGATACAGACACCTGCAGATGCAGGTAAGTGGGGACAGGGGCTGATGAGAGTCCTCTCTCACTATGGCCACCACCATAGCGCTAAAGGCCGCGCGCTGCGCGCGGGAGCGCGCTTTATCGGAGGGGGGGGGCCGAGGCGTGCGCGGGCACGTGGCGCGCGCAGGCACAGAAACGGCGCCAAATTTAAAAGACTGTCAGTGTAAAAAGCACTGCAGCAGCAAGCAAGCTCGTTAGTTCTCTTGTTCCTGGCAGAGAAACACAGCAGCTATACAGGGACGTAAGACTCCATGTGGTTGGATTGGGTACTTCCTAGAAGACATCCATGTTATGCATAGTTATGTGTTAAAAGTTGCATACTTAATGTATTTGCTAAACTGAACACGGTAGTATATGCATTTAGGTACCTTGTATTTTGTCTAAACAGTAAGTCTTCCAGGGGAAGTAATGCGGACAAAAAGAGATAAAAGAGCACCGCCGCCTGAGACAGGGGGCTCTAGCTGTGCTGACTCGGTACCTTCCTCTCCTGTGTTGCCAAAAGCACCTGTACAGGATGAGCCATTACCTCTGTCAGGTATGGCGGCTTCCCCAGTGAAGCCTGGGCCTGCATATGTCACTGAGGACACTTTATCAGCTGCCCTAAATAATCTGGAGGAGAAAATTGCTACTTTAATCGCTAAATCCTCTAAAAAGGACAATAAGCGAAGCAGATCTCCTCCAGTATTGGACCTCCCTTCAGAAGTACCTGAGGAGGAGGAGGATGAGGAGGAGGCTACATCAGCAGAGGATGAGGAGTCAGACGGATCAGGGATATCGGATGAGCCTTTTTCGGTATCCCAGATTTTAAAGTCACAGGTGCAATGCTATGCAGGAGCCGTGCGAGCTGCATTTAGGTTACCCTCTTTGGAGGTAACAGAATCACCTGTCTCCTCCCTAGGATCATTAAGATCCCTGCAAGGTGCATGCTCCTTCCCGGTTCATCCGTTACTAGAGGATCTATTGTACGCAGACTGGCAACATCCAGATAAGCGTTTTTCACCTCCAAAAAAGTTTAACATTCTTTATCCTATGGAGGAAAATTTTTTAAAGAAATGGAGCCTGCCTACGGTAGATGCGGCTATTTCTTGTGTAAATAAAAACCTGACATGTCCAGTGGATAATGTACAAGTGTTTAAAGATCCTTCTGAGAAGAAGTTGGAATCCTTACTGAAATCCTCCTTCCTTTTGGCCGGCTCAATTATCCAACCTGCAGTAGCAGCAGTCGGTATGTGCCAGGTCGTCAGCCAACAGGTAAAGCAGGGGCTGAAGGAGCTGCCTTCAGAGCAGGCTAAAAATTGGGAGAATTTGCCTAAAGCCTTATGCTTCACAGTGGATGCCATGAGAGATTCTATCATACAGGCATCACGCCTTACACTCCAGCTGGTACAGATGCGCAGAGTACTTTGGCTTAAGCATTGGTCAGCGGAAGCCCCATGCAAAAAGTTGTTGGCAAGTTTCCCGTTCCATGGCGAACGCCTTTTTGGGGAAGATTAAAAAGATATATCCAAAAGATATCAAGTGGTAAAACGACACTTTTACCTGAGAGAAAGAAAAACAAGAGACCTTGTTTTAAACACACTCTCTCCCCAGCTCCCGGGAAATCTGACTCCAGCCAGTGGCGGCGGCCTTTTCAGCCGCCCAAAAAAGCCAAAGAACAGGCTCAGAAGAACAAGAAGCCGTGGGGTTCAAGAGCTAATAAGCAAGCCCCCAAAACCTCTCATTGAAGGGGCGCCCCCGCTCGGCCGAGTGGGGGGAAGGCTTTGTCAGTTCTCAGCGACTTGGCGGACAGAAACCCAGGACAAATGGGTGGTATCCACAATATCCTCAGGGTACAGACTGGAATTTCGAGAGATCCCATCTTCTCAATTCCGAAGTTCAAGACTCTCCAAGGATCCACAAAAAAGAGGATCCTTCTTCAAAGGTTTGAATCACTTAATAGCTCAAGGTGTGGTTACAGAGGTACCCCAAAAGGAGCAAGGTTCAGGTTTTTACTCAAACCTCTTTGTGATTCCAAAACCGAACGGAGAAGTCAGACCCATCCTGGATCTAAAAAATCTAAACCAGTTTCTGAACGTTCGCCATTTTCGAATGGAAACGATTCGATCCGTGGTCGCTACTTTAAAAGGCGGAGAATTCATTGCGTCCATAGATATCAAAGACGCATATCTACACATACCAATCCTCCCCGCTCACCAAAGATTCCTAAGGTTTGCGGTAGAAGATCGCCACTTTCAATTTGTGGCCCTGCCATTTGGTGTAGCCACCGCGCCCAGAGTATTCACAAAGGTGCTAGCTCCTCTGTTAGCAAACCTAAGAACACGGGGCAGTGCGGTAACAGCCTATCTAGACGATCTACTAGTAATAGATCAGTCAAAGGAGGGATTGGATCACGCTGTAGACACTACAGTAGGATACCTGGAGCATTTAGGATGGATTATAAACTTACAAAAATCCTCTCTCCAGGCCCAAAGAAGGATAGGGTACCTGGGCATGATCATAGATACAGCCCAAAACAGGGTATACCTGCCAGAGCCAAAGATACAGTCTCTGAAAGACCTGATCCACAAGGTCAAAGCAAACAAGAGGCCGTCTATTCGCCTTTGCATGAGACTATTGGGAAAGATGGTAGCCTCCTTCGAGGCGGTCCCTTACGCCCAGTTTCATTCGAGACTACTTCAAGGCAATATTTTAGCCTTCTGGAACAGGAAGAGCCAAGCTCTGGATATACCCATGCGCCTGTCCTCACAAGTACGCCACAGCTTCAATTGGTGGCTAGAAGCCAGGAATTTACGGAAGGGAAAGTCCTTCCTCCCAGTGGCCTGGAAGGTGGTATCTACGGATGCCAGCCTATCGGGCTGGGGTGCAGTATTCGAGGAGGCTTCTACCCAGGGAACCTGGGCCAAGACTCAGGGGATCCTGCCCATCAATGTGCTAGAGATCCGGGCGGTATATCTAGCCCTCAAAACCTGGACATACAGGTTACAGGGCTACCCAGTTCGGGTTCAATCCGACAATGCTACGGCAGTAGCTTACATCAATCACCAAGGAGGCACCCACAGTCGGGCAGCCCAAAGAGAGGTGAACCGGATCTTGGCATGGGCAGAAGAGCATGTACCTTGCATCTCTGCAATCTTCATTCCAGGGATAGAAAACTGGCAAGCAGACTACCTGAGTCGTCAGCAGCTGCTACCAGGAGAGTGGTCTCTTCACCCAGAGATCTTTCAGGCCATATGTCTGAGAGGGGGAAACCCAGATGTAGACCTGCTAGCTTCCAGGTTCAACAAGAAATTGGACAACTTTGTGTCCAGAACGAGAGATCCTCTAGCCTACGGGACAGACGCTCTAATAACTCCATGGAATCAGTTCTCTCTGATCTATGCATTCCCTCCGATCCCTCTTCTACAAAGACTGCTTCGCAGGATCAAGGAGGAGGGAATACCAGTAATCCTAGTGGCCCCAAACTGGCCCAGGAGGCCTTGGTATGCCGAGATCGTAAAAATGGCGATAGGAAGGCCCTGGAAGCTTCCACTTCGACACGACCTGCTGTCACAGGGTCCAGTATTCCACCCTTCCTTACAAAGGCTAAATTTGACGGCCTGGCTGCTGAGACCC
Source organism: Rana muscosa (assembly GCA_029206835.1). Lineage (NCBI taxonomy): Eukaryota > Metazoa > Chordata > Amphibia > Anura > Ranidae > Rana > Rana muscosa. The sequence goes on along the minus strand of CM055116.1, from coordinate 1,233,005,814 downwards.
ACATTTTGAAAAAGAGAGGGGTCTCTGGCCTGGTTCTTTCTACGCTCATTAATGCTAGAAAGCCAGCCTCCAGACTCATCTATCATAGAGTCTGGAAAGTATACGTTTCCTGGTGTGAATCCAGAAGTTGGAATCCTCTGAAATATGAAATAAGTAGGATTCTTGCTTTTTGCCAGTTAGGAGTGGATATGAAATTAGCCCTTAGCACCATCAAAGGGCAAATATCGGCTCTATCAGTCTTCTTTCAGAGACCATTGGCATCTCACTCCCTAGTTCGGACATTCATTCAGGGGGTACTGAGGATAAATCCTCCAGTCAGGTCTCCCTTGTGTCCATGGGATTTGAATTTGGTATTGTCAGTGTTGCAAAAGCAACCTTTTGAACCTATTCGCCATATTCCTTTAATTATATTAAGTAGGAAATTGGCCTTTCTGATTGCTATAGCTTCTGCTAGGAGAGTATCAGAGCTAGCAGCTCTTTCTTGTAAAGAGCCTTATCTAATTTGTCACAAGGACAAGATCGTACTACGACCCCATCCGGCTTTTCTGCCTAAGGTGGTGTCGGCTTTTCACTTGAATCAAGACATTGTTCTGCCTTCCTTTTTTCCAAACCCGCGGACGGCGGGGGAAAAATTATTACACTCTCTAGATCTAGTGAGAGCGGTAAGGGTGTATCTGCAAGCAACCGCTCAGATACGTAAAACAGATGTTTTGTTTATTTTACCAGATGGTCCCAAGAAGGGCCAAGCGGTATCAAAATCCACCATTTCCAGGTGGATTAGACAAGTAATTGTTCAAGCTTATGGTTTAAAGAACAGGACTCCTCCTTTTCCTGTTAAGGCGCACTCTACCAGGGCGATAAGTGCTTCATGGGCAGTGCACCACCAGGCTTCGATGGCTCAGATCTGTAAGGCTGCAACTTGGTCCTCAGTCCATACATTTTCCAAATTCTATCAAATAGATGTGAAAGGACATGAGGATTCCGCCTTCGGGCGAAGTGTGCTGCAGGCAGCAGTATAGGGCTTCTGGTCCGCAAGCGGTCGGTTTGATCTGTGTCTCCCCCCCTTCATATGAGCATTGCTCTGGGACGTCCCATTATGTAATGACTAGCTCTGTGTCCCATGGTGTACGATAAAGAAAATAGGATTTTTATAACAGCTTACCTGTAAAATCCTTTTCTTGGAGTACACCACGGGACACAGAGGTCCCACCCTTCTTATGGGAACCTTACTGCTTTGCTACAAAACTGAGGTACTTCCCTGATGGGAGGGGTTATATGGAGGGGAGCTGTCTTCCATTGGTTGTGCCAGTGTCCAATCACCGCTGGTGACCCTTAACCCATTATGTAATGACTAGCTCTGTGTCCCGTGGTGTACTCCAAGAAAAGGATTTTACAGGTAAGCTGTTATAAAAATCCTATTATTCACGCTTCACTTTTTCCACATTTTGTTATGTTACAGCCTTATTCCAAAATGGATTAAATTCATTATTTTCTTCAAAATTCAACAAACAATACCCCATAATGACAACGTTAAATAAGTTTGTTTGAAATCTTTGCAAATTAATAAAAAAAAAAATCCCATGTACATAAGTATTTACAGTCTTTGCTCAATACTTTGTTGAAGCTCCTTTGGTACCAATTACAGCCTCAAGTCTTTTTTAGTATGATGCCACGTACACACGATCATTTTTCCCGTCGGGAAAAATGAAATTTTTTCCTTTGGACGAGAAAAACGATCGTCTGTGGGCTTTTTGCCGTTTTTCCCGACGGGAAAAACGGCATTAATCACGATGAGAAAAATTAGAACATGTTCTAATTTTTCTCGTCGTTTTTCCTGACATTTCTTCCACGGCAGTGTTTCCCATAGGGAAACACTGCCGCGGAGCCCATAGACGGTCGTTTTTCTCGTCATTTTAAAAAATGACGAGAAAAATGACCGTGTGTGGGGAACAAGCTGTTCCCTCGTTTAAAATGTCATTATTCATGGCGGTTTTTAAACCGCCGTGAATAATGATCGTGTGTAGGCGGCATAAGGCTACAAGATTGGCACACTTATTTTTGGGCAGTTTCTCCCATTCTTCTTTGCAGGGCCCCTAAAGCTCCATCAGGTTGGATGGGGAGCGTCGGTGCACAGCCATTTTCACATCTCTCCAGAGATGTTTAATTGGGTTCAAGTCTGGGCTCTGGCTGAGCCACTCAAGGACATTCACAGAGTTGTTCCATAGCCACTTCTTTGTTATCTTGGCTGTCTGATTAGGGTTGTTGTCCTGTTGGAAGATGACCCTTCTCCCCAGTCTGAGGTCCAGACCTTCTGGAGCAGGTTTTCATCAAGGATGTCTCCGTACATTGCTGCATTCATCTTCCCCCCCAATCCTGACTAGTCTCCCAGTTCCTGCCGCTGAAAAACATCCCCACAGCATGATGCTGCCACCACCATGCTTCACTGTAGGGCTGGAATTGGCCAGGTGATGAGCGGTGCCTGGTTTCCTCCAGACTTGACTCTTGCCATTCAGGCCAAAGAGTTCAATCTTTGTTTCATCAGACCAGAAAATGTTGTTTCTCATTGTCTGAGAATGCTTCAGGTGCCTTTTGGCAATCTCCAGATGAGCTGTCATGTGCCTTTTACTGAGGAGCGGCTTCCGTCTGGCCATCTACCATACAGGCCTGATTGGTGGAGTTCTGCAGAGATGGTTGTTTTTCTGGAAGGTTCTCCTCTCTCCACAGAGAAATGCTGGAGCTCTGTCAGAGTGACCATCAGGTTCTTGGTCACCTCCCTGACTGAGGCCCTTTTCCCCCCGATCGCTCGGTTTGGCCTGGCGGGCCGCTCTAGGAAGAGTCCTGGTGGTTCCAAACTTCTATTTACGGATGATGGAGGCCACTGTGCTCATTGGGACCTTCAATCCTGCTGAAATTTAGCTGTACCTTTCCCCAGATCTGTGCCTCAATACAATCCTGTCTTGGAGGTCTACAAACAATTCCTTGGACTTCATGGCTTGGTTTGTGCTCTGACATGCACTGTTAACTGTGGGACCTTATATAGACAGGCGTGTGCCTTTCAAAATCATGGCCAATCAACTGAATATACCACAGGTGGACTCCAATCAAGTTGTAGAAACATCTCAAGGATGATCAGTGGAAACAGGAGGCACCTGAGCTCAATTTTGAGTGTCGTGACAAAGGCTGTGAATACTTAGGTACACGGGATTTTCTTTGTTTTTTTATTTTTAATAAATTTGCAAAGATTTCAAACAAACTTCTTTCACGTTGTCATTATGGGGTATTGTTTGTAGAATTTTGAGGAAAATAATGAATTTAATCCATTTTGAAAAAGGCTGTAACATAACAAAATGTGGAAAAAGTGAAGCGCTGTGAATACTTTCCGGATGCACTGTAGACTTGCAAATGTATTCCGCTAGGTGATGCCAAGATGATTATGGAAAAGAGGGAAGGCACTATAACTTTATAAACTGGCTGAAAACAAAGTTTATCAGGAAAAATGGGTGTTTCCATTGGGAATGACTCTCAGTACCTGCGAAGGGTTGTAGTTGGAATCAATAAATGAAGGAGTAACATTGCCGGCCACAATCCAGCCGACGAAAGACGAGAGAATGCCGCGGTCACAGTGATATCCAAGAGCATCCTAAAAAAAAAGAAAAAGAAGGGAAGACAGAATTGTGAAAAGCAGGTCAGCCACTTCATTTGCCCCAGGTAAAGGAAAGACATCTATACAGTGGAACCTCGGATTGTGAGTAACGCGGTTAACAATCGTTACGCATTACAAGCACTGTATTTCTAAAAATCCGAACTCGGTTTGCGAGTGTTGTCTCGCAAAACGAGCAGGATTGAAGCCAAAGTGGTGTGCAGTACCGCATTTGGCCTGAGGTGGGGGGGGCGCCGGAGCTGATCGGCACTGTTCAGGAACCGTTCGGAAATGCTCGGAAATACTCCGTCCCCGAGCCTTTCCAAGGTCAGCCGAGCTGTCCTTGAGCCTTTCCGTGTGTTCCAGAGGCTCTCCAGTGCCCCCCACCTCTGGCCGCATGCAGTATTGCGTGCCATTGAAGTCAATGCGGAACAAATTATTTTCGTTTCCATTGACTTCAATGGGGAAACTCGCTTTGATATGCGAGTACTTTGGATTACGAGCATTCTGCTGGAACGGATTATGCTCGTAATCCAAGGTTCCACTGTACTGCACATGATACCCAGTGAGATGTTTTGTTTCATTGTCAACCATAGAAGCATCTAACTGGGTGCAAGTAAAACAGTCTTCTGTTATGGATGGTGCCCACTATGTACTCCCTGTTACCATAGGCCTGGGCACACCCTAATCATCTTGTGCAGTGCAGATTGCCCCTACAGCCCTGGGGCAGATTGCCCGTATGGCCCCTTCCCTTTGTGAATGAACACAGTAAGTGATCGGTACCATGTGTTTGAGCTTTGGAGTGCACACCCTAATGCACCTATGCCGGTTACCTTGTGCTGTTGGTAGAGCAGCTTCTGCACGCACTCCTCCTCCATGTATCTGAATGCTGCTTTACAGAGCTGGTCCATGAGGTGTAGGCTGCCTTTATCTCTGTGCCACAGCTGTTGACTTATGAGGACCTGAGTCCAGAACTCCAGCACCGCCACCGGGCCCACTTCATTGGGATTAGTGCTAGCAGCAATGTGGGTCTATGGGGAAAAAGAGGACATGTCATTTCTCCAAAGATTGTGATACTTCCTCGCTAGACTGTTCCACTGCCCCCGTGCAGAAGAAGCGGTTGGACCTCCCATCTTCTACATCCTCCCAAAGAACATCACGCAGATTGTTAATATATTATTATAATGAAGGAGAAATCCATAAGTGATAGTCACCATTTGAGTCTGCTCACCAGTAGTGCCAAAATGGTTAGAACAAACAAGAGCTGGGAGATTTTGGCCCAATAAAAAATCTGCGATTAAAAAAAAAAAAAAAAAAAAACTTGATTCACATCAAGTTTTTTTTTTTCTGATGGACACCGCGCCGGTGATAAGGAGCTGCGGGAAGGAGTTTTTAGGCGAGGCTGCGGCTTCGGCCTAGTTCGCAGCAATCCCGGGAAAAGGCCGCGGACTAGGCCGAAGCCACGGCCTCGCCTAAAAAATCCTGCCCGCAGCTCGCTGCGATCCTGGGAAAAGGCCGCGACTTCGGCCTAGTCCGTTGCGTCCGGCCTCGCGGCCTTTTTCCCAGGATCGCGGCAAGCTGAGGGCAGGATTTTTTAGGCGAGGCTGCGGCTTCGGCCTAGTCCTATGGAAAAAAAAATTGATTTGGTCAAAATCTGAATCGATTTGACCTCACGACTCGATTCAAATCGATTTTTTCCCCAGTCCTAGAACAGACTAAAAATATCATCGGAAAGTTAAAAGTATAAGTTCACCTTTTGAAAAAATAAAAAGAAAAGCACATTCTTTTTGCAGGTTAAAAAAAATGTGCATTTATTATTTCTTTTCTAAGGAGCCTGCAGAGCATTGCACCGTGATCAGCAGATCGCATGTGCGATGTCCAGGCCCTGCAGACTCTCAGGATCGCTGACTGCCCATACCTACCTCCATTACAGACTGGCAGTTACCTGAGAGCAATAAGAACAAAGAACTACGAGGACGTTCACCAGCTCCCGTGCAGTTCACTGAGAACGACAAGCCATCAGCCACAATAACTGATGGTACTTGTAGTCTATTCATTGACGGGAAACTGTAAATTAATGACGAGGCCGCAAGGGCAGAGCCCTGCATGGCTGCGCTGTTTTCAAATTGTGACAGTGAATGTGGGGAGAGGATCCTCCGCCCACTGTCACAGGGAGGGGAGGGTGTGAGGGCACAGATGCTGGAACAGGTTACATGTTCTACCCTAAAAACAGGTGGAACATGTAACATGTTTCAAAGGTGAACTTATCCTTTAAACCAGGGTAGGCAACCTGGGGCCATCCCAGCTGTTGGAGACCATCATGCCTCTGGGAGTAATTGTAACTGTCAGTCTTGCAATGCCTCATGGGAAATGTAGTTCCACAACAGTTGGAGGGCCCCAGGTTGCCTACCCATGCTTTAAACCATTTGAATTTAAAAAGGAAATCCATGTACAGCAGAACTCAGACCAGGAGAGGGAGAAGCAACAGAAAAAGGCAATAGGTTTTGCTGCAGTGCTCATACTGTATACTAAAAATAGACATGCTGATGGAAAAAGAGAGCAAAGTGACAGGGAGGCGAGTTCAGAAGTCTGTTGCTTCTACTTTCACAGGCTGGGAAAGGGACAAAACCTACAAGTGTTATTAACCGCTGGCCGCCCGCCCAACGTCATATGGCGTCACGGACTTTGAGCGGTGATATCTGAATGATGGGTGCAGCTACAGGAATCAATCAGATTGATTATTTTAGAGGCGGCGATTCCCTGCACCATAAGAACAATTATAGTGGCTGTTCAGCCGCTTGATCGTTCTTATAGGCGGCGAGAGGGGACGTCCCCTCCTGCCACCCTACGGTGTTTCTACCAACTCACCCGTGCAATCAGTGAGCCGCAGAAGGGATCCAATGGCGCCGCATGTTGATCACAGAGATTTCCGGTGGGCCAGATGGTCCCCGGGGTCTCTATGATTGTTCGGAGGCCGGGCGCGAAGTTATGACTTCACGCCCGTCCTCCGCATTTGAGAAAAATGCCGCCACGGCTAGGAAGCCAGGATCGTTTTTTTTTTTTTCCCAGGCTTCCCAGCTTAGGAGGTGAGATGTGGGGACTTATAGACTTCAGACATCACTGTAAAGAGGACCTGTCATGCCATATTCCTATTACAAGGGATGTTTAAAAGTGATCAAAAAAAATAAATTTAAAAGAAAAGAAAGCTAGAAAAATTAAAGTAAAATAAACAATACATTTTTTTAAAGCACTGTTGTCTTTGCGTGCTCGCTCGCAGAAGCGAACGCATACGAAAGTCGCGCCCACATTTGTAAACAGCGTTAAAAACCACACACACGTGCGGTATCACCGCGAACGTTAGAGTGAGAGCAATAATTCTAGTGCTAGACCTCCTCTGCAACTCAAAACATGTAACCTGTAAAAAAAATTAAATAAAGCGTCGCCTATGGGGATTTTCAGGTACAGAATTTTGGCGCCATTCCACGAGCATGTGCAATTTTAAAGCGTGACATGTTGGGTATCTATTTACTCAGCGTAACTTCATCTTTCACATTACACAAAAAAATTGGGCCAACTTTTTTTTTATTTTGTATAAAGCAAAAAACCCGCAATAAGCGTATATTGATGGGTTTGCACAAAAGTTTGGGAGTCTACAAAATAGGGGATAGATTTATAGCAATTTTTTTATTTTTTTTACTAGTAATGGTGGCGATCTGCGATTTTTATCGGGACTGCAACATTGCATCGGGTCCTTAGGGATGTGTCGGGCGCACGCCCCCTATACTTAAAGCGCCCGCCGGAAAGTGATTTGCGCAGGAGTGCCATTCTGCCGCCGTCCATCAATGGTGGGCAGTCGTCGGCAAGTGGTTAAACAGGTATGGTCTTCAATCTTCGGAGCAGCCAATCCTCTCCTCCTCTAATTCCTGGACTCACCTGGACCATGTTAGTGAGCAGCTTGACATTCTCCCCATAGTTGATGGAAGTCAGGTGCTGGGTGACCTTGTGAGTCATCTGCATAGTCATCCCCTGAGGAACCCCGCTGTCCAGCTGCAGGAAGAGCTGTATATAGGACAGAAACCTGAACAGGAGAGGACAGGATGAGAAAACTCAGGAGAGAAGAAGATCTGTATAAACATGAGAACCATTATTATCACATCTATAAATACCAATACAGCTAAATTTTATTCCATCACAGTCCACACCTATACACACAGGCTAAAAAGTTTAACCTTAAAAAAAAAGACCCCAGAGGGGTAAAAATAAAAAAAAGCTCAGGCTGCAAGCGGCTTCATAGTTACATAGTTAGGTCAGGTTTTAAAAAAAAAAATAAAAAAAAAAAAGAAGACACAAGTCCATCTAGTTCAACCAATAAAAAAAAAAAAAAATTAAAGCGGGAGGTCCACACAAAAAGTGAACATCCGCTTTTCGGAACCCTCCCCCCCTCCGGTGTCACATTTGGCACCTTTCAGGGGGGTGGGGGGTGCAGATACCTGTCTAATACAGGTATTTGCACCCACTTCCGGGCATAGAAACACACAGTTCCCAGAACACAGCGAGGAACAGTGAGAACGGCGCAGCGCGACTCGCGAATGCGCAGTAGGCAACCGGGCAGTGAAGCCGCAATGCTTCACTTCCTGATTCCCTCACCGAGGATGGCGGCACGGGCAGCCGAGAGACAAGCGATTGCTCGTCTTCTGCTGCCGACATCGCGGGCACCCTGGACAGGTAAGTGTCCATTTATTAAAAGTCAGGAGCTGCAGTATTTGTAGCTGCTGGCTTTGAATATATTTTTGTTTAGGTGGACCTCCGCTTTAAATACAATCCCATATACACAATCCTATACCCTATAACAGTTACATCGTTACATAGTTAGTCAGGTCGAAAAACATAAAAAAAACACAATAATAATAATAATAATAATAATAATAATAATAATATCATACAATCCCATATACCCAATTCTATACCCACAGTTGATCCAGAGGAAGGGGAAAAACCCCAGCAGAGCATGATCCGATTTGCTACAACAGGGGAAAAAATTCCTTCCTGATCCCCCGAGAGGCAATCGGATTTTCCCCGGATCAACTTTACCTATAAATGTCAGTACCCAGTTATATTATGTACATTTAGGAAAGAATCCAGGCCCTTCTTAAAAGCAATCTACTGAGCTGGCCAGAACCACCTCTGCAGGGAGTCTATTCCACATTTTCACAGCTCTTACTGTGAAGAAACCTTTCCGTAGTCGGAGGTGAAATCTCTTTTCCTCTAGACGTAAAGAGTGTCCTCTGTGATGACCTTAACCACTTCAGCCCCGGAGGGTTTTACTCCCTTCATGACCAGGCCATTTTTTTGCTATACAGCACTGCATTACGTTAACCGACAATTGTGCGGTCGTGCGACGCTGTACCCAAATACAATTGATGTCCTTTTTTTCCCCACAAATAGAGATTTCTATTGGTGGTATTTGATCATCTCTGCGGTTAACAAAAAAGACTGACAATTAAAAAAAAGAAATTCTATATATTTTACTTTCTGCTATAAAAGATATCCCCCCCCAAAAAAATCGAATTTCTTCATCAATTTAGGCCAATATGTATTCTGCTACATATTTTTGGTAAAAAAAAAAATCCCAATAAGCGTATATTGATTGGTTTGTGAAAAAGTTATAGCGTCTCCAAACTATGGGATATTTTTATTTTTTACTAGTAATCAGCGATTTTTAGCGGGACTGCGACATTGCGGCGGACAAATCGTACACTTTTGACACTTTTTTGGGGACCAGTGACATTATTACAGTGATCAGTGTTAAAAATATGCACTGTTACTGTACTGACACTGGCTGGGAAGGGGTTAAAATCAGGGGCGATCAAAGGGTTAGGTGTGTCCCTAGGGGGTGCTTGCTAACTGTGGGGGGCGGTTTCCCTGACTGGGTGAAGACAGATCTGTGTTCCTGCTCAGCAGGAACAAAAGATCTCCATCTTATCCCCTGTCAGAACGGCGATCTGCCTTGATCACCGTTCTGTCTCTCTGGGGAACGATCACGGCTCCGCCGGACCCGCTGATTGGCATCTCCTGTGTACAATCTGCATTGCGATCGCACCTCCGGCGGTGTGCACACACCTCCCCAGTGGCTATTTCACTAAATGAGGTACAGGTACGTCATTTTGTGCAATAAAGCCGACCTGCCGCAGTACATCTGTGGTAGGCGCTCGGCAAGCGGTTAAAGTGAATTACTCAACACCAAGCTCACTATATGGACCCCTTATGTATTTGTACATGTTGATTATATCCCCCCTTATTCTCCTCTTCTCAAGAGAGAATCGGACGTTACAATCACTTTAAGACAAACTGCATTTATCCTTTTTGCCATGACATAACCTAACTCACCATACTTCACAGATGCATTTGCACCTCTATCCTCTGGCCATAGTTTTTGGTGTTTGTTTACATCCAGCATCACAAGCATCACTTCTGTCACTTCTATCCTGAGGCCAAAGATGAAGGAAGACATTCCCACAAACGTCCATAAGGACTAATGCACCGGCGTGGTCAAGACAGTAAAGCTGGATATACATAAATCAAAATTTGGCCCGTTCAGCAGGGACCAGCCAAATTTAACTTTGTGTGTAGCCCGATCTGTTTAACAAAGCCAATCATTAGATTATCTTCTGTCCAATAGTCCTGCTGGAAAACCTTTTTCGATCGGCGGCATGCAGCCAATGGTTGCAGCCGCTGATCGGTGTATTCCGACAGCAAGGGAGTCAACGCTGCCAGAATACAATAGAACAGGTAATTTCTGCATCCATATTGTTGTATTGTTGTGTGGTTGAACAAAAAAATAAAAATTTAGTGTGTAGCTGGCTTAAGACTGAGCTACTGTAATGCGGTGCCGCCTACACATAATGAAACTACACCTCCCACAGTTCTTTCCTAAACAGCATTTTCGCCAGTCCAAAGTTGACCAATCAGGTGGGGACATAAGGAGGCAAGAAGGACATAATGTGTGGGCATGCCTGGACTTCTTGTCGCTACATTATTTTCCATAAAGGGCTCCTGTGCCAGCACCTGGCTACACACTCCCCCCACTAAATCTCTTTGGTCCCCAAAGATAAAAGATGTAGACAAACTCTGTCGTGTAAGTATGCATCTGTGGTGGGATGGGGGTTTGGGTCTGGGAAGAGAAAAAAGGGGGTGCATCTGTAAAAGAATATAGCCGGGTGCTGGGGCTCCTGCACAGGAGTTACATCATCAGTAGCATTCCAAAGAGGAGTGACGGGAACCTAGCATTGTACGGTGCAATGAGGGACAGCCTTAATCTGCCATCTCCATAAACAGGTATAAAAAGGCAGATGAATCGGCTCTAATGTGCAAGTTTGTTGGGAAGTTGCAAATTATGGCAACAGCAACGGAAATATAGTTCCACGTTAACAAAAAAATTCAAGATAGACCCGAAAACCATTTTAGCCAACAAAAAATTGGCTTCAGGTATGATGGTCCCTCTTGCTTCTGCCTTTAAAAAAGGCAAACTGGCCCACCAAATCTTTGCCTCTATTCAAAATATGGTTTAGATTAAATGTTACATTAAAGGGTCAGTACTTCAGCCTGTGGCAAGTGTTGGAAAGTTAAACCCCCTGACAGTTTCTTGTAACTCTTGGGAACATCATTTGTGAGATCTCCAAATTCCCAACTCTGCACCCCTGTTGTGTGCCCATTATGAGGGGATCCCACCACCCCCCGCTTGAATGTTTATGGATTTTATATTATGAAGAAGCTGGGTCACACAAAGGTGGGCGGGGAACACCCAAAATTCCCAGGTGGACAGGAACAGGATTGGTAGGGGGTCCAACCATTGGACCATGCCCACCAAGCTCCCCTTATAAATTTGAAATATACTACTCAGGAGAGTGACCCTCAAAAGAGTCTATATAGTCCCTTTAAACACTTGTTTATTTAGGATTAGAAGAGAGAAGACTCACAGTTCATTTTTCAGTAGATAGCTGGGACATGGATAAAACATGGGCAGGATTTTATCCAGAATATGGACCACGGCACGCAGATGTCTTGCTTGCACCAGGTCCCCCAGCATCATCACACCTTCCGCGCAGAACTTGTCCACCCTATGGAGACAAAAGAAGTCAAACAATCACCAAATATGTACTGGGCTTGGAGACCTCCTAGTTCCTATTCCCAATGACCAGATGGATTGAAGGCCGTTCAAGTTTACATACCCAGTACTGATGAGGACTCTACAGGTGAACGTCTTGGCCTAAACATAATCCGCCATTACCCATTTATCATACCTCGCAGATGCATACCGGTTTACTCACATTGTAACCCTTACATTGTTTTCTTTCGTATATTTTCTTTTTCGGTTTTCCTTGTTTTCTTGTAACTTTGTTCGCTGTATATTTTGTTAAAAGGTCACGCAAGAGATATATTCGTGTACTTTTTTTATCCTGTTCCTTGAATGTAACGGTAGCCTCTCGGTACCTACACTTTCTGTACTCACCTGATATACCTCAATAAAACGTTTGTAAACGAAAAGAAGTCAAACAAGATGGAAGCCAAAGCCTAGATATGACCACAGACATACAAAGGAAAACCTTTACCTCATGTCTGATGCCCTGTACACACGATCGGATTTCCTATGGATTCTAATCCGATGGATTTTTCCATTGGAAATCCGATGAAGCTGACTTCCATCAGTCTTGCCTACACACCATCAGTCAAAAATCCGACCGTCCCAAACGCGGTGACGTAAAACACTCCGACGAGCCGAGAAAAATTAAGTTCAATGCTTCTGAGCATGTGTTGACTTGATTCTGAGCATGCGTGGGTTTTTTCTCCGATGGAGTTCCCCACAGACGATCGGAATTTGCTATCGTTTTTTTCTTTTTCGTACATCACGGGACACAGAGCGACTTAGTCATTACTAATGGGTTATATAGTTTACCTTCAGGTGTTGGCACTGGCCAATTCCAAACCGGAAGTACCCTCCCCTATATAAGCCCCTCCCACCCGGGAGCACCTCAGTTTTTTGCCAGTGTCTAAGGTGTTGGCCAAAGAGTAACATGTGTTTTCACTGGGCTTGCGTACAGGTTCTTTTGGGCCTTAGTAAGCTGTTCCGGATCCCACCAAAAAAGCTTCATAGCTAAACGGTCGGTACCCGGGCCTTGCAGCAGAAGAGCAAGGTTTTGCCTGTAATGCTTCTCTTAGGAGGGCTGGACCCTGGGATCCAGAGCTCTGGTCATACCCACGACCAAGACGCTGTCTGTGCAGGGTGCTATACAGGTCCAGGGGAGTGGAATCCTTGGGAACCCGGTCCCTGAAGGTTTAATTACAATGCCTGCCGTGATAGGTGAAGTTTGGACTTTTGTGGACCAAACAAAGTCCTGCGGCGGGGATCAGGTAAGTGGGGGCCCTCAGGAACTTGGTTCTATTGGGGGACCCCCAAGCCTAATTTGTCTTTCTGTCTGTTACCTAACGGTATTCCCGCTAAATATCTGTGTTTGCCTATAACTACTGAAAATGTAAAATTTTAATAGTAGTCAAGAAAAAAAAAAAAAAAACAGGGACCGCGGTACCTGTGTTAAACCACTAGAGGCCGCTGTAGTCCATTTTTCTTGTAAATGTGGATCTTTGGTTTTCTCAACTCAAAAGATCCAGGCAGCTGGTAAGTTTCTCTGAGGGAATCCACTTCCTCTGCCCTGTTGCTGCGTTCATCCACCGCACAGGCCCTCCGGCAAAAAGGGCCCTGGCTCCTAGTCCTCTGTTGGTTTTCGAAAAGGGCGCCATTGGCGCACGGGCGCGCGCGCGGGCGCGTGCACGCGCCTCCTATGAAAAAAAAGGGGCGGGGCGGGTGGATGACGCTCGATGCGCGCCGCGGCGCTTCTGCGCATGTGCGGGCGTCCCAGCATGGTTAAAAGACACAGTACAAGTGTCAGCTGCATGCAAACAGAGCTAGCAACAAACAGTGGCACACAGAGGCGGTTGATGCAGGCATCCCCATAGAAAGGCACTTTAGTGGACACCAGCTGGTATATAGCAGCACCTGTGTTAGACTATTACCAGCAAAAATTGGTGTATGACGACGGGAATACCTCAGCTTTGTGCTTAAAGGATATGTCGTCCAGACGCTCCGGAAATAGATCTTCCAGGAAGCCAAAGGGGTCTCCATCGGGCTCTGAGGATATTGGGCATGCTTGCACTGCACCAATCTCCCCTGAGAATGCAGAGGTCAGTAGCCGTAGAAACCCCGCAGGAATGCCTGGTGCTGCGGCTGTCCCCAGTCCACCTGCTCCTGTATATATAACAGAGGAGGTTTTATCCTCAACTCTGGGAGGATTGGAAGAGAGATTAACAGCATTGATCGCTGCTTCCCTGTCACAGGAAAAGCGCGTCCGATCTCCGTCTCCTCCTTCAGAGTGCCTGTTAGTGGAGGAACAGCCCCACACAGAGATCGACCTACCTGAAGGGGATCAGGATGAGGTTGATTCACTTATAGAGGAATCAACAGTGGAAGAACCTTTCTCAGCTTCTCAGGCTGAAAGATTATGGGTTCAGTCTCTGACTAACATGGTCCGATCAGCATTTAAAATGCCTCTGGCGGAACCACCATCCACTACGGTTTCCTCGCTGGGGTCGCTAAAAGCTCCCCAGGCGGTCTGTTCCCTCCCAATCCACCCTTTATTAGAAGGGCTTATTTACCAGGATTGGGAGCATCCTGATAAAATATTTGCTCCCCCCAAGAGATTTCCGGTGATCTATCCCATGGAGGATAAGTTCATAAGAAAATGGAGGGTCCCTATAGTGGACGCAGCCATCTCTTCTGTTAACAAATCACTGACATGTCCAGTAGATAATGTTCCAATGTTCAAAGACCCAATAGATAAAAAATTGGAGTCTTTACTAAAATCTGCTTTCTCTACAGCAAGTATGGTGACACAACCTGCGGTAGCAGCGATTGGAGTCTGCCAAGCAGTGAAAGATCAGTTGAAACAAGTCTTAAGGGACTTACCAGATCAGCAGGCTCATGCCCTAGCTGACCTGCCTAGAGCCTTGTGTTTTGCGGTGGACGCCATAAAGGATACAATCCAACAGGCCTCCCGCTTTACGCTGTCTATAGTACATATGCGTAGGCTTCTGTGGCTCAAAAACTGGTCTGCTGAAGCTCCCTGTAAAAAACTGCTGGTTAGCTTCCCATTTCATGGAGAACGCTTATTTGGAGAAGATCTGGACAAATATATCCAGAAAATTTCTGCCGGTAAAAGTTCACTCTTACCGGTTAAGAACAAGGGTAGAAGTCCTTCTTTTAAGAGGCCTACCTCTCCAGTCCCGGGCACATCGGCTGTGAAGCAGTTCCGACGGCCTCCGCGGTCAAATTCAGGGGGCAGAAATCAGGGACAATCACAGGGTAACAAGAAGCCCTGGATCAAGAGAGGTACAAAACCTCCCCCTAAGGCATGAAGTATTGCCCCCGCTCAATCGGGTGGGGGGAAGACTTCAGTTGTTCACAGAGACCTGGCGGGACACCATCAGAGACAGATGGGTGCTCTCCGCAGTAAGTCTGGGATACAAGCTGGAGTTAAAAGGCACTCCTCCTGCCCAATTTATGAGGTCAAACGTGCCAAGAGATCCCCAAAAGAGAGGATCCCTCCTTCTGGCACTAGAACAACTATTGCTCCAAGGGGTAATCATGAAGGTTCCCCTGGAAGAAAGCGGATTCGGGTTTTACTCGAACCTTTTCACAGTCCCCAAACCAAATGGGGACGTGAGGCCCATATTAAATCTAAAAGGGCTAAACAAGTTCCTAAATATCAGGACCTTTCGGATGGAGTCGATCCGATCAGTGGCCACCGCCCTACAAGGGCAGGAATGGCTAGCCTCGATCGACATAAGGGATGCTTATCTGCATATTCCCATCTTTCCGGCCCATCAGAAATTTCTACGCTTTGCAGTAGAAGGGCGCCATTTTCAGTTCAGAGCCTTACCTTTCGGTCTGGCCACAGCACCACGAGTGTTCACAAAAATTCTGGCCCCATTATTGGCCAATCTAAGAACACAGGGTGTAACGATGATGGCATATCTAGACGACCTGCTACTAATAGACCACTCAGTGGAAAAGCTGGAAGTAGCTATTCACAAGACAATCGAGTATCTGGAATATCACGGTTGGATTATCAACCGGGACAAGTCAGCTCTAAGACCAGTCAAAAGTCTGGAATACTTAGGGCTAAGGCTGGATTCAAATCAGAGAAAGATTTTCTTACCTCCAGAGAAGGTGTCGTCTTTAAGAAATTTGACCCACTTAGTGGGTACAAAAAGAAAACCATCCATACGTCTCTGCATGAGGCTGCTGGGAAAGATGGTGGCTTCATTCGAAGCGGTACCCTACGGTCAATTCCATTCAAGGAATTTGCAAAGGGCCATACTGTCAGCCTGGAACAAAAAAGTTCAGGCTTTAGACTTACCAATGTCCCTGTCCCCTTCCGTTCGCAAGAGCCTCCATTGGTGGTTGGTGCCCCAGAATCTGGAAAGAGGGAAAACCCTTCAGTCCGGTTTCTTGGAAGGTGGTCACTACAGATGCCAGCCTCATCGGCTGGGGGGCAGTGCTGGAGCAATGGTCTCTCCAGGGCAGGTGGTCAGAAGCAGAAAAGGCCCTGCCCATCAATCTCTTAGAGATACGAGCAGCCCGGTATGCCCTAGTAGCATGGACATCCAAACTCCAGGGGTCCCCTGTCAGAATTCAATCAGACAATGCCACGGCAGTGGCATATATCAATCATCAGGGTGGCACCAAAAGTCGTGCAGCCCAGAAGGAAGCAAATTGCATCCTGGAGTGGGCAGAAAGATATGTCCCAGCCATATCCGCGGTTTTCATCCCAGGAGTGGAAAATTGGAGAGCGGACTTTCTAAGTCGCCAACAATTATGCCCGGGGGAATGGTCTCTTCACCCCGAGGTTTTCCAGGCAATATGCCAGCGGTGGGGAACACCGGATGTAGATCTGCTAGCATCCAGATTCAACGCAAAGGTGGACAGGTTTGTGTCTCGCACAAGGGATCCCCTAGCTTGCGGCTCGGATGCCCTAGTGTTCCCTTGGGATCGGTTCAAGCTGATATATGCATTCCCACCGCCACAATTGTTACCGCGATTACTCCGCAGAATCAGGGTAGAAAAGAAACCAGTGATTCTGGTGGCTCCAGCGTGGCCCCGAAGGGCATGGTACGCGGAGATGGTAAAAATGTCAGTGAGGAGTCCTTGGACCCTCCCACTTCGTCCGGACCTGCTGTCGCAAGGACCGATATACCACCCTTCCTTACCAGCCCTAGGTTTGACGGCCTGGCTATTGAAGCCCACATTCTGAAAAAGAGAGGGCTCTCTAATTCTGTGGTATCTACCATGATCAATGCCAGGAAACCGGTATCCAGGCAGATCTATTATAGGATCTGGAAAGCGTACATTACGTGGTGTGAGACCAAGAAATGGCATCCACGTAAGTACATGATAGGGAGGATTCTGGACTTCCTACAGTGGGCTGTAGATAGGAAGCTGGCCTTGAGTACTATCAAGGGTCAGATTTCGGCCTTGTCAATATTTTTTCAAAGGCCCTTGGCTTCGCATTCACTAGTCAAAGCCTTTATACAAGGAGTGATGCGTATTAGCCCTCCGGTTAGTATTCCCATATGTCCTTGGGACTTAAACCTGGTTCTGTCGGTTCTACAGAAACAACCGTTTGAACCATTACAACACATTTCCTTGGTTCTTCTCACCAGGAAATTGGTTTTCTTAGTAGCCATTTGTTCGGCTAAAAGAGTGTCGGAATTAGCAGCTATGTCCTGTAAGGAGCCATATCTGGTTGTCCATAAGGACAGAGTAGTATTACGTCCTCATCCAGCCTTTCTTCCTAAGGTGGTATCGAGGTTTCATTTGAACCAAGATGTGGTTCTTCCTTCTTTTTTCCCCAAACCTATCTCAGTAGAGGAAAAGTTATTACATTCTTTGGATGTGGTAAGAGCAGTTAAAGCTTATCTAAAAGCCACTGCTCAGATTCGCAGAACGGATTCTTTGTTTGTTCTGCCGGAAGGCCCCAGAAGGGGTCAGGCAGCATCAAAATCTACTTTAGCCAAGTGGATTCGACAGGTCATAATACAAGCCTATGGCTTGAGAAAGAGACCGCCTCCGTTCAAAGTTAGGGCGCACTCCACAAGAGCGGTTGGAACTTCATGGGCAGTGCATCACCAGGCCTCCCTGGCTCAAGTATGTAAGGCCGCAACATGGTCTTCGGTACACACGTTTACTAGATTCTATCAGGTAGACGTTAGAAGTCAGGAGGATGTCGCCTTTGGGCGCAGTGTGTTGCAGGCCGCAAAAGATCCTCATGCCTGATGGCGCCCAGCTTATGTACCCCCCCCCTCATTTGGCATTGCTTTGGGACGTCCCATTAGTAATGACTAAGTCGCTCTGTGTCCCGTGATGTACGAAAAAGAAAAAGGGATTTTTATAACAGCTTACCTGTAAAATCCTTTTCTTGGAGTACATCACGGGACACAGAGCTCCCACCCCTCTTTTTGGGACACTTATTGCTTGGCTACAAAACTGAGGTGCTCCCGGGTGGGAGGGGCTTATATAGGGGAGGGTACTTCCGGTTTGGAATTGGCCAGTGCCAACACCTGAAGGTAAACTATATAACCCATTAGTAATGACTAAGTCGCTCTGTGTCCCGTGATGTACTCCAAGAAAAGGATTTTACAGGTAAGCTGTTATAAAAATCCCTTTTTTTCCCATCGGTATAATTTAAAACATGTTCTAATTTTTCCTACTGATGGAAAAAAGACCGATGGGGCCCACACACGATCGGTTTGTCCGATGAGAAAAGTCCATCGGTCTTTTTTCATCAGAAAAACCGATCGTGTGTACACGGCATTACTTTTGATCCCCAATCTGCTCTAAGAAGCACATATATAACATTTTTCATAAATAAACCTGGGCAATTAAAAACAATTAAGGCCCATTTGCACCACTGTGCTGCAGTAACGCACATTATGTACATTGGTGCACTGTGGTGCTGATCATTATGAATGGCATGCCAACACACCTCAATGGGCAGTACCTTACCAACATGTGATGCAATAGCAAAATGTTCTGCTTCTTGGTCCACCTTGGTGTGTTAAGCAGCCCGTTTAACTAAATGGGCTTTTTTATTTTTGCAACCTACAGTAATGTGCGTGCATAAATGCACCACAACGGACTACTCTGATATGACTGGGCCCTTAAAGACTAAACCATTCAGTTACTTTTATAGCGGTTGTGATTAATTCCCTTAAACAGGGGAGTCAAACTCAATTTCATCATGGGCCGCATCAGCATTATGATGGTTTCCAAAAGGGCCGGCTGTATCTGCAAGATTAGATGTCCAGCGCATCCCCTCCCCTTACATTAGATGTCAAGAGCCACCCCACCCTCAGAAGTTGAGTCCCTTACCCCACAGTGCACCCCCCTTTCTTTCTCGTACATCACGGGACACAGAGCGACATAGTCATTACTAATGGGTTATATAGATACCGTCAGGTGCTGGCACTGGCAACTTCCAAAACCGGAAGTACCCTCCCCTATATAAGCCCCTCCCATCCGGGAGCACCTCCGTTTTTTGCCAGTGTCTAAGGTGTTGGCCAAGAAGAAACATGTGTTTTTCACTGAGCTTGCGTACAGGTTCTTTTGGGCCTCAGTAAGCTATTCCGGATCCGACCAAAAAAGCTTCATAGCTAAACGGTCGGTACCCGGGCCTTGCAGAGAAGAGCAAGGTTTTGCCTGTAATGCTTCTCTTAGGAGAGCTGGACCCTGGGATCCAGAGCTCTGGTCATACCCACGACCAAGATGTTTTCTGTGCAGGGTGCTATACAGGTCCAGGGGAGTGGAATCCTTGGGAACCCGGTCCCTGAAGGTTTGATTACAATGCCTGCCGTGATAGGTGAAGTTTGGGCTTTTGTGGACCAAACAAAGTCCTGCGGCGGGGAACAGGTAAGTGGGGGCCCCCAGGAACTTGGTTCTATTGGGGGACCCCCAAGCCTAATTTGTCTTTCTGTCTGTTACCTAATGGTATTCCCGCAAAATTCTGTGCATGCCTGTAACTACTAAAAAAATGTAATAATTTTTAATGGTGGTCAAGAAAAAAAAAAAAAAAAAAATTTTTTATATATATATTTAATATATTAGACTGCGGTACCTGTGTTTGTCCACTAGAGGCCGCTGTGGAATGTTTTCTTGTCATGTGGACTAGCTTCTTCTCAGCAGAGCAAAGTCCAGGCAGATGGTGAGTTCTCTTATAGGAAACTGCTTCCTCTGCCATGTTGCAGTGCTCGTCCATCCCCCGGCCTGCGGCAAAGAGGGGCCCTGGCTCCTGTCCCTTGTTACCATTTCTTGAAATTAGCGCCGAAGGCGCACGTGGCCGCGCGCGTGCGCGTGCACGCGCCTCTATATATAGAGGTGAGCCGGGAAAGGGGGCGGAGCCTGGGGGATGACGCTCTGTGCGCGCCGCAGCGCTTCTGCGCATGTGCGGGCGTCCCAGCAGTTTAAAAAAACCACAATATTGTAGTGAGCTGGCTATGAAGTACAGAGACAGAGCTGGCAACATTTAAAGGCATACAGCAAGCGGTTGATACAGGCATCCCCTAGAAAGGCACATTAGTAGACACCAACTGTTTCTTATAGCAGCATTTATGCTAGACTATTATCAGTAACTGGTGTATTTCGGCTGGAATACCTCAGCTTTGTGGCTTAGGAATATGCCGTCTAAAAACTCCGGGACTAGAAATTCCAGGAGGAATAGGGGGTCTCCATCGGGCTCTGAGGATCTTGGGCATGCTTTGGCTGCACCAGTCTCCCCTGAAGAATCAGAGGTTAGTGACCGTAGGGCACCCCCAGGAGTACCTGGTACTGTGGCTGTCCCCAGTTCACCTGCTCCTGTGTATGTAACAGAGGAGGTTTTTTCCTCAGCTCTGGGAGGGCTGGAAGAGAGATTGTCAGCATTGATCGCTGCTTCCCTGTCACAGGAGAAAAGCGCTCGATCTCCGTCTCCCCCCTCAGAGTGCCTGTTAACAGAGCAACAGTCCCATACAGAGGTCGACCTACCTGAGGGGGATCAGGATGAGGTCGATTCGGTTGCAGAGGAATCAACAGTGGAAGAGCCGTTCTCAGCATCACATGCTGAAAGGTTATGGGTTCAGTCCCTGACTAATATGGTCCGATCAGCATTTAAAATGCCACTTGCGGAGCCATCCTCCACTTCTGTCTCCTCGTTGGGGTCGCTAAAAGCTCCCCAGACTGTTTGTTCCTTTCCGATCCATCCTTTACTGGAAGGGCTCATTTACCAGGATTGGGAGCATCCTGACAAAATATTTACTCCCCCCAAGAGATTTCCGGTGGTCTATCCCATGGAGGATAAGTTCATCAGAAAATGGAGGGTCCCTACAGTGGACGCAGCCATCTCTTGTGTGAATAAATCACTGACATGTCCGGTGGAAAATGTCCAAATGTTCAAGGACCCAATAGATAAAAAATTGGAGTCCTTATTAAAATCTGCTTTTTCTACAGCAGGATTGGTGACACAACCAGCAGTGGCAGCTATTGGGGTCTGCCAAGCAGTGAAGGATCAGTTGAAACAGGTCTTAAGGGACTTGCCGGATCAGCAGGCTCTTGCCCTAGCTGATCTACCTAGAGCCTTATGCTTTGCGGTGGACGCCATAAAGGATTCAATCCATCAGGCCTCCCGCCTTACGCTGTCTGTAGTACATATGCGCAGGCTTCTATGGCTCAAAAACTGGTCTGCTGAAGCTCCCTGTAAAAAATTGCTGGTTAGCTTCCCATTTCATGGGGAGCGCTTATTCGGGGAAGACCTGGACAAGTATATCCAGAGAATTTCCAGCGGTAAAAGTACACTTTTGCCGGTTAAAAATAGAGTTAGAGGTCCCTCTTTTAAGAGGCCGGCTTCTCCAGTCCCTAGGACATCGGCTGTGAAACTGTTCCGACGGCCTCCTCGGTCAAATCCCGGAGGTAGAAATCAGGGACAGTTGCAGGGTAACAAAAAGCCCTGGAGCAGGAGAGGTACAAAACCTCCCCCAAAGTCAAATGCATGAAGGGTTGCCCCCACCCAATCGGGTGGGGGGAAGACTTCAGTTGTTCACAGAGACCTGGCGGGACACGATCCGAGACAGATGGGTGCTCTCCGCAGTAAATCTGGGATACAAATTGGAGTTAAAAAACTCCCCTTCTTCCCGCTTTATAAGGTCAAACGTGCCAAGGGATCCCCAGAAGAGAGGATCCCTCCTGTTGGCACTAGAACAATTATTGCTTCAAGCAGTAATTATAGAGGTTCCCCTGGAAGAGTGGGGGTTCGGGTTTTACTCAAACCTCTTTACAGTTCCGAAGCCAAACGGGGACGTGAGGCCCATATTAAATCTAAAAGGGCTAAACAAATTCCTGCATATCAGGACTTTCCGGATGGAGTCGATCCGATCGGTAGCCACTGCCCTACAAGGGGAGGAATGGTTAGCCTCGATCGACATCAAGGATGCTTATTTGCACATTCCCATCTTTCCAGCCCACCAAAAATTTCTACGCTTTGCGGTAGAAGGCCGCCATTTTCAGTTCAGAGCCTTACCCTTCGGTCTGGCCACAGCACCAAGAGTGTTCACAAAAATTTTGGCCCCATTATTGGCCAATCTAAGAACACGAGGTGTAACGATAATGGCATATCTAGACGACTTGTTGCTGATAGACCACTCAGTGGAAAAACTAGAAGTGGTTGTTCACGAGACAATCAAGTATCTGGAATATCACGGTTGGATTATCAACCGAGACGAGTCAGCCCTAAAGCCAGTCAAAAGTCTGGAATACTTGGGGCTAAGGCTGGATTCAGACCGGAGAAAAATTTTCTTGCCTCAAGAAAAGGGGTCGTCTTTGAGAGATTTGATCCACTTAGTGGGCTCAAAAAGACAGCCATCCATACGCCTGTGCATGAGGCTGCTGGGAAAGATGGTGGCATCATTCGAAGCAGTACCCTACGGTCAATTCCATTCAAGGAAGTTGCAAAGGGCCATACTGTCAGCCTGGAACAAAAAAGTTCAGGCTCTGGACTTACCAATGTCCTTGTCCCCTTCCGTTCGCAGGAGCCTCCGCTGGTGGTTGGTTCCCCAGAATCTGGAAAGAGGGAAATCCTTCAGTCCGATTTCCTGGAAGGTGGTCACTACAGATGCCAGCCTTGTAGGCTGGGGAGCAGTACTGGAGCAATGGTCTCTCCAGGGCAAGTGGTCAGAAGCAGAAAAGGCCCTGCCCATCAATCTCTTAGAGATACGAGCAGCCCGGTATGCCCTAGTAGCATGGACATCCAAACTCCAAGGGTCCCCTGTCAGAGTTCAGTCAGACAATGCCACAGCAGTGGCATATATCAATCGTCAGGGGGGCACCAGGAGTCGTGCAGCCCAAAGGGAGGTAAATTACATCCTGAGATGGGCAGAAAGATATGTCCCAGCCATATCTGCGGTATTCATTCCAGGAGTGGAGAATTGGAAGGCGGACTTTCTAAGTCGCCAACAATTATGCCCAGGGGAATGGTCCCTTCATCCCGAGGTTTTCCGGACAATATGTCAGCGGTGGGGAACACCGGATGTAGATCTGCTAGCATCCAGATTCAACGCAAAGGTGGACAGGTTTGTCTCTTGGACAAGGGATCCCCTAGCTTGCGGCTCGGATGCCCTAGTGTTCCCTTGGGATCAGTTCAAGCTGATATATGCATTCCCACCGCCACAATTGTTACCTCGATTACTCCGCAGAATCAGGGTAGAAAAGAAACCAGTGATTCTGGTGGCTCCAGCGTGGCCCCGAAGAGCATGGTACGCGGAGATTGTAAAAATGTCTGTGGGGAGTCCTTGGACCCTCCCACATCGTCCGGACCTGCTTTCGCAGGGACCGATATACCACCCTTCCTTACCAGCCCTAGGTTTGACGGCCTGGCTATTGAAGCCCACATTCTAAAAAAGAGAGGGCTCTCTAATGCTGTGGTGTCTACCATGATCAATGCCAGGAAACCGGTATCCAGGCAGATCTACTATAGAATCTGGAAGGCGTACATCGCCTGGTGTGAGGCCAGGAGATGGCATCCACGTAAATACGTAATAGGTAGGATTCTGGACTTCCTACAATGGGCTGTAGATAGGAAGCTTGCCTTGAGTACTATCAAGGGTCAGATTTCGGCCTTGTCAATATTTTTTCAAAGGCCCTTGGCTTCGCATTCACTAGTCAAAGCCTTTATACAAGGAGTGATGCGTATTAGTCCTCCGGTTAATATTCCCATATGTCCATGGGATCTAAACTTGGTTCTGTCGGTTCTACAGAAACAACCATTTGAACCATTACAGCATATTTCCTTGGTGCTTCTCACCAGGAAATTGATTTTTCTAGTAGCCATTTGTTCGGCTAAAAGAGTGTCGGAATTAGCAGCTATGTCCTGTAAGGAACCATATCTGGTTATCCATAAGGACAGAGTAGTGTTACGCCCTCATCCAGCCTTTCTTCCTAAGGTGGTATCGAGTTTTCATTTGAACCAAGATGTGGTTCTTCCTTCTTTTTTCCCCAAACCTACTTCGGTAGAGGAAAAGTTATTGCATTCTTTGGATGTAGTAAGAGCAGTTAAAGCTTATCTAAAAGCCACTGCTCAGATTCGCAGAACGGATACTTTGTTTATTCTGCCGGAAGGCCCCAGAAAGGGTCAGGCAGCGTCAAAATCTACTTTAGCCAAGTGGATTCGACAGGTCATAATACAAGCCTATGGCTTGAGAAGTAGACCGCCTCCGTTCAAAGTTAGGGCGCACTCCACGAGAGCAGTTGGAACTTCATGGGCAGTGCATCACCAGGCCTCCCTGGCTCAAATCTGTAAGGCCGCAACATGGTCTTCAGTACACACGTTTACTAGGTTCTACCAGGTGGACGTTAGAAGTCAGGAGGATGTCGCCTTTGGGCGCAGTGTGTTGCAGGCCGCAAAAGATCCTCATGTCTGATAGCGCTCAGCTTATATATGGTGTATCCCCCCCCCCTCATTTGGCATTGCTTTAGGACATCCCATTAGTAATGACTATGTCGCTCTGTGTCCCGTGATGTACGAGAAAGAAAATAGGATTTTTATAACAGCTTACCTGTAAAATCCTTTTCTTGGAGTACATCACGGGACACAGAGCTCCCACCCCTCTTTAGGGACACTTATTGCTTTGCTACAAAACTGAGGTGCTCCCGGATGGGAGGGGCTTATATAGGGGAGGGTACTTCCGGTTTTGGAAGTTGCCAGTGCCAGCACCTGACGGTATCTATATAACCCATTAGTAATGACTATGTCGCTCTGTGTCCCGTGATGTACTCCAAGAAAAGGATTTTACAGGTAAGCTGTTATAAAAATCCTATTTTCCTTATGCTGCTGCTGGGAAGAAGCTGGATGCATTGCTTGGAAGCAGAAAGTAAGGGTCTGGAGGAGGAGCAGAGGAGGGCTGGAGCTCTCCTGCAGCTGTACGAAAGGTGCGAGGGACACATGAAATGGCCTGGAGGGCCAGTTTCGGCCCACGGGCCTTGTGTTTGACACCTGTGCCTTAAAGTGTTACTAAACCCAGGACCCTGCATTCACTATATCTGGTCTCCCACAGTACACAGAACAGGGAAATATGGAAATGCAAATATTTTAGTAAATATGAAAACTGCCAACTACCTTTTCTTGACAGCATTATATAGCAGTCTTATGACTTCCATCAGTGTCTGGTTAAAGCTTGTAGGAGGAGTTGGTATTCTACTCCGACTGTCATTTGAGGCTGCAGCACCCCTGACCCTCTCTGTCTGGACAGTGCCGATTGGCCCTGTGCTGATCACATGCACCCTCCCAAGAAAAAAAAAAAAACTCTCTAGCAATACACACCAAACTGAGCATGTGCAAGGTGCCCCTGTGCTATCAGGAGATGGATTGGGGACTGTGGAAAAAGGGGAGGATCAGAGAAGACAGGATCAAACAGC
Source organism: Rana muscosa (assembly GCA_029206835.1). NCBI lineage: Eukaryota > Metazoa > Chordata > Amphibia > Anura > Ranidae > Rana > Rana muscosa. The sequence goes on along the minus strand of CM055116.1, from coordinate 1,232,980,129 downwards.
CTTTTTACACAATGCAAAGGATTAACCCCTTGGGATCCACAGTGAGTATAACAAGCATGCTTTACTGCATCTACAGACTGATTATATTGTAGTGGGTTTAATAACACTTTAATAGTAAGTTATACTGCATGTTATATTGGTCCATATATAGGTTTAATTCTGCAATTTAAAGTGTTACTTACACCTTCAACAGTAAAATCAGTCTGTATATGCAGTAAAGCATGCTTGTTATACTCACTGTAAAACCTAAGGGGTTAATCCTCTGCATTGTGTAAAAAAGGCTGTTTGATCCCATCTTCTCTGATCCTCCCCTTCTTCCACAGTCCCCAAACCATCTTGTGATAGAACAAAGGCAAGGGGACAAGCTGCACATGCTCAGTTTTGTTTGTATTGCTAGAAAGTTTTTTTGTTTTTGTTTTCTTGGGAGAGTGCATGTGATCAGCACTGTCCAGACAGAGGGTCAGGGGTCCCGACGCCTTATAGGACAATCAGAGTAGAATGAAAACTTCTCCTACAAGCTTTAATCAGACACTGATAGAAGTCACAAGACTGCTATATACTGCTGATGAGAAAATATATTTAGCAGTTTACATTTACTAAAATAATAAATTCCCATGTTCTGTGTACTGTGGGAGTCCAGATATAGTGACTGCAGGCTCCTGGGTTTAGAAACACTTTAAGGCAACTTATCCTCCATAGACTTGAACAGTGTATGTCAGGAGCTTGCTTTTCTATGGCGGGGGGCTGGAAGTCAAAAAATACTTGTTTGGATCAAACAAACAAAAAAGAATACAAAAACGAACAGACATCAGACAAAACTAACTTACGTGTGCCCAGCCGAGGCCGCTGCCAGAGCGATGTAACAGCCAATGGGGACGCTGGATTTCACGGCCTTCAGAACGGGATGTAGTACATTTGCTTCCGTCAGATCTGGCACAGCATCGCACAGCTGCTCGGGACGATCGTTCCTGTGTAACTTAAGTCTCAAGACCAAATCCCAGGCCCACTGGTTAAAGGAGGCTTCCGGGGTCTGTCCTGTCCGGACGATGCTGGCCAGGTAAGAAACCTAATGGAAAAGCATACAATGCCTTGAGTACATTTGGTGTGATATTAAACTATTAGATTGTAAGCTGGCAGGAGCCGGGCACTCCTAACCCTCTTGTATTGAACTGTATAGATGTTGTATTGTCTCCCTTTATATTGTAAAGCGCTGCGCAAACTGTTGGCGTGATATAAATCATGAATAATAATATTAAGCGTTTAAGGACCAGCGCATGACTATATACGTCAGCACAATGGCACAGCTGGGCAGATGGACGTACCTGTACGTCCCCTTTAAGATACGGCATTGTGGGCGCGCGTGCCCTCCGCGAGTCCGACCGCAGGTCCCGTGGACTCGATGTCCGCGGGGATACCCGCGAACGTCTCACGGAGAGGAAGAACGGGGAAATCCTGATGTAAACAAGCATTTCCCCATTCTTCCTAGTGACAGGACACTGATCACAGCTTCCTGTGATTGGGAGAGGTGATCAGTGTCGTGTCACACATAACCCATCCCCCCTACAGTTAGAACACATCCCTAGGACACACTTAACCCCTTCAGCGCCACCTCCTGGTTAAAGGGGTTGTAAAGGTTCGCATTTTTTCACCTTAATGCATCCTATGCATTAAGGTGAAAAAACATCCGACAATCACTTTTATCGTTGGCGGGAGAGGGCCCCCCCCCACCCCGCCGATCTCTGGTTCCCTTCGCCGTATACCGGAGCCATTGGTGGAGGCGATCGCGTCCTCCTGCTGCTTGGTATGGAGACGAGTGAGGGGAAGATGGCCCCCACCCGTCTTCCATATCATTGCAGGGTGGAAGCGACGTCAAAACTTCACTTCCGCCCAATGCTCTTAAAGGGACATTTTTAATTTAAATGTTTTTCAAATGGCATTTAATTTTTATTTTTTTATTGCATTTTAGTGTAAATATGAGATCTGAGGTCTTTTTGACCCCGGATCTCATATTTAAGAGGTCCTGTCATGCTTTTTTCTATTACAAGAGATGTTTACATTCCTTGTAATAGGAATAAAAGTGACAATTTTTTTTTTTTAAAAGAACAGGGTAAAAATAAAAAAGAAAAGGTAAAATAAATAAGAAAAAAATAAACGTGCCTCGTCCCGCCGAGCTTGCGTGCAGAAGCCAACGCATACACGAGCAGCGCACGCATATGAAAACGGTGTTCAAACCACACATGTGAGCTATCGCCGCGATCGTTAGATTGAGAGCAATAATTCTAGTACTAGACCTCCTCTGTGACTCAAAACATGCAACCTGTAGAATTTTTATTAACGTCGCCTATGGAGATTTTTAAGGGTAAAAGTGTGTCGTCATTCCACGAGCGGGCGCAATTTTGAAGCGTGACATGTTGGGTATCAATTTACTTTATCTTTCACAATATAAAAAAATTGGGCTAACTTTACTGTTGTCTTATTTTTTTAATTCAAAAAAGTGAATTTTTTCCAAAAGAAAAGTGCGTTTGCAAGACCGCTGCGCAAATACGGTGTGATAAAAAGTATTGCAACGACCGCCATTTTATTCTCTAGGGTGTTAGAAAAAAAATATATAATGTTTGGGGGTTCTAAGTAATTTTCTAGCAAAAGAAAATGTTTTAACACCAAATCTCAGAAAGAGGCTCGGGCCTAAAGTGGTTAATTTTTTCTAACCGCACAGATCCCCATGTAACGAAAACCGCTGCTAAAACGCAGTGTGTGGATGGGGCCATAGGAAGGAAAGCATTGTGTGAGTTTAGGCGCGGTAGATAACTTTATCTATCCGCAGCTAAAAGCTGAATTCTATCTGCCGTGTGAAAAAGGACATTACGTTTTTTTCTATAGCTGTATAATAAACTTCAGGATGTCCAATAGGTGTTCTAGGACAGTCATGCTCAGGGCAGCAGACACATCCAGAGATAACCAAAGAGTGAAAGTTCTTAATTTAGATCAACCAACCTGTTTAATACTCTCTGAGATGATTCCAGTGTATGGTTTGTCCGAGATAAACTTCTGATAAGCCTCCAGAACCATCAGGGCCACCTCTATATGTACAGTGTGATCCAGGTATAGAGTTTCCTGTGTGGAGAAACAATCACATCGAATGTCATAACCTCATCGCAAAGGACATTATTCACTGTGCATTTTTAAAGGGGAACTCCAGGACTTTTTACGCACTGTTGTCGCCCTACTTGCTCCAATCCCATGAAGCCCCCAGACAGTATTATAAAAATAAAAAAACAATATATAAGCAGTAATACCGCAGATTGCAAGTAACGCGGTTAACAAGCGTTATATTTGGATCATATAAAGATGCTTTTTAAACAATGTGAAATTTTTAACAAGTATATATGACAAAAAAATAACTAAGAAACAAAAAACAAATGCATTAAATCCACTGGTCAATGGATCCAGCATGTCAAAAAATCCATAAACGAAAAGTTCATCAATAAATGAATTGCCGTGCCCAATAAGAGTGTCCATCCGTCTCCTTAAAGTGGTTGTTAACCCACTATATACATACAATTCACACCATCGACTGTTTAATAATGTAATCTGCCCCTGCAGCTATATACCCGATTTCAGAGCGCCGCTCGGTGCTCACGTGACCGGCCGCCTCTCTCCTCTCCCGGCCTGACAACTGCAGCAGGGCGGGGCTGAGAATCCTCTACTGACGTCAGTCAGGAGGGGAGGAGGAGAGAGGCAGCCGGTCACGTGAGCGCCGAGCAGCGCTCTGAAATCAGGTACCGTATATACTCGAGTATAAGCCAAGATTTTCAGCCCCTTTTTTAGGGCTGAAAGTATACCCCTCGGCTTATACTCGAGTCAGTACCTGAAAATCTTCTTATTCCGCGGCCGCCGTCCATTGTTTAAATCTCGCGGCTTTCTTCTAGTCCCTTCCGTTATAGGCGTTTCCAGCAAACACTGTGTTGAGTGTTGCGCCTATCATGAACGTTCTCTTGTCCGACGTCCGTGATTGGCGGAACACTGAACACAGTGCCTGCTGGGAAACGGAGTCCGAGAATGAGAGGATCTCCGTGATAGGCGCAACACTCAACACAGTGTTTGCTGGAAACGCCTATCACGGAAGGGACCAGAAGAAAGCCGCGAGATTTAAACAATGGACGCCGGTCGCGGAAAAAGAAGAATTTCAGGTACACTGACTGACTCGGGCACAGGGAGGCTGCAATGGACACAGTAAGGGGGCACAGTGAGGTGGCAATGGGCACAGTGAGGTGGCAATGGGCAAAGTGAGGTGGCACAGTGAGATGGCAATGGGCACAGTAAGGTTGGGCAATTGGCACAGTGAGGTGGCAATGGGCACATTTCCCCCCCTAGGCTTATACTCGAGTCAATACGTTTTCCCATTTTTTGTGGTAAAAGTAGGTACCTCGGCTTATACTCGAGTATATACGGTTTATAGCTGCAGGGGCAGATTACATTATTAAACAGTCAATGGCGTGAATTGTATATAGTGGGTTAACAACCACTTTAACCACTTCCCTACTGTGCACGAAAACCCCCTTCCTGCCCAAGCCATTTTTCAGCTTTCGGCACTGTCATGCTTTGAATGACAATTGCGCGGTCGTGCGACGTGGCTCCCAAACGAAATTTGCGTCCTTTTTTTCCCACAAATAGAGCTTTCTTTTGGTGGTATTTGATCACGGTTTTTATTTTTTTGCGCTATAAACAAAAGAAGAGCGTCCAGTTTGGAAAAAATACACAATATTTTTTACTTTTTGCTATAATAAATACCCATTTTTTTTTTCCAATAAAAATTTTCCTCCGTTTAGGCCGATACGTATTCTTCTACATATTTTTGGTAAAAAAATAAAAAATAAAAAAAAAATATCGCAATAAGCGTGTATTGATTGGTTTGCACAAAAGTTATAGCATCTACAAAATAGGGGATAGATTTATAGCATTTATTTTTAATTTTTTTTTATTAGTAATGGCGGCGATCTGCGATTTTTATTGTGACTGCGATATTGCGGCGGACACATCGGACACTTTTGACACATTTTTGGGACCATTCACATTTATACAGCGATCCCTGCTATAAAAATGCATTGATTACTGTATAAATGTGACTGGCAGGGAAGGGGTTAACCACTAGGGGGCGGGAAGGGGTCAAATATGTTCCCTCAATGTGTTCTCCCTGTGGGGGGAGGGGACTGACTGGGGGAGGTGACCGATGGTTGTCCCTATGTACAAGGGATACACCATCGGTCCTCTCTCCCTCACAGGACGTGGATCTGTGCGTTTACACACACAGATCCACTTTCCTGATCGGTTCCCGGCAATCGCGGCCGCCGGGCACGCGCATTGGTTCCCTAGCAACGCGGCGGCCGCGCGCGAGCACCGCCGCGCGCGCGACCCCTAGTCGTTTTAAAGGCAGGATGTCATATGACGTCCTGTCAGAACGAGAGTGTCCTCCGCCCACCGTCAATTGACAGTGGGCGGTGGACAAGTGGTTAAGGAGACAGATGGACACTCTTAAAGGGGTTGTAAAGATTCGTTTTTTATTTTATAAATAGGTTCCTTTAAGCTAGTGCATTGTTGGTTCACTTACCTTTTCCTTCGATTTCCCTTCTAAATGTTTTTTTTCTTTGTTTTCTTTGTCTGAATTTCTCAAGAAAAAAAACATTTAGAAGGGAAATCGAAGGAAAAGGTAAGTGAACCAACAATGCACTAGCTTAAAGGAACCTATAAAAACCGAACCTTTACAACCCCTTTAATGGGCATGGTAGTTTCTTATTTACTTTTTGTCATATATTTGTTAAGAATTTCACAATGTAAGTTTGAACACATCTTTATAGGATCCAAATGGTGTGTACACAACAGTAGAACGCATTTAGACAGTCATATGTTTGATTGGAGGATTAATCGCTGTTTTAGAAGTTTTGACACTTGTTTTCAGACAGCGCATTTCTCATTTTTATTTTTTTGTTTTTTAAAAACAAACATGTCATACTTACCTCCTCTGTGCAGTTGGTTTTGCACAGGGTGGCCCCGATCCTCCTCTTCTGGGGTCCTTCAGCGGCGCTCCTGGCTCCTCTTCTCGAGTGCCCCAATGGAGAGCCGCTCTCCCTCGGGGCACCCGTGCGGGCGTGCTCCCCTGTCCTGCTGCTGCGTCCATTGACACAGACAGCAGGACTCGGCTCTGCGGCTCCCACATCATTGGATTTGATGGACAGCAGCGGGAGTCAATGACTGCGATCTATCTATCCAATCAGGACCCGAGACTCCCGCTGGAGCGGGTGTGCTCACATTCCTGGCGCAGGAATGTTCAGGCTCAGGTAAGTAAAAAGGGGGCTCTAGGGGGCTGGTGCACTACAAAAGGTTTTTCTCCTCAATCCATAGAATGCATGGAGGTGAAAAACCGCAAGGGTTTACAACCCCTTTAACATTTGATTTGCCCTTAGGCATGAAGAGGTTAAAGTGGAACTCTGGCCAAAAAAAAAAACACACTGCCACCCCAACTACATCCCTGACACACATACACTTTTCAGTAAGAAAAAGAAAGTTTCAAACAGAATAATACTAATGCCCCGTACACACGAGCGGAATTTCCGTTGGAAAAAAGTTGGATGGTTTTTCCGACGGAAATCCGCTCAAGCTTGGCTTGCATACACACAGTCACACAAAAGTTCTCTGAACTTTAGAGCGTTAAGAACGCGGTGACGTACAACACTATGACGAGGCGAGAAAAAGGCGAGAAAAAGAAGTTCAATGCTTCAGAGCATGCGTCGAATTGTTTCCGAGCATGCGTGTTTTTTTTCCTGTCGGAATTGCATACAGACTAACGGATTTTCCGTCTGAAAAATTGAGAACCTGCTCTCAATCTTTTGGTGGCGGAAATTCCGACAGCAAAAGTCTGATGGAGCATACACACGGTCGGAATTTCCGATGAAAAGCTCACATCAGACTTTTGCTGGCGGAAAATTCCGCTCGTGTGTATGGGGCATTACCCTTAAAGCGGAGGTCCGCCAAAATTAATTTTTATTTTTTTAAAAGTCAGCAGCTACAAATACTGCAGCTGCTGACTTTTAAAATATGGATACCTGTCCAGCGCGCCCGCGATGTCGGCACCCGAGGCAGACGCGTGCCTTGGTCCTCGGATGCTGCCGCTGCCAACTTCGGTAAGGGAATCAGGAAATTAAGCCTTGCGGCTTCACTCCCCGCTTCCCTACTGCGCATGCGCGAGTCGCGCTGCGCAATCAAAATGATCCCTCCTGTCTTCTGGGACCTGTGTGTCTCCCAGAAGACAGCGGGGGGGGGCGCGTAACTCCTGCGGGAGTCTATGCCCGGAAGTAGGTGCAAATACCTGTATTATACAGGTATCTGCACCCCCCTCCCCCCTGAAAGGCGACAAATGTGACACCGGAGGGGGGGAGGGTTCCATTTTTGGGTGGACCTCCGCTTTAAAGGGGGGGGGGTGCAGATACCCTCTTTTTAGTGGGACTTCATGTCCCACCTCCTTTCTTCGCCCGCCTAGGCGACTCCTCCTCTCGCCCTAGGTGGCCCCTCCCTGCCAACGATCTTCTGGGACACAACTCAGGTCCCAGAAGATTGGCTGGCCAATAGGAGAGCGCAGCACAACTCGCGCATGCGCAGTGCACGCCTGGCCATGAAGCCGTAAGCTTTCACGGCCGGGTCCCACACTTACTATGACTGCGCCGAGGAGCGATCCTCCGGGCGGCCGCCTCGCTGGACCGTGGGGCAGGTAAGTGTCGGTTTATTAAAAGTCAGCAGCTATGCTTCTTGTAGCTGCTGACTTTTATTAAACGAAAAAACGGGTGGAACTCCGCTTTGAGGGAGAAATTGGGGTTTGTAAATCAATAAACCAACATGCTCGTCTCTATACTGCAGCATTGTTGTGATGCTGCAGCTATCCAAACGTCAACTATAAGCCGGAGAACAGAATAATCACATGACTGCTGACCGCTTAGTTCTCAGTGTGCTTTAAGTCACCGCTCTCCGCTCTGCTCACTGGAGCACTGGGCAGGGGAGGGAGTGAGTGCAGGTGGTTTTGGGCTCTCAGCATGTTGGGAGCCAGCTGTCAATCAGGCAGCTGCATGGATTCCAACACAAATTGTAATGCAGCTTCCAAAGCCTAGAGCAGTTCTGCCACGTCAGCTGATAGCGGACAATAACTCCCTATCGGCTAATTCTGGGTCACAGGAAAACAAAAGTAAATGCACTCCTGTGACCCACAAGAGAAGCGTGGCCAAAAAAGCAGTCCAGCGATGCTCCGACCCACCCATCCAACTGCGGTGACCAGTTTGGAGGTGTCACTCTTCTTGCTGGTCTCAAGAAGTTGTGAGGAGTTGCACTTTCATGTAAATACTCCCATTAAAAAGATATTAAGGTATTAGCTACTGTTTTCATACCGAGTCACTAGTGCCCCAGTTGAGGCCCTCCAGGATGATACAAGCCAGTTTGTTCTCCACTTCCGAGAGGTTGTAGTTGATCAGCCAATTCCTGATGACGCCGATTTCTGCGGCGCTCGGCTTCCAGCAGTGTAAGGGCAATTCTTTAAAGAAGTACAATGAAACCTAATAAGAGGAACAGCAACACAAGTGACATTTTAGGATCATTTTTAGACAAAATGTACAAAGAAATAGGGAGAATGTCATTGCCGATTTGAAGGCAAGACACAGAAAAATCAAGATTTTTTTTTTTTAAATGCTTAAATGCAGTGGTTTCTTTGTATTTTTTTTTTTCCTTTCCAAAAAAAATAAATGTTAATTTTCTTGCAATGATCCCAGGATGAGTCAAATTCCTTAGACCCTCCGTCCTTGCATATCATAGCCCTTTCCTGTTCTGGAAGTGTCCAATTATTGCTGGTCCAGCTCCTCTTTCCCTTACCTCCCCCACTTAACCTTTTAAAAACGGCAACAGAGGGAGCAACAAAGGGGAATACTATAGAATGGCAACCCTGAGTTTTCTGGATCTGCTGACATCGCTTCCAAGATGGCGACACACACCAGCAGTTTCAGGGCTCTTGTATACCTACACAACATAGGCTAAATAACATATATAAAATCCTTTTAAGCGGTTGTAACCCTAAAAAATTAAAAATTAAAATAAGATCCTGTTCCTTTAAAGCACAATAAACACTATTGGGTTTATTGTGCTTCTGCAGTGTAATTTGTCCTATTCTATGCTGTAAAATATCTGGATGATCCTGCCTGTTTGTGTCCCTCTAGATGTGCCGACTACGGTAATGATGGTTGCCGATCCATAATACAGTGGTCAGTTTATATGCCTCCATCATCCTGCTGTGTTCAGAGTCTCTCCTCCTCTCTCCCTGCCCGTCGGTTCCTAGTGTGTGAGCCGATCTCATCCCTGTCGCTCCCGCTGCTATTCCTTGTGTAAAGCCACTAACCACAATTATTGGTACCCCCCCCCCCCCCCCCCGTGTTATGGCAAGCTATACAGTACAGTGGTGTGTTTTGTTTTTTTTTATTTTTATTTATGAAGCTAAATACCTTATTTCACAGTGCTGCTGTGCGGTCATGTGACCTCCTAGCTGGGAGGGGAATTTCAGCCCCTCCCACTGTAGTCCTTAGATTGTACAAGGAGAGCAGCAGGTCACGTGACCGCACATTGGCACCATGAAATAAGGTATTTAGCTGCATATATATATATATATATATATATATATATATATATATATATATATATATAAATAAAACAAACAAACACAAACAAACAAACACACACACACAACACTGTACTGTATAACTTGCTATAACAGAGGGGATACCAGTAATTGTGGTCAACGACTTTACAACCACTTTAAATACAAATATAATCTTATCGGACCATTTTTGCAGAAATGAACAGTCTTAAAACAGAACTAAATTCACACTTTTAAAAACTGTGAGCAGGCAGCCTTTTAATTGCAGAAGAGACAAGCAATCTCTCTTCTGCAATAAAAGAACCCTACCTACCTACTTCTTGTACATTGAGTTGAGCAAGCACAGCTAATTTTTACATTTCGGAACAGCGCCGGTATGCCGGGATGAATGCAATCGTCACCCTGCAGCCCAGCACCAAGAAGGTGGGTAGAAGATGCCAACAAAGCTGAGGGACGTGGGAATGTTGAAGGATAGGTAATGATCACAGAGTTTAGCTCCGCTTTAAGGCTCAGTCCACCCAAAACTTGTATCTCAGGTTTCGTAGGATGAAGGTGAACCGATTTAAAAATCTTTATAAATGATTGTCTTCGATACAAACAAGCAGGTGCTGAAGCACTGGTCACAATGACATAAACAGGACATTGTTAGAGGGTCAATATAAAATCTAAAAAGCAATGGAGTACAAAGAAGGGCAACAAAGCTAATAAAGGGTCTGGAGGATATTATTTATGAGGAAAGGTTGCGAGCACTGAACTTATTCTCTCTGGGGAGAGAGACACTTGAGAGGGGATATGACTTCAATGTACAAATACCGTACTGGTGACCCCACAAAAGGGATAAAACTTTTTCACACAAGAGAGTTTAACAAGACACGTGGCCACTCATTAAAATTAGAAGACAAGAGGTTTAACCTTAACCACTTGACCACTGGGCACTTAAACCCCCTTAATAACCAGACCAATTTTCAGCTTTCGGTGCTCTCACATTTTGAATGACAATTACTCAGTCATACAACACTGTACCCATATGAAATTTTTGTCCTTTTTTTCACACAAATAGAGCTTTCTTTTGGTGGTATTTAATCACTGTTGGGTTTTTTATTTTTTGCGCTATAAGAGAAAAAAAGACTGAAAATTTTGTAAAAAAATGAATTTTTCTTTGTTTCCGTTATAAAATTTAGCAAATTAGTATTTTTTCTTCATAAATTTTGGCCAAAATGTATACTGCTACATATCTTTGGTAAAAATAAGTACAAATTGGTGCATATTATTTGGTCTTTGTGAAAGTTAGAGTCCACAAGCTATGGTGCCAATATCTAAAAAATAGGATTTTTATAACAGCTTACCTGTAAAATCCTTTTCTTGGAGTACATCACGGGACACAGAGCGACATAGTCATTACTAATGGGTTATATAGTTACCGTCAGGTGCTGGCACTGGCAACTTCCAAAACCGGAAGTACCCTCCCCTATATAAGCCCCTCCCATCCGGGAGCACCTCAGTTTTGTAGCAAAGCAATAAGTGTCCCCAAAGAGGGGCGGGAGCTCTGTGTCCCGTGATGTACTCCAAGAAAAGGATTTTACAGGTAAGCTGTTATAAAAATCCTATTTTCTTTCTCGTACATCACGGGACACAGAGCGACATAGTCATTACTAATGGGATGTCCTAAAGCAATGCCAAATGAGGGGGGGGGATACACCATATATAAGCTGAGCGCTATCAGACATGAGGATCTTTTGCGGCCTGCAACACACTGCGCCCAAAGGCGACATCCTCCTGACTTCTAACGTCCACCTGGTAGAACCTAGTAAACGTGTGTACTGAAGACCATGTTGCGGCCTTACAGACTTGAGCCAGGGAGGCCTGGTGATGCACTGCCCATGAAGTTCCAACTGCTCTCGTGGAGTGCGCCCTAACTTTGAACGGAGGCGGTCTACTTCTCAAGCTATAGGCTTGTATTATGACCTGTCGAATCCACTTGGCTAAAGTAGATTTTGACGCTGCCTGACCCCTTCTGGGGCCTTCCGGCAGAATAAACAAAGTATCCGTTCTGCGAATCTGAGCAGTGGCTTTTAGATAAGCTTTAACTGCTCTTACTACATCCAAAGAATGCAATAACTTTTCCTCTACCGAAGTAGGCTTGGGGAAAAAAGAAGGAAGAACCACATCTTGGTTCAAATGAAACCTCGATACCACCTTAGGAAGAAAGGCTGGATGAGGACGTAACACTACTCTGTCCTTATGGATAACCAGATATGGCTCCTTACAGGACATAGCTGCTAATTCCGATACTCTTTTAGCCGAACAAATGGCTACTAGAAAAATCAATTTCCTGGTGAGAAGCACTAAGGAAATATGCTGTAATGGTTCAAATGGTTGTTTCTGTAGAACCGACAGAACCAAGTTTAGATCCCATGGACATATGGGAATATTAACCGGAGGACTAATACGCATCACTCCTTGTATAAAGGCTTTGACTAGTGAATGCGAAGCCAAGGGCCTTTGAAAAAATATTGACAAGGCCGAAATCTGACCCTTGATAGTACTCAAGGCAAGCTTCCTATCTACAGCCCATTGTAGGAAGTCCAGAATCCTACCTATTACGTACTTATGTGGATGCCATTTCTTGGCCTCACACCAGGCGATGTACGCCTTCCAGATTCTATAGTAGATCTGCCTGGATACCGGCTTCCTGGCATTGATCATGGTAGATACCACAGCATTAGAGAGCCCTCTCTTTTTTAGAATGTGGGCTTCAATAGCCAGGCCGTCAAACCTAGGGCTGGTAAGGAAGGGTGGTATATCGGTCCTTGCGAAAGCCGGACGACGTGGGAGAGTCCAAGGACTCCCCACTGAAATTTTACAATCTCCGCGTACCACGCTCTTCGGGGCCACGCTGGAGCCACCGGAATCACTGGTTTCTTTTCTACCCTGATTCTGCGGAGTAATCGAGGTAACCATTGGCGGTGTGAATGCATATATCAGCTTGAACTGATCCCAAGGGAACACTAGGGCATCCGAGCCGCAAGCTAGGGGATCCCTTGTCCGAGAGACAAACCTGTCCCCCTTTGCGTTGAATCTGGATGCTAGAAGATCTACATCCGATGTTCCCCACCGCTGACATATTGTCCAGAAAACCTCGGGGTGAAGGGACCCTTCCTCTGGGCCTAATTGCTGGCGACTTAGAAAGTCCGCCTTCCAATTCTCCACTCCTGGAATGAATACCGCAGATATGGCTGGGACATATTTTTCTGCCCATTTCAGGATGTAATTTACTTCCCTCTGGGCTGCACGACTCCTGGTGCCCCCCTGATGATTGATATATGCCACTGCTGTGGCATTGTCTGATTGAATTCTGACAGGGGACCCCTGGAGTTTGGATGTCCATGCTACTAGGGCATACCGGGCTGCTCGTATCTCTAAGAGATTGATGGGCAGGGCCTTTTCTGCATCCGACCATCTGCCCTGGAGAGACTATTGCTCCAATACTGCTCCCCAGCCTATAAGGCTGGCATCTGTAGTGACCACCTTCCAAGAAATCGGACTGAAGGATTTCCTTTTTTCCAGATTCTGGGGAACCAACCACCAACGGAGGCTCTTGCGAACGGAAGGGGACAAGGACATTGTAAGTCTAGGGCCTGAACTTTTTTGTTCCAGGCTGACAGTATGGCCCCTTGCAAATTCCTTGAATGGAATTGACCGTAGGGTACTGCTTCGAATGATGCCACCATTTTTCCCAGCAGCCTCATATACAGGCGTATGGACGGCTGTCTTTTTTGTACCCACTAAGTGGATCAAATCTTTCAAAGACAACACCTTTCCTCGAGGCAAGAATATTTTTCTCTGGCCTGAATCCAACCTTAGCCCCAAGTATTCCAGACTTTTGACTGGTTTTTAGGGCTGACTTGTCTCGGTTGATAATCCAACCGTGAGATTCCAGATACTTGATCGTCTTGTGAACGACCACGTCTAGTTTTTTCACTGAGTGGTCTATCAGCAACAAGTCATCCAGATATGCCATTATCATTACACCTTGTGTTCTTAGATTGGCCAATAAAGGGCCAGAATTTTTGTAAACACTCGTGGTGCTGTGGCCAAACCGAAGGGTAAGGCTCTGAACTGAAAATGGCGCCCTTCTACTGCAAAGCGTAGAAATTTTTGGTGGACTGGAAAGATGGGAATGTGCAAATAAGCATCTTTGATGTCGATCGTGGCTAACCAATCCTCCCCTTGTAGGGCAGTGGCCACCGATCGGATCGACTCCATCGGAAAGTCCTGATATACAGGAATTTGTATAGCCCTTTTAGAATTAATATGGGCCTCCCGACCGCGTTTGCTTCGGGACTGTAAAGAGGTTTGAGAAAAACTCGAACCCTCATTCTTCCAGGGGAACCTCCATAATTACTCCTTGGAGCAATAGTTGTTCTAGTGCCAACAGGAGGGACTCTCTCTTCCGGGGATCCCTTGGCACGTTTGACCTCAAAAATGGGAAGGAGGAGAGTCTTTTAACTCCAAACTGTATCCCAAACCTACTGCGGAGAGCACCTATCTGTCTTGATCGTGTCCCGCCAGGTCTCTTGCGAACAACTGGAGTCCTCCCCCCACCCGACTGAGTGGGGGCTTCAATGAATTTCACTTTGGGGGAGGTTTTGTACCTCCCCTGACCCAGGGTTTCTTATTACCCTGCTACTGTCCCTGTTTTTTACCCCCGGGATTTGACCGAGGAGGCCGTCGGAACTGTTACACAGCCGATGCCCCAGGGACTGGAGAAGCAGGCCTCTTAAAGAGGGACCTCTAACTCTGCTTTTAACCGGCAAGAGCGTATTTTTACCGCTGGAAATTTTCTGGATATATTTGTCCAGGTTTTCCCTGAATAAGCGTTCACCATGAAATGGGACGCTAACCAGCCATTCTTTACAGGGAGCTTCAGCAGACCAGTTTCTGAGCCATAGGAGCCTACGCATATGTACTATAGACAGCGTAAGGCGGGAGGCCTGATGGACTGAATCCTCTATGGCATCAACCGCAAAGCCTAAGGCTCTAGGTAGATCAGCTAGGGCAAAGCCTGCTGATCTGTCAAGTCCCTCAAGACCTGTTTCAACTGATCCTTCACTGCTTAGCAGACCCCAATAGCTGCTACTGCTGGTTGTATCACCAAGCAGATTTTCATAAGGACTCCAATCTTTTATCTATTGGGTTCTTGAACATTTAGACATTATCCACTGGACATGTCAGTGATTTATACATACAAGAGATGGCTGCGTCCACTGTAGGGACCTTCCATTTTTTTTTTTTTTTTTTTTGATGAACTTATCCTCCATGGGATAGACCACCGGAAATCTCTTGGGGGAATAAATATTTTCTCAGGACGTTCCCAATCCTGGTAAATGAGCCCTTTCAGTAAAGGGTGAAGTGGAAAAGAACAAACAGTCTGGGGGCTTCTAGCGACCCCAACGAGGATACAGTAGTGGTTGATGGTTCCGCAAGGTGCATTTTTAAATGCTGATCGGACCATGTTAGTCAGAGACTGAACCCATAATCTTTCAGCTTGAGATGCTGAGAAAAGGTTCCCCCACTGTTGATTCCTCTATAACAGAATCAACCTTATCCTGATCCCCTTCAGGCAGGTCGATCCCTGTATGGGACTGTTGCTCTGCTAACAGGCACTCTGAAGGAGGAGACGGAGATCGGGCGTGCTTTCCCTGACAGGGAGGCAGCGATAAATTTTGACAATCTCTCTCTAATCCTCCCAGAGCTGAGGAAAAAACCTCCTCTGTTACATACACAGGAGCAGGTGACTGAGGACAGCCACAGTACCAAGTACCCCTGCGGGGTCTCTACGGTCACTTACCTCTGAACTTCAGGGGAGACTGGTGCAGCAGGAGTATGCCCAAGATCCTCAGAGCCCGATGAGACCCCCTTCGCTTCCTGGAAGATTCAGTTCCGGAGCTACTGGACGGCATATTCCTAAGCCTAAAGCTGAGGTATTCCAGCCGTAATACACCACTTTTACTGAGAATAGTCTAGCACAATTGCTGCTATATCACAGTTGGTGTCTACTAATGTGCCTTTCTAGGGGATGCCTGTATCAACCGCTATGCTGTATGCCTTTAAATGTTGCCAGCTCTGTCTCTGTACTTCATAGCCAGCTCACTACAATATTGTGTTTTTTTTAAAACTGCTGGGACGCCCGCACATGCGCAGAAGCGCTGCGGCGCGCACAGAGCGTCATCCCCCAGGCCCCGCCCCTTTTTCCGGCCACCTCTATATATAGAGGCGCGTGCACGCGCACGCGCGCGGCCACGTGCGCCTCGGCGCTAATTTTCAAACATGGAAACCAGGGACAGGAGCCAGGGCCCCCTTTGCCGCAGGCCGGGGGATAGACGAACACTGCAACATGGCAGAGGAAACAGTTTCCTGTAGGAGAACTCACCAGCTGCCTGGACTTTGCTCTCTGAGAAGAAACTAGTCCACATGACAAGAAAAACATTCCACAGCGGCCTCTAGTGGACAAACACAGGTACCGCAGTTTAATATACTAAACATATATAAAAAAACATTCTTTTTTTTTTTTTTTTTTTCTTGACCACCATTAAAAATTATTACATTTTTTTAGTAGTTACAGGCATGCACAGATATTAGCGGGAATACCGTTAGGTAACAGACAGAAAGACAAACTAGGCTTGGGGGTCCCCCAATAGAACCAAGTTCCTGGGGGCCCCCACTTACCTGTTCCCCGCCGCAGGACTTTGTTTGGTCCACAAAAGCCCAAACTTCACCTATCACGGCAGGCATTGTAATCAAACCTTCAGGGACCGGGTTCCCAAGGATTCCACTCCCCTGGACCTGTATAGCACCCTGCACAGAAAACATCTTGGTCGTGGGTATGACCAGAGCTCTGGATCCCAGGGTCCAGCTCTCCTAAGAGAAGCATTACAGGCAGAACCTTGCTCTTCTCTGCAAGGCCCGGGTACCGACCGTTTAGCTATGAAGCTTTTTTGGTCGGATCCGGAATAGCTTACTGAGGCCCAAAAGAACCTGTACGCAAGCTCAGTGAAAAACACATGTTTCTTCTTGGCCAACACCTTAGACACTGGCAAAAAACTGAGGTGCTCCCGGATGGGAGGGGCTTATATAGGGGAGGGTACTTCCGGTTTTGGAAGTTGCCAGTGCCAGCACCTGACGGTAACTATATAACCCATTAGTAATGACTATGTCGCTCTGTGTCCCGTGATGTACGAGAAAGAAATTGATCACACCTGAAGTACTGACGGCCGATCTCATTTCTTGAGACCCTAACATGCCAGAAAAGTACAAATACCCCCCAAATGACCCCTTTTTGGAAAGAAGACATCCCAAGGTATTTAGAAAGAGTCATTGTGAGTTTTTTGAAGTTGTCATTTTTTCCCACAATTCTTTGCAAAATCAAGATTTTTATTTCTTTTTTTTCACAAAATTGTCATATTAGCAGGTTATTTCTCACACACAGCATATGCATTCCACAAATTACACCCCAAAACACATTCTGCTATTACTCCTGAGTATGGCGATACCACATGTGTGAGACTTTTACACAGCGTGGCCACATACAGAGGCCCAACATGCAGGGAGCACCATCAGGCGTTCTGGAGCACCCAGGCCAATTCTGACATTTCTCTCCTACATGTAAAAATCATCATTTGTTTGCTAGAAAATGACATAGAACCCCAAAACATTATATATGTTTTTTTAGCAAAGACCTTAAAGAATATAATGGTGGTCGTTGCAACTTTTTATCTTGCACGGTATTTGCACATAAATTTTTTCTAACGCGTTTTTTACGGAAAAACAGTTTTGTGCTTAAAAGAAAAAAAAAACAGTAAAGTTAGCCCAATGTTTTTGCATAATGTGAAAGATGAAGTTACGCCGAGTAAATAAATACCTAACATGTCACCCTTCAAAATTACACACGCTCGTGGAATGGCGCCAAACTTTGCTACTTAAAAATCCCCATAGGCAACGCTTTAAAATATTTTTACTGGTTACATGTTTTGAGTTACAGAGGGGGTCTAGGGCCAAAATTATTGCTCTCGCTCTAACGTTCGCAACGATACCTCACATGTG